>CM021104.1:432665626-433047913 GCA_007115665.2 Sequoiadendron giganteum
GTGATTTACATCACTGAGAGACCCCATTTCTTGGACCCAAAATAGGACAAGTTAGGTTGCCAATTTCACCAAATTGACAAGCTAGTGGGCCCACTAGCTTGCCAATTTAGTGAAATTGGAAATGTAGTGGCCTGTTTGAAAAAATGGGTCCAAGAAATGGGGTCTCTCGATGATTAAACCCCATTTCTTGGACCCATTTTTTCAAACAGGGCAAGTTAGGTTGCCAATTTCACCAAATTGGCAAGCTAGTGGGCCCACTAGCTTGCTAATTCGGTGAAATTGGCAATATAGTTGCCTATTTCACCCTCTCTTGGGTCTCTCTCTCTCCCCTAAATCCTAATCCCTATACCCTATAAACTTAACCTTATACCTCTCTCTCACTAGATGTCTCCCTCCCTACCTTTTCCCCTATCTACTCTCTATATCTCCTCTCCCTCACTCTACCTCTCACTCTCACTCTCTCTCACTCCTCCCTTACCTTCTTTCTCTCTCACACTCTCCTCTTTATCTCACCATTCTCTTTTTCCCTCTTTGTAACTCTCCACTTCTCTATATGTCACCATTCTCTCTCTACATATCTTTATCTCACCTATCCCTCTTTACCTCTCCCTTCCTCCCCTCTCTCACCCACCCTCCCTCCTTCCCTCTATCTCTATCTCTCTCTACTTCTCTCTATCTCACCTATCCCTCTCTAGCTCCATATCCCTCCATCACTCCCTACCAAACTCTCTCTATTGCTCTCTATCTCACATCCCTCTCTCCCCCTCCATACCTCTCCCTCTACTTCCCTCTCTACTCTCTATCTCCCTAATACCCCTCTACCTACCTCTCCATCCATCACTCCCCACCACTCTCTCTATACCTCTCTATATCGATTCTCTCCCTCCCTTATTCTCTCTCTACTTCTCTCTCCCTCCATACTTCTCTCTCCCTCTCTCTACCTACCTCTCCTTCAAACAATCTTTATTTCTCTCTATCTCACCTCTCTCTCCTTGACTACATCTCTCTCCCTCTCTCCCTCCATCTCTACATATATATATATCCCCTCTCCCTCTCTACCTAGCTCTCCATCCATCTTAACCTACCACTCTCTCCCCATTACTCTTTATCTAACCTCCCACTCTCTCCATCCATACCTCTCACTCTCCTTCCCTCTCTAATTTCCACCTCCCTTATCCTTCTCTACCTACTTCTCCATCCATCACTCCCTAAAATTCTCTCTACACCTCTCTATATTGCTTCTCTCCCTCCCTCCCTCATTCCCTCTCTACTCTCTCTCTACCTCTCCTTCCCTCTCTAATTATCTTTATCTCCCCTATCCCTCTCTCTCTCTCACTAGATGTCTCCCTCCCTACCTTTTCCCTATCTACTCTCTATCTCTCCTCTCCCTCCCTCTACCTCTCTCTCTCACTCTCTCTCACTCCCCCCTTACCCTCTTTCTCTCTCACTCTCTCTTCTTTATCTCACCATTCTCCATTTCCCTCTTTGTAACTCTCCACTTCTCTATATGTCACCATTCTCTCTCTACATATCTTTATCTCACCTATCCCTCTTTACCTCTCCCTTCCTCCCCTCTCCCACCCACCATCCCTCCTTCCCTCTATCTCTATCTCTCTCTCTACTTCTCCTTATCTCACCTATTCCTCTCTAGCTGCATATCCCTCCATCACTCCCTACCACACTCTCTCTATTGCTCTCTATCTCACCTCCCTCTCTCCCCCTCCATACCTCTCCATCCATCACTCCCCACCACTCTCTCTATACCACTCTATATCAATTCTCTCCCTCCCTTATTCTCTCTCTACTTCTCTCTACCTCTTTGTCTTTCTCTAATTATCTTTATCTCCCCTAGGCCTCTCTCTCTCACACTAGATATCTCCCTCCTTACCTTTTCCCCTATCTACCTTCTATCTATCCTCTCCCTCCCTCTACCTCTCTCTCTCACTCTCTCTCACTCCTCCCTAACCCTCTTTATCTCTCACTCTCTCCTCTCTATCTCACCATTCTCTCTTTCCCTCTCTATAACTCTCTCCTTCTCTATATGTCACCATTCTCTCTCTACTTATCTTTATCTCACATATCCCTCTTTACCTCTCCCTTCCTCCCCTCTCTCACCCACACTCCCGCCTTCCCTCTATCTCTATCTCTCTCTACTTCTCTCTATCTCACCTATCCCTCTCTACCTGCACATCCCTCTATCACTCCCTAACAAACTCTCTTTATTTCTCTCTATCTCACCTCTCTCTCACCTCCCTCTCTCTCCCTGCATACCTCTCCCTCCATCTATACTTCCTTATCTACTCTTTATATCTCATGTATCTCTACCTCTCCTTCCCTCTCTACTTATATTTATCTCCTCTTTCCCTCCCAACCTCTCTCTCTCCCCCCAATTCCTCCCTTCCCAATCCCTCCCTCCCCCTATGAGGGTTGAGAGTGTAAGGTTTAGTGTTTAAGGTATAGGGTTGAGGTTATAGGGTTAATTGTATAGGGAATAAGGTTTAGGGTTTAAGGTATAGGGTTGAGGGTTGAGGGTTGAGGGATAGTGTTTAGGATTGAGGGTATATGGTTAAGTGTATAGGGTATATGGATTATGGTTTAGGATATTGTGTATATAGTTGAGGGTATTGGGTTGGAATATTAGGTTTAGGGTTGATGGTTTAGGTTTTAGGATTTATGGACAAGTTTAAGGGTTGAGGGTTGAGGTATACTGTTTAGGGTTAAGGGTATGAGGTTAAGTGTATAGGGTATAGGGATTAGGTTTTAGGTTGTATTGTTAAGTGTATAAGGTATAGGGTTAAGACTTGAGATTGTAGGGTTTTCTGTATAAGTATAGGGTTGAGGGATAATGTTTATGGTTTAGGGTATAAGGTTGAGGATGTAGGGTAAAGAGATGAGGCTTGAGGGTTGAGGGATAGTGTTCAAGGTTGAGGGTATAGGGCTAAGTGTATAGGGTATAGGGATTAGGGTTTAGAATAATGGGTATAGGGTTGAGGGTATAGGGCTAAGTGTATAGGGTATAGGGATTAGGGTTTCGAATAATGGGTATAGGGTTAAGGGTATTGGGTTTTAGATTGAGGTTTAGTGTTTAGTGTACAAGGTTGAATGTAGGGTTTAGGGTTTAAGTATAGGGCTGGGGGATGATGTTCAAGGCTTAGGTTATAAGTTTGAGCGTATAGGGTATAAGGATGAGGGTTGAACGTGTAGGGTTGAGGTATAGTGTTCAAGGTTGGGGGTGTAGGGTTAATTGTATAGAGTATAGGGATTAGGGATTAGAATATTCAGTATAGGGTTGAGGGTTGAGGGTTTAGGGTTGAGGGTTTAAGGTTTAGGGTACAAGGTTTAATGTAGGATTTAGTGTTTAATTATAGGGTTCAGGGTTCAAGGATAATGTTTAGGGTTTAGGGTATAGGGTATAGGGATGAGGATTGAGAGTGTAGGGTTTATGGTTTAAGGTATAGGGTTGAAGGTATAAGGTTAACTTTATAGGGTATAGGGATTAGGGTTTAGGATATTAGGTATAGAGTTGATGGCATTGGGTTGAAGGTTTAAGGTTAAGTTTATAGGGTATAGGGATTAGGGTTTAGGGGAGAGAGAGAGAGACCTGAGAGAGGGTGAAATTGGCAGCTATATTGCCAATTTCACCAAATTAGCAAGCTAGTGGGCCCACTAGATTGCCAATTCGGTGAAATTGGCAACCTAACTTGTCATGTTTGAAAAAATGGGTCCAAGAAATGGGGTCTCTCGGTGATTTACATCATCGAGAGACCCCATTTCTTGGACCCATTTTTTGAAACAGGCCACTACATTTCCAATTTCACTAAATTGGCAACCTAACTTTTCCTGTTTGAAAAAATGGGTCCAAGAAATAGGGTTTCCCGATGATGTAAATCACTTGGAGACCCCATTTATTGGACCCATTTTTTTTCAAACAGGCCACTACATTGCCAATTTAATTGAATTGGCAACCTAACTTGCCTGTTTGAAAAAATGGGTCCAAGAAATGCGGTCTCTCGGTGATGTAAATCACCAAGAGACCCCATTTCTTGGACCCATTTTTTCAAATAGACCACTACATTTCCAATTTCACTAAATTGGCAAGCTAGTGGGCCCACTAGCTTGTCAATTTGGTGAAATTGGGAATGTAACTTGTCTTGTTTGAAAAGATGGGTCAAAGAAATGGGGTCTCTCGGTGATGTAAATCACCGAGAGACCCCATTTTCTTTGACCCATTTTTTCAAATAGGCCACTACATTGCCAACTTCACTGAATTAGCAAATCGGTGGGCCCACTAGCTTGACAATTCAATGAAATTGGTAACCTAACTTGCCTATTTGAAGAAATGGGCCCAATAAATGGGGTCTCCCAGTGATTTACATCTATGAGAGACCCCATTTCTTGTACCCATTTTTTCAAACAAGCGACTACATTTCCAATTTCACTAAATTGGCAAGCTAGTGGGCCCATTAGCTTTCCAATTCGGTGAAATTGGAAATCTAACTTGTCCTTTTTGAAAAAAGGGGTCCAAGAAATGGGGTGTCTCAGTGATTTACATCATCGGGAGACCCCATTTCTTGGACCCATTTTTCAAACAGGCCACTACATTGCCAATTTCACTGAATTGGCAAGCTAGTGGGCCCACTAGCTTGGCAATTCGGTGAAATTGACAACCTAACTTTCCTGTTTGAAAAAATGGGTGCAAAAAATGGGGTCTTTCGATGATGTAAATCACCGAGAGACCCCATTTCTTGGACCCATTTTTTCAAATAGGCCACTACATTTCCAATTCGGTGAAATTGGAAATCTAACTTGTCCTTTTTGAAAAAATGGGTCCAAGAAATGGGGTCTCTCGGTGATCTACATCATCGGGAGACCCCATTTCTTGGACCCATTTTTTCAAACATGCCACTACATTGCCAATTTCACTAAATTGGCAAGCCAGTGGGCCCACTAGCTTGACAATTCAATGAAATTGACAACCTAACTTGCCTATTTGAAGAAATGGGCCCAAGAAATGGGGTCTCCTAGTGATTTACATCACTGAGAGACCCCATTTCTTGGACCCATTTTTTCAAACAGGCCACTACATTTCCAATTTCACTTAATTGGCAAGCTAGTGAGCCCACTAGCTTGCCAATTTGGTGAAATTGACAACCTAACTTGTCTTGTTTGAAAAAATGGGGTCTTCGATGATTTGGTGATGTAAATCACCAGAGACCCCATTTCTTGCACCCATTTTTTCAAACAGACCACTTTATTGGTAATTTCACCGAATTGGAAAGCTAGTGGGCCCACTAGCTTGGCAATTCGATGAAATTAGTAAACCTAACTTGCTTATTTGAAAAATGGGGTCCAAGAAATGGGGTCTCTCGGTGATTTAAATCATCGAGAGACTCCATTTCTTGGACCTATTTTTTCAAATAGGACACTACGTTCCCAATTTCAACGAATTGGAAAGCTAGGGTAGAGGGGAGGGAGATAGAAGGAGTGAGTGAGTGAGAGAGATACTTGGGAGAGGGAGAGGGGATAGGAGGGAGAGACTTGAAAGAAAGAGAAAGAAGGAGGGAGTGGGAGAGAGATAGAGGAAAGAGGGTTCAAGGGTTAAGTGTTTAGGGTTTACGGTTAAGGGTAGGGGGTACATAATTAAGAGTTTAAGGGTAAAGGGTAGAGGGGAGAGAGAGACAAAGAAAGTGAGTGAGATAGAGAGAGACTTGAGAGAGGGGGTGAGAGTAGGAGAGAGATACTTGAGAGAGAGAGAGTGAGGGAGTGGGAGAGAGATAAAATGTTTAATGGTTTAAGGGTAATTTTTTTAGGGTTTACGGTTAAGGATAGAGGGAGTGACTGAGAGAGAGATCTAAGAGAGGGAGAGGGGGTAGGACGGAGAGGGTTGAGAGAGAGAGAGAGGGAGGGAGTGGGAGAGATATAGAGGGAGGGAGGGTTAAGTGTAGAGGGTAGAGATTTTAAGGTTTAAGGGTTAAGGGTAGAGGGTTAAGGGTTTAAGGATTTAGGGTTTAAGGGTTAAGGGTAGAGGGTAGAGGGTTTAGGTTAGAGGGGAGAGAGATAGAGGGAGTGAGAGAGAGAGAGACTTGAGAGAGAGAGATGGAGGGAGAGGGTTGAGAGAGATAGAGGGAGTGAGTGAGAGAGAGAGACCTAAGAGAGGGAGAGGTAGTAGGAGGGAGAGACTTAAGAGAGAGAGAGGAAGGGAGTGGGAGAGAGATAGAGGGAGTGAGTGAGAGAGAGACCCGAGAGAGGGAGAGGAGGTAGGAGGGAGAGACTTGAGATTGTAGGGTTTTCCATTTAAGTATAGGGTTGAGGGATAATTTTTATCGTTTAGGGTATAAGGTTGAGGGTGCAGGGTAAAGAGATGAGGCTTGAGAGTGTAGGGTTTAGGGTTTAAGCTATAGGGTTGAGGGTTGAGGGATAGTCTTCAAGGTTGAGGGTATAGGGCTAAGTGTATAGGGCATAAGGATTAGGTTTTAGAATAATGGGTATAGGGTTGAGGGTATAGGGCTAAGTGTATAGGGTATAGGGATTAAGGTTTAGAATAATGGGTATAAGGTTGAGGGTATTGGGTTTCAGATTGAGGTTTAGGGTTTAGGGTTTAGTGTACAAGGTTGAATGTAGGGTTTAGGGTTTAAGTATAGGGTTGGGGGATGATGTTCAAGGCTTAGGTTATAAGGTTGATGGTATAGGGTATAAGGATGAGGGTTGAAGGTGTAGGGTTGAGGTATAGTGTTCAAGGTAGGGGGTGTAGGGTTAACTGTAAAGAGTATAGGGATTAGGGTTTAGAATATTCGGTATAGGGTTGAGGGTATTGGGTTTAGGGTACAAGGTTTAATGTAGGATTTAGTGTTTAATTATAGGGTTAAGGGTTCAGGAATAATGTTAAATAGAAAACCCTACAATCTCAAGTCTTAACCCTATACCTTATACCCTTAACCCTAAAACCTAAACCCTAATCCCTATACCCTATACACTTAACCTCATACCCTTAACCTTGAACATTATACCTCAACCCTCAACCCTTAAACTTGTACATAAATCCTAAAACCTAAACCAACAACCCTAAACCTAATATCCTCAACCCAATACCCTCAACTATATACCCAATATCCTAAACCATAATCCATATACCCTATAAACTTAACCTTATACCCTCAACCCTAAACACTATCCCTCAACCCTCAACCCTCAACCCTATACCTTAAACCCTAAACCCTCATCCATCATCCCTATACCATATACCCTCAACTTTATACCTAATATCCTAAACCCTAAACCTTATTCCCTATACAATTAAACCTATAACCTCAACCCTATACCTTAAACACTCAACCTTACACTCTCAACCCTCATAGGGGGAGAGAGAAATAGGGGGAGGGAGGGATTGGGGAGAGAGAGAGAGGTTGGGAGGGAAAGAGGAGATAAAGATAAGTAGAGAGGGAAGGAGAGGTAGAGATACATGAGAGATAAAGAGTAGATAAGGAAGTATAGATGGAGGGAGAGAGAGGGCAGTGAGAGAGAGAAATAAAGAGAGTTTGGTAGGGAGTGATAGAGGGATATGCAGGTAGAGAGGGATAGGTGAGATAGAGAGAAGTAGAAAGAGATAGAGATAGAGGGAAGGAGGGAGGGTGGGCGAGAGAGGGGAGGAAGGGAGAGGTAAAGAGGGATATGTGAGATAAAGATAAGTAGAGAGAGAATGGTGACATATAGAGAAGGAGAGAGTTATAGAGAGGGAAAGAGAGAATGGTGAGATAGAGAGGAGAGAGTGAGAGAGAAAGAGGGTGAGGGAGGAGTGAGAGAGAGTGAGAGTGAGAGGTAGAGGAGGGAGAGGAGAGATAGAGAGTAGATAGGGGAAAAGGTAGGGAGAGAGATATCTAGTGAGAGAGAGAGGGCTAGGGGAGATAAAGATAATTAGAGAAAGACATAAGAGGTAGAGAGAAGTAGAGAGAGAATAAGGGAGGGAGAGAATCGATATAGAGAGGTATAGAGAGAGTGGTGGGGAGTGATGGATGGAGAGGTAGGTAGAGAGGTATTAGGGAGATAGAGAGTAGAGAGGGAAGTAGAGGGAGAGGTATGGAGGGGGAGAGAGGGAGGTGAGAGAGAGGTGAGATAGAGAGCAATAGAGAGTGTGGTAGGGAGTGATGGAGGGATATGCAGCTAGAGAGGGATAGGTGAGATAGAGAGAAGTAGAGAGAGATAGAGATAGAGGGAAGGAGGGAGGGTGGGTGAGAGAGGGGAGGAAGGGAGAGGTAAAGAGGGATAGGTGAGATAAAGATATGTAGAGAGAGAATGGTGACATATAGAGAAGTGGAGAGTTACAAAGAGGGAAAGAGAGAATGGTGAGATAAAGAGGAGAGAGTGAGAGAGAAAGAGGGTAAGGGAGGAGTGAGAGAGAGTGAGAGAGAGAGGTAGAGGGAGGGAGAGGAGAGATAGAGAGTAGATAGGGGAAAAGGTAGGGAGGGAGACATCTAGTGAGAGAGAGAGAGGGATAGGGGAGATAAAGATAATTAGAGAGGGAAGGAGAGGTAGAGAGAGAGTAGAGAGGGAATGAGGGAGGGAGGGAGAGAATAAATATAGAGAGGTCTAGAGAGAATGTTAGGGAGTGATGGATGGAGAAGTAGGTAGAGAAGGATTAGGGAGGTAGAGAGTAGAGAGGGAAGGAGAGGGAGAGGTATGGATGGGGAGAGTGGGAGGTTAGATAGAGAATAATGGAGAGAGAGTGGTAGGTTGTGATGGATGGAGAGCTAGGTAGAGAGGGAGAGGGGATATATATATGTAGAGAGGGAGGGAGAGAGGGAAAGAGATGTAGTGAGGGAGAGAGAGGTGAGATAGAGAGAAATAAAGAGTGTTTGAAGGAGAGGTAGGTAGAGAGAGGGAGAGAGGAGATAAAGATAAGTAGAGATGGAAGGAGAGGTAGAGAGAGGTGTGAGATAGAGAGAAGTAGAGAGGGAATGAGGGAGGGAGGGAGGGAGAGAGGTGTAGAGATAGTGGTAAGGTTTGATGGATGTAGAGGTAGGTAAATAGAGATGGGAGATAAAGAGTAGATAGGGAAGAAGAGAGGGAGAGAGAAGTATGGAGGGAGAGAGAGGTTTGCTAGAGATAAATAGAGAGAGGGGTAGGGCGTGATGGAGGCAAAGGTAGGTAGGTAGAGAGAGAGAGGGGGGGGGATGGAGATAGAGACAAGTAGAGAGGGAAGGTGGGAGAGAGGGAAAGATAAGTGAGGTAGAGAGAATTAGAGGGAAAAGGAGAGAGAGAGAGAGAGAGAGAGAGAGAGAGAGATTTCTTTTGATCAAGGGAGAGAGAGAGTCAAAAAAAGGGATAGAGATAGTGAGAGAGAGGTCTAGAGTGTAAGGGATAAAAATGAGTGGGATAGAGAGAGAAATAATATAATTTTTTGATTACTGAAATTTGACCTCCTAATTATTGAAATTTGACTAACTTTGAAATTTGTGAGATCTTCCAAAAACTAGAAGAGAGAGAGGGGAGAGAGGGAGGAAGGGAGAGAGAGAGGGAGTGGAGAGATAAAAAGTAGAGAGAAGGAGAGAGTGAGAGAGATAAATGATAGAACTTGTTGACTACTAAAATCTGACCTCCTGATTACTGAAATTTGACATGTTGATTACTGAAATTTTGAAGATCTTCCAAAAACTAGAATTTGCATTATAACTCCTAGAGATCTGAAACCACTCTCAAACATCCTAAAAGTATATACATGAAATATAACTTAAAGTATAAGAAAGTAAATGTCCATATATAAATGTCAGCTTATACTTTCCCTAGAAGATAACAAGAGGAGGAGATAAGAAAAAGAGAAAAAAAAATTCAATGTAGACCAAAACGTGAGCGCGTTATAACGTGCTCGCGTTTTGTCAATGCATTCACAAAACATGTCAAAACTAAGATATAACGCGAGCGCATTATTACGCGAGCGTGTTATAACACGAGCGCGTTATAACACGAGCACGTTATAACGCGTTCGCGTTATATCTTGCTTTGGGAATTTTTGAACCTTAGGCTTGGTATTTGCTTTGGAATACCAACCCAAAGGCTTGGAGGGCATTCCCAATTACATGAGACGTGTTTTTAAAAAATCTTCCATATTTCACATAATTGAGTTCGTGCTCACCGTCAGGATTGCACGTGGTTCAATATCAAAAAAATCAAGCACATGGGTAATGTTGGGTTCTCTCTTAGCTATCCAACGATGTAATTTTTTTCACTTTCTGAAAATATTAAGCCTTTCATCCATGATTTATTTTATTTGTATGTCTTTTTTTTGCTAAAAAGCAGTGTTTGGTAATTTTTTCATTATAAATTAACCGTCAATCGATTTTTCAAATAAATTATTTTTTTAGAAACAAGACTCCATTCTACAAATTTAAAAAATTAAATTAAAATAAATTCAATTAGTTTCCAAAATTTGTAGGGGTAGCACGGCCAAAATTCTATTTTTCAGGAAATGTCCCCTTCGAAAATTAGTAAAAAATTAAATATTCAATAAAAAATTATCAGAAAAATTGTGCATCAACTACATATTGTTAACTAACTTCTAACTATTGTGATTTTAAAAATACTAAAAAAAATTTCATCGTACGAGGGTCGTACAAGAGTTGCTATGCTATCTTTTTCTAACAAAAACAACACCAATTTGTGTACGTCACTCATTTGAACCCCTTAATCTCAACCATTTTCAAAATAAATTAGTAGTTTAGAAAGTAGACTCAGAGAACTTGAATCCTTCTTTTTGTTCCATCTCAAAATTTTGAGTGTAAGTATCCTCAATTTCACGTCCAAGGTCAGTATTTCCTGATTTCAAAAAAAAGTTGTCCACTTAAGTCCCCTTTTTGGGAACCATCTTAGTGCACTTACCCTTTGGTGAAACATATGATCTAGTAAGATTCATTCTAGATAAGTTAAATACTTCCGCAACTTTTCCAACTAAAATTGTTGGCTAAATGCATATGTAGCACCACCTTTAAGCCGATTTACTAAAAAATGATATTATTTGAAAAATTTAATGTTTCAACAACTCCTACTCATATAAATAATATATTTTTTTAAATGTAAAAAATACCTTTTTGTAGATCCGTAAGTGTAGTTTTAAAATATATATTTATTTTAATATTTCAATTATTATTTATATTTTATTTTTTACTAAAAGTAGGTTATCAACACAAAAATATTAGGTTGATTATCATGCCAAGAAAAATACTAAAACTTATTAAAAAAATATGATGCACTAGATAAAAGAATCAAGATTAAGATAGCATAATTTGTTTTCTAATTTAGATAAATATTTAATATAAAAGTTGACGTCGACTAGAAACAACTGTATTTTAATTCACGCACATTTAAATATTTATTTTAAAATGTCTATTTATTAAAATTGCAAAAAAAAATATCCATACCCTAAAGTTTCTAGCTATAAATATACAAAAAAAATTGAAGGAAAAAAAAGAAAATTTACTATATAAAGCTTGGTGTCTCATGTAACGTCATTTTTCAACGTTTTATCAGCAATTAAATTATAGTGTTAATTTATAAAAAACTTTATTCAAATAATTTTTTATTTTTTTCAAAAAAATACAAACATAAAATATACTAAAAAATTCACATTTTATTAGTTTACATCATTTCAAAATTCAAAGTTCATATATGCCACTTTCTAGTGATTGAAGTTTAAAAGTTAGATCAGTGTTGATCATTTCCTTTATAAAAGTGTGACACAACTTTATACTTTTACCCTCATATTGGTATTAAAGCCAACACATATTTTGTGCTTGTGAAATGGTAAAAATTGATCATAAATAATGTAAACCAGTGTGTGAAAGGTGTGAGAAGAAATCAGAGATATTTTCAAGGCATGGAAAGAGACATTTCAAGGCATAGATAGAGACATTTTTAAGGTGCTTCTATTTATTTCTCATGTCGAATGCACATGGAGGGGCCCTAGTGATGGCGTGTGAAAATAGGTAGGTGGTTGTACTTGGAAATATGTATTGAAGATAAGTAGAGTGGATCATTTTGTATTTTGGTGAGCTATTATTTTTAAGTTTTCTCTGACTCCTCTTCCTCCACTTTCATATGATATTCTCCATACAAAGAAGTGAAGGAATTTTGTTGCTATGTTTTGAAATATTTATGTAATCTAAATAATGTATGAGAAAACATACCAACTAATTGACTAAATTTCAAAAGGAATATAATGTTATAGGCTATGAATATGGATAGAGAATGTCAAGTGTAACCAACCAAGGCAAATAATATTTAATACTAGATTGAATGTGAAAGGGTGCATCTAAGTAATGCATTAATTAGGCATTGAATTGTTTGATAAAATACCTCTAAGAAATTTAGGGAAAGCATCATATGTTGAGTGGAGGACTAAATTTGGAGTCCAAGAGGATGAGGACCCACTAGATGATCCAATCAAGAGTGGGACAATAATTTGTTTGCAACATATGAGGACTTATAAATGGCTACATAGTCATTTGCATGCATCTCAAATTAGTGGTAGCTTGAAGGTAAGTTTCTTTGCAAGAGAAGATGCAACTTGAATTAGTTTTATGCTATCTTCTTACTACCAATGTTTGGGAAAGTGCAATCTAAAATATTAAAACAATTTTTGAGTATCTTGTAGATGAGTTTATCAATATTTATGAAATAAAGAAGAAAGATGAGATTAAGCATGTTGCCAAGGAAAATCGTTGATTAGTTCCTTGCATGTTATTAGAGGTTTGGCACACTAGAGGCTGGAGTTTTTCCATCATCTCAAGTTAGCTTCTCACTTTGAGATGGTGATTTGTATGAGAAGCATATATTTTTGCTTTCTTTTTTCTTTCCTTTTTTATGCTAACAAATTTGAAGAATGCATACATTATGATTTTTTAGAAGACAGGTAAGGGATATGGTGAACTCAATATGGATTATTTTTCAATGAGTTCATGAGACCTTGTGGTTGAGGATTTTACCCTTACGAGGGTCATGAGACAACTTGATGGATCTCTATGAGTGTAGCTTAGTATGGATTGTTTTCCAATAATTCAAGAATCTATGATTTAGGAGTTTGAGGATATTGTAGTTTGGGAACTCAAGAATTCAGATCAGAGCTACACCCTTAAAAGGGTTACGAGGTAGCTTGATGGAGTTCCACCTAATTTAAGATTTTTTTCCTCAAAGAAATATCTTCTCAAGAATGTGTATTTATTTTGTGTAATTAGCATGCTATTTTTTGTGCGATGTAAACCTTAAGGGGGGGTCCCTTGGCAAGGTAAAATTTGAGATTTCAAAGACAATGTAATAAAGGGGGAATGTTAGTGTAGATTATTATACTGTAGTTATAAGAAATTATGCTTAACAATTGCATTTGTAAATTATGTTTAGAAACTCGATTTCTCCTTTATATATATGTTCATATGTTCATTGTTGACCAAGCAATAACAAATAATTTTACTCCCTCACATACAAGCTTATTAAATAACCATAATGGAAATATCAAAGAAATAACATAAGATTACACAAAAAAAACCCTAGGAAAACCCTCAAGAGGAAAAAACCCAACCTTGTAAAAGCATCCACACTCAATGTATTATTCAATAATGAAAATATTATAATACACTTACAGAGTCTCCATGAATACTTTTGAAACATCAAGCTCCTTCAATGCATCCTCCATGTGTCCAAGAATAATATGTAACTATGCAACCAAACATCATGTGTCATGCTTCACATATGCACTCTACTTGAGAGAGATCAGTACAAATGATAGCTAAGTCAAACAACCAACTTGCCAACCTCAAGCACTAAACATGTGCTTGCTTTTATAGATTCTAGCTCACACAAATGACCAAGTGGTATAGGTAAAACCATGTGTCTCAAAATCATGAGTACACAAGACCATTAACCCCAACATTTAATTTTTGGTATTAAGTTTTCCTAATATTAAATATTTTTCCAATGTGCAAACAAGATATAAAATATCTAACCAATTTGTTACATAAAAATTTACAAGTGGGCCCACATACATATTTAATGTGGCTAAACACACCTCTAAAGATGCATCAAAAATAAATAAATATTGTACATATAATTAAATAATTATTTCTTATGCAAGGTGTAGAACACCCTTTTCCTAACACAATAAGTATCATATATCATCATAATAACATGAGTATAGGTGTATAGTATTTAGTACATAACATTTGCATGATACATTATTTATTTGAAAATCCTAACTCATAGAACTTTGTCAACATCCTTCTTGCCTATACACATATCAATAGTTTGGATGAGGGTATGGAAATCATCAGAGCATAATTAGTAAAGGAATTTTTTCAAATTTTATAGTTGCAAGATACTTTGTCAATAAGATTGTAGAAGTCTTATTTCTTGGTGAATATTTCAAGACCCCTTAGGAATTATATTGATTATTAATGACCACTAGTTAGCATGTAACATTTGTTAAATACTAAATAAATGAGGCATATATTTCAATTGAAAACCAACTACGCCTTGATAGGATATAGTTATTCTCTATGTTTGAGACAATCCATAGTGAAAATCACCAAAGTATGGAGCCAAGTAATTCAGATTTCATTTTTAGACTAACACTTTTATTTTGTGATTGTCATCTAAAGAAGATAACCGTAACACCTAAGTTATTCTATTTTATCTTATGTTTCACCATTAAAAATTAAAAAATAAAAAAATTTAAAAACCAAATTCTAAAAAGATTGAAACAGAACTATGTTTTAAAAAAAATGAAAACTAAATACAAAGATGCCCACACCCAAAGTTATGAAAATGTGAAAGAGAAAACAAACAATAATAAGTTGAATATTAGAATTCTATAATTTTATCCCTTCATGTATTATATACAAGCCTTAATTGTTGATAAATTGAGGTTAAAATTGATATCACGTGATGTTATGGTAGGTTGTAATATTCCCATCGAAATGAATCAAATATTAAATACTAGATGTCAAGTAACAACTTCGATGTTTACATGAAAAAAATAAAAATCTTTATACCAAAAAAAGGGGCAAAATGATAGTCATCCCACAAACAAAGGATGATGGGTCCATGGCCTACAAAGCCTAAGTCACATACAGATCGTTAGTACAAAACCTTCCACGTAAAAATAAGACAAGAGGGTAGTAGATACACTTATCTTATGGCGGTAGAGGTGCTTAAGATGGGCAATATCGACGATGCCCTTGTCCAACAACTTATGCATGTCTCTCCCTCAGGTTTTCAGCACGTGCTTAGTGGCTCCTTACTGTTCTACTTTTCCCCTTTGGCTTTTGAGAACACAATCCTCTTAATCTTCAAATAATAATAAAGGCAAGAGATTTTGTGCTCTAAAAAGGGACAGATAATATCACCTTACCATTGTACATACTGGCATATAGAAATCTCCTTGCCTTCATTGACACTCACTCTCCACCTCCCTCTCCCCATTCCTTGGTTGCTTAGTTATTTGATTCCCTCTCCCAATTCTTTGGTTGCTTAGTTGTTTGATTATTTGCATTCTTGATTTTTCTATTGCAATATTAAGCTTTTTTCCTTTTTCTTTTAGACAACATCATTATGGTTTCTTCCCTACCACAATCTTTTTGTGGTTTCACCATACATTATATCATAATTAGATTTAACATTTAAGTAATTATTAAACATGTTTTAGCTTGATATTTGCAATACTTTCAAAATGTTTAAACATTATTTGCAACCATTATTATTAGTAAGTCGAATAATCATCAATATAATCATAACTATTTTTTGATAATAAATCAATCGACAATTAAATACATTTTAAAAAGTATTTATAACTAGACAAAGAAAATAGAGATGTGACACAAGATATATCTTGTATCATTTTGATAGTATGTTTGTCTATTCTTTTAATACAAGATGACCATAACTACTCGTTTGCATATTTTGCTAGTGCTATAAATTATGTAAAAATATTTTGTTTTACCATACATTTTCCTTTCAATAATTTTGTTAGTGCATATCAAACATATTTATTGTGCAACTTTTTTTTATATAATTTTTTTCCCCTCTATTTGTCAACATGTTGAAGAATTGCTAGTGCCATAGCACTTATATTTGATTAATTTATGGTTATCAAGATGTCTTTGGTTTGTCCCATTGTGGATTTCTATACACTATTGTTCAATTCTAGCACACATCAGTTTTGATGTGAAATCAAAAGGTGGAAAAAGTCAAAAGAAGCTTGGAAAGAGTGTGTTTTTGGCTCTTTTGGAAGACTAGAATTTTAAAAAACACATTATTTTTCATTGTGATGTCTACAAGGACATGAGGGCCAAGTATGCTAGTATTTTGGTTGATGTAGCTCTACTTAGTTTATTTATTGAGGGGACAATTGAGAAAGCTCGAGAACTCATTATCACTATAAACAAGAGAATAAATGAAAGAGAAAAAAAATGATACACAAAATTGACTGTCCAATAGACTTTTTTTTTGACCTCGTGAATATTAAAAGTTATTTTATTCTACTCATTTACGATTAATAGCTTTGAAAATGATCTGATTGTTGTAGTACCATAAGGGTAATGAAGTATACTTGAACAATCGGGTTTCATCTAAAGGGCACACATGCACTTCATAAAGTGGTGAAGCCAATGTTGATCTTGGCATTTATGTATGATGAAAAGTAAATGTTTCAACTACAGACTACATTGAAAGATGAAAGTGTAATTCATAGCTGAGCATGAATGATGATCATACATACACTCAACATTCAAATTCTGTAATAACAGTATCTATAAAATCAAAGTCATGGAACACGCATTATGAATAAAGCATCGACGATGTCTATGCAACCAACAAAATCTACATTTGATTGTATTTATTAATAATGCCTATTTTTTACACCGAAGGCGTATTCATTTACGTTGAAGGCGTATTCATTTTTGAGATGGACGACCTCCTTTTTGTCATCCACGGTGTGGAATGCTTAAAAACGGATGCCAACAATCAAAGAAATCATATCCGTTAAAATCTTTGTTAGATTTTGTTCGCCACTTTTTAAAATATTGTGTTTCTTCTATTTTTGAAGTGAGTTCTCTATATATACAGTCTACGAACGACTCATATTTACATTCTAAGCCAATATCCAATTGTATAGCCCAGGCATCTCATGATATTCAACAGATTTTCGATTTCCTTCATATTATTCGTGCTTGTGTTGGCTAAGGAGGATGTCCTTAATGCCATGATATATAGCTGAAGGAGAAGATACTCCCTTACTTTGTAGATAAGGTGGAGGACATGGAACGAGCTAAAAAGGAATGGTAAGAGGATGTTGAATTGCTTACATAGTCTGAGACCCCTTTCAACTCCTCACACGGTGAATTACTCTTGCTCCAACTGAAGACCAAAACAAAGTTTAGAATACTTTCTTGCACAGTCAAAGACCCCTTTCTCCTCGTACTTCACCCAACCTTTCATATAGAGCATGAAAATGGATGGCAATATTGGGAAGCTAATGAAATGCATTATATGGGCTACTATTTCCACACAGACAAATGGAAAACTTTCTCTACCCTGTTCTTGTTGCCTACTCCTCCCTCGTGTTTCAGCTTGTGAATCATTCTTCTGTTCCAGCTAATATTTGTCCTTTTGTAATGACATGGAATGTTTAAACACCCAAAAGTGAGAATAAAATCTAAACAAGAGAAAGTGAGAAAAAAAAAATAGTGGATCAATCACAAGGGATTAAAATCAACAAACATTTTATAACTTAATACAAATCCAATGAAATGTTGAAGTGGCTTCCCTTCTTGGCCCTCCTTCTTAAAGAAATTTCAACTTACCAATTATTATAATTGTGATTGCCATGTCAAATGTTATAGTTAAAAATTTTGGTGTGGAAATAAAAATTGAGGAAAAGGGAGAAGTATATATATATATTATATATCTCATGGGCATGTGTCATCTTTGGATTGTTGGCACAATATAGTTTCTAAAAAGTCAATCTTTGTTTCTCTTTAAATCTCTTTTTTTTCTCCCATCTACTCTCTCTCACTCTATAACATATCTCTTTCTTTCCCTATCTGTCTCCCTCTCTCCCTATTTATCTCTTTCTCTTTATAAATATCTCTCTATTTCTCCCTATCTATCTCTCTCTATTCATCTCTTTATAGATGTATCTCTTTCTATCCTCTTCTATCTCCATCTCTCCCTATATAATTTCCTTTCTATCTTTGTCTCTATCTCTTTTCTCTTTCTCTCCTACCCCCTCTCTCCTACTTTTCCCTCTTTCCCTCTATATCTTTTCTCTTTCTTCTTCATGCTCTATCTCTATTTGAATCCATATTTTTTGGGTAAGAAGTAATCAAGGTTTATACTTGGAGAGAAATCAAACAATCCACATTTCCATCTTCAATTTAATGTGTGACACTTGACATCTAAACTCAAAGTGATCAAATTCTATCAAAAAAACTTGTTTAGTAGAATTCCTTAAAGATGTGTTGGCATGGCTTTCTACGATCATAGAATATATGCACATAATGGATTTGTTGAACAATCCTTAGAATGTTTCACATAAATGCAATCAACATGTATACAGTCAATCTCAAAAACCTTTGCTTGTCTTCTCCTTAATTGTGCCAAAGTAGGAGCTCTATAATAGGGTATGATATCTATCACAACATAATGGAAGGGGATTTTGTTAGATGTTGTAGATACAAATTTAACTATTAATCTCTCTTCTCTCAATATCTATTTCCTTTTATCTCTCTTATCTCTCTCTCCCTATTCTTCTTGGTCTCTCTATCTATCTACATCTCTTTATACCTCTTCGTCTTCATCTCTCTCTGTTAATATGTGTGTGTCTCTATCTCCTCCTCCCCTTTTTATATATCCATCTCTTTCTCAGGTCCTCTCTCTTCATTCTTTATGTATCACACTATCTTTTCCTCTACCTTCTTACCTCTCTTGCTCTTCCCCCCTCTAGCTCCGCCTCTTTCTATCCTTATCTCTCCTTCCCTCTCCATTGCAAAACATAACATGAGCGTAATGGGTAATGGAGTCTAATTATCTTCCTAATTCAAAAGTTTTGTTTCAATTTTGTTTGGATCCTTGTAAGAGGATACATAGTTGATTGAAACTATCACTTCTCCATTGAGACCTTTGTTCCACAAACATCATCATTTGCTAAATGACCTACCAATTGACCTTTGTTCCACAAACATCATCATTTGCTAAATGACATACCAATTGACTTAACATACTGCATAAATATATGAAAAAAAATACTTTTTTTTCCTAATTGATCTTCCACACCTCTTCTGCATACCCATTGCACACCAAGATGCAATTGGTAGTTTTTAATGTAACTAATAAACGAAATTTATTCCTTTTTGACCATCCACACCTCTTCGGCGTACCTATTACACACCAAAGTGCAATTGCTAGTTTATTTTCAATTAACTAATAAATACACACGTTTGGCTGCATAGACAGCACACGTTTGGCTGCGTAGACAGTACGGTAGGCGTCCTGGTTATTTGATCCGTCAACATTTTCATGTACCTCATAAAGTTTGACAACTCCCGATTATTTCTCCCATGTTGACAGAATCAAATCAGGTCTCAAAGTGTCAGCCTTCTCGTTTCTACCCCATCACCCGTGATTCGTGAGCGAAATACTTCTCTGTGTGTTTGTACGTCGAAAAGTTATAAGATAAAGTCGACGTGCAATTGCATGTGCATTTCTTTCCTATCTCTGAGAAGCGCCGCTGCGCTGTCCGCTCTATTCCCTAGTCAAGATACGGATGAACACAGAATGATATCAATGGGTGTTTCTTTAGAGCTGCCCTGCTCAATTCACAAGAAGATTCATCAGGTCATCTAATAGAGTTGCTATAAATAGCGAAGCGTTGGAGGAATAGTTTCGTTTGTGAATTTTGGAGAAATGAGCGAGGGTGAGGCAAAACAGAGATGGAATCCGACGGGTGAGCAGGTGAGAATACTGGAGGAAGTGTACCAGGGGGGCAACCACCGTCCCACCACCATGGAGATACACCATATCACTGACCTCCTCAGCCGCCATGGATCTGTCCAAGGAATCAACGTTTTCTACTGGTTTAAAAATCGCAAAACAAGAGACAAGCGAAGCATACCCAACATGCATGCCTCTGGTATCTTCTCCTTTCAATACTGCCACTCTTTTTCTTTCTGGTCTTTACTCAATCCATACGTTGTTTATGTGGGGATTATTCAATTTAAACGGGCTTAAATGGCATACTTCAAGTTTTGATTTGTTAAGGTGGTTCTATTTATCTGTGATATTTACTCTGAACCATCTAAACAAGTCAAAAGTTTAAAATATGTTATTTAAGCTGATATATTCAGCTCATATTTTTAACTACTTTTCATCTTAAAGAACCAGTTTGTTTTGATGACAGCTCTCACAGTCAATCAAAACAAGTCAAGACTTAAAATGTGTTGTTTAAGCTGATATATTCAGCTCACATATTTAACTGCTTCCCAACTTAAAGAACTAGTTTGTTTTGATAGCAGCTCTCACAGTCAAAAGGGGAGGCTTGAAATTGAATGCTGGTGGTAGTGGTCATGTTCAGGGACACTTTATGTCTACTAATCTGCAGGAGGTGAATGACTTTCTTTCTTTCTTCTACTTGATCTGATACAGCTACAAAAGCTAATGGTAAAGCTTTCTTGGTGGTACTGATATTGGCAGGTGGCAGTGGGTATGAAAGAAGTTTGTGGGCGCTGTAGCTTGTGTGTAGAAGTGAATGACTGCGTTCTCCCCTCCGCTCGTCCAGTCAGGAAGGAAGATAAACCTTTACAGACTCTACAACTGTTTCCTCCCTGTGAAAAATGAATCACCTCATCATTTGTACTGTAGAAAATGCATGCTCCAAATATCATCTTAATGGGGATTATCGTTTCGTTTTTTCGTTGAATATTTGTCAGTCTGAAAACAATCCAAGCAAATACAAAACTCTGCGGCTGTGCCAGTGATTAATTTTGTTAATGTTTACCGGTAGATCTTAAAAGATTACAACACCAGTCATTTTAAAAGGTAAAAAATGTTTCCTTGTATTTCAGTGCAATCCGTAGAGACTCTGACAGTCCAGTTGTTTAACGCTGCATATTCAGTCATGTACGAATAGAGACGGCATCAATCATTTCCATGTGCATTTGTCTACAAAGTAAAGACTAAGGTTAGCAGAGTTACCACTTCCCTTTGCTCGAAATTCAATATTTAAGACTTTTCTTGTCTTACCCACCTACCTACATATTATATTCAATTAACAGAGTTATGCACTTCCCTTGATGTCATTGCAGAATGACTCGATGTAATTAGTCCACATTAACTAGTATAGGTAAGCTATGAAAAATGAATAACTAGCAATCGCACCTTTGTGTGTAATGGGTGCGTCGAAGACATATTAATTATTATTTTTGGTTAATTTGTTTATTGTAATTTGGAAAAAATGATTGAGATCCTTAAACTAAAAATTCTATTTTATAATTGGAAAAAGGTTAAGCAAGTATGAAGTTCGTCAAAATCGAGAAAGTATTTAAAATAAACCAATATTTCATTGTTATTTGGTCACTGAAAGTGAGAAATTACAGTATGCAAATCATGTGTAGCAAACAACCTTTCTTGTGTATCAAACGACCTTTAAGTTGACAATAAATGCATAGCATATGAAAAATATATCTATTATCCTGAAGAAACTTTCATATAATATTCTATTTAATAATTTAAATTTGTTCAATTATAATCGGACATATTCCACATTAAAAGTGATTGTAAATTATAATGTAGTTTACATGAACTCCTTGTATTTTATTTTCTACGATATAAAAAAGATGGGCTTACATAATACATGCACATGATAGAGATAAACAAGATACAAAGTGCTTGGACTACTCCATGGCCCCAAGTTTTAGGAGCTCCAAATCCCCAATGGTTTAAGACCCATACTCAGAAAGACAATTGTAGTTGTGAACACAAGTTTTCCTATTGAGTAGCTTGACTAAGATCATTCCCATGCAATTAACATAACCATAGTTGTTGAGAATATCTAAGTTTTTACAATTTTTGTATGCCTCCTTTTGAATGCTTGCCTAAGGACTAGGAAATCTGCCAATTGGACATCGAAGAGGGCACTTTACATTCTTGTATATTGGAGCATATTCTTGTTCAAACCCATACCTGAAGATCAAAATGAAAAATATTAATAAACCCATAATATATAGGTAAGTCATACTCGCAATAAAGATCAATTCCCTTCATAAATAATTAGAAATCACTGCATGATATCCTATTTGGTCTAATTACTTTTCTCTCCTCAACAAGTTCCTTCATGTTAATTATTTTCTCTATAGGACTAGTGGAGTGCCATTCCGAGCATATGGGATCTGTCAGCAACAACAAATTAAATCTGTATTCTAAGAGAGTAAAGAAGACTAAATTCAAATGGCACAAAATGAACAAGAAAATGAAACATGGAAGAAGGCACACCACCAACACTTCCATTCTTCCAACTTATCGGAGCATATTCATAAAATAAAATAATATCACCATCTGAGTTTTCGATAAAAAAAATTGTATTTATTTTGTAATGCATTTTCAGTTCATGGGTGTTACATATTTTTCAAATAAGTGTGTTTATTTGAATAGGTATCGCTGCAAATATTTCTCTGACTTTTGTTGATTATTTACCACCAAAACTCATATACAAACTCTGCAAACCAAAAATAGTAGGGTGTATATTACAATGATTCTCACATTCTGTGCTTATGGTCTATTTTCCTCAAATCTGTTGTTTCCAATCTCCAACAACACATTGACTGTTTCTAGATGGCATAAAAAATAAACTACAATGATAAAAAATGCTAAAAATACCTTTGGTCTTCATTCCTATGCCATTGAGTATAGTAAATGATCTGATTAATTCAGTTTTTGTACATAGAAAACTTATAATTGTTAAGCACTGAACAGTTTCCATTATAATAGCTTGTGTGTTGGCCTGTTTGGG
This sequence comes from Sequoiadendron giganteum, assembly GCA_007115665.2. Lineage (NCBI taxonomy): Eukaryota > Viridiplantae > Streptophyta > Pinopsida > Cupressales > Cupressaceae > Sequoiadendron > Sequoiadendron giganteum. The sequence continues at coordinate 432,688,665 of CM021104.1, forward strand.
TGAATGATCAAAAGATAATTTTCATATTTGAACTCCAGTATCAGACTCAACAAATTAAAAATATAATATAAAGGGAATTTAATAAACTAATACACTTTTTCATTCCAAAAGAATTTAACTTCAAAGTTGTTCAAATGATGATAAGAAATCTGCTGTGTTTGCCCAAAGGGCCAAAACTGATAGCCTGTTGGTCCAGGTTCGGGTGAAATGAGCAAATGATATACTTTTTGTAATGAGTCATAAGCTTTTTCTCCTTGTCTGTACAGGTCTTTCCAATTCCACCTGTTTGGACTTGCTTAGGAGGGAGAGGCCTAGTATGTGATACAATATTAGTATATGAACCTTTTTCTAGGATCTGTTTTATTGATCTGGCTGAGCATAATGGCTACAATCGAGCCCATTAGAAATCATATTGAAGCAAATATGGGGATCAAATAAGTAAATATAGCTGGTGCAGTGCTAACTGTTGTACAAACCAACCACTTTTCTTAACCATGTTGAACTTCCAACCTATGAGGAATCACATCGGGGTGCCTCTGTAAATTAAACAAGCCAACACAACTGGTGTAGTGGAAACTATTGGTTAAATGGCTCATCTTTTATTTTATATTTGATTAGATAAAATTATGTTATATATATATGCAACTAACTAATCAGATTGCTGTCTGTCTCTATGATTAGATAAAATTCTGTTATGGAGTGAGCATCGGAACTTTATCGGATTCAATTTGTAAGAATTGCCAAGAAATAATGAAAAAAGGGTATCTGTAGCAATTAAGATAACCTAGAAGGCAATGACTTCAATCAAAAGCGCTCAAGAGACTCTCCACATGCAAGTTTGATGGATTTATTTAAGGTGTTGAACTGGGGGCTTGGGTAGGTAAGTTCTCCTGCTTGTTTTTGGTGAAAAATTCTTTTGGAGATTTTCTTGGTTAAATCATCTTTTGAAGATCATAATAAAATCCAATTTTTTGCTTCACAAGTGCTTAATTAGTGGATCAAATGGTTGACTTCAAGGAGAATGACAAATAGCAGATTGGATAAAAGAGCTTAACTGCACTAGAAAAATTCATGAGACCACTCCCTTTAAAATATTCCTAAATTTTGAAGGCATTGAAAAAAGCCAAGCAGTCCACACTCTAAGACAGCTGCTTTGGTAAGCAAAAACTAGTTGTCACCTTCCAATCTTGATCCTGCAGTAAACAACAAATCTTTCAATATAAGTTCCTCAATCTTTTTTAACGCCCATCTCAGCAACTAATTTCACATATGTACCTGACGTCATCACGGTTGCTGAGAATTTGCAACAAAGTAATGTTTATAAGTAAAACACGGGATATGTGGATAATTGAATGATTTAAAATTCCCTTAGTAAGAATCCCATTGATTGATTCTCGCTTTATTCCCAGAGTCACATTCTCAAGTATTTCAGACACTTAACTAGACACTGAAGTATCCCTAGGAATTGTGAAGTCAAAATCATTAAATAGGTCGTCATTTGTGGTTTCTAGGATAGAGGTTCATTTAACAGAGATAAAATTAATTTAAATCTATGAAACTAATACATGTGATTTAATATAGGAAGTAGGAATTACAGAGATGCATCTCCTTTCAGTTTCAGTAAAAATTAGACATGAAATCCTACTACACAACACTTAGCATAGGGATATGTCACTGCAGCATATATCTTGTAAACTAAGATCCAACATAGTTAATGACCATGCCATAGAGATGGCCTGACCTACAAGGCATACAAAAAAACAATATTAATAGTGGTACAACAGGGGGAATGCAAACACATCAGAATTAGCAAAGCACTTGGAAAAAATATATCTATAAGTGTTTATGATGATGGGGCAGTTGAAAATATGAGAATAATGTCTGCAAGAAAGCTAGAAAAAGCAGAGTACATGCTCCCACCACCGATGCAGCTCACCATGGATTTGAGAAATGTTCCTGCCTAAGCTCACCCAGTATATCTACTTCTGTAATAAGCATTGACATCCTTGATAGTTTGGTCAATAGGCTCATAAGCACTCCTCCATATTGTTCTACGAATGCCATTCCACAAATTGCTTATTACTTTATCACTTCCCAAGTCGATGGTGATGATTCCATACCTTTTCAGCATCGCCACATCACTAGGAGTGTCAATGAATCTGTCCATTAGATCTGCATAGCAAGTAAACACTTTGTTTTTCCACATCATGAATGCTTCCACTGCCACCATAGTGAGATAATATAGTGAACTTGCTGTTAAATTTGTTTATTAATAAATGGAAAAACTGATTTATATTTTTTTTCTTAATTTCTTAAAAAGTTGAAGTCCTGTGAGTTGAGTACAGCAAGTAAAACTTAAACCCCCTTAATAAAAACATGATTAAAGGAGGCACTATGTGAGATAAATTCACGTATTTAAATTGTTTAAGGGTTCGATTCTTCTGGCTTCCAAGATTCCAACATTCTTTAGGGGGCTTTTGTTTTCTTTCTGGTTCATTTCTTCTCCCTTTGAGTTTATAAATTTAAATGCCTTTCTTACCTAGCAAAAGGGGCATTTTCTGGCACATTATTCATGTTGAATTGTATTGAAAATGTTGAACTGAGCATAATTGTAAAGTAAATTCATTGTTAATCTGCTTTTGGGAGTTTGTTTTGTCATATTGGGTCACCCTCTTAATTTTTGAGTTGTAATGTTAGAATGAACCAGTGGGTATACAAATCTATTTATACATCTTTAGGTTATCTTACTTTGTAGGGCTGAATGGTTAAGTTGCGAATTTGTCTATAAGTAAGCCTGGCATAATGATTCAATAGCCATGATGCTGTCATGAATCAATAGGTAGACATATATATTCATCTTATTCTCTGGGTTTGAATGATTATGACACCATTTGTCTACTACTAAGCCAGGCTAGATGATCATAAAGTAGTTTATACAAAAATAATAAAAAAAAGAAATGAATTTGTAAACCAACTAATTTTTTATACAAAAAGAATAATCAATTCATTGCTGATAGACAGAGACGATCTTGTTTCACAGACTTGTACATTGTACCCTTCATATTCTTATCTCCAAACTCAAGATAGAACTCATAAACAGGGCATAGTTCCACTTCAAATGTTTGTACTTCATGCACTCATATAAAAGGCCTTTTGCAATGTAACCATTTCAACAGTTTTCTCGTAACCTCATTATTTCATTGGCTCCTTATAGAAGCTAAGCTACAACCACCCTCCTTCCCTCACTGCAAATACATTTTTGTATTGCCCTTTGCCAGCTTTGAAACCTGCTTCTCTTGTCTTTCACAATCTCTGCAAGCAGGAGGAAAGCCAACATGTTATTTTATCATTCTACCCTTCAAATTTAATAATTGCCAATGACTGGAATTAATCAAACTACTGCCATAGTTAAGAAACCTTACGCCTATATGTATTATCTCAGTTGGGCGATTCACATAGGGACATGCTACAGTAGTACCTCTGACAGTAAATGAGAGTTAATATTCTATTGTGAATGATAGGAGAGTATTATTACCATTGACTATATTAGTGCAGCTAATAGTAGTATTAACAATTCAAATAGCAAAGAAACCACTACGATGAATTTTAGATCCATTGATACAGTTGTTAGGTCACTATCACAGTAATGATAATAGTTTGAAAATAAAAGTTTCATGCTATTAATGCTTATACAAATGTCCTCAGTTCATATTAATAAGGTTCCTAAGGCAACGTGCAGATTATTATGCTGATAATAACACCAGCTTGAAACAACAAATAAACACTCATTGCATTTATATTTTCACCTCCTATGTGTGAAAATTATGACCATTAAATCTTTTGCAATCACGGGTCTAAAATTTCATAGCAATAATCATCCAAACAAAGTAGATAGAAGACACATTTCAAACCAATCTAACTTAAATAAGCTTAAAAACATCTGATGTGAGTAGAAAAGCCAAAAAGAAAATTTTAAGCATTCCCACCTTGCCATCAATGAATGCAGCCCAAAACAGAAAAAAAATAAAAAAATTACAATAACACATAAATGCATATGGCCTTTTTTTGGAAAGTATAGAAAGCCTCATCTTACTTTTATAGTAATGCTGTCTTTTTTAAAGACAAAACCTATCAAATCATTTAAGAAAAATATAGTACAATTTTTTAAGTGATGCTTGCATGAACATCAAATCTTTCTTTGTGCAAAATTTTTTTTTGTCTGCATATCTGGTTGTACTAATAGAGTTTTTTGTTATACAAGAAAATAAATATATAAAATGTAAATCGTTGGCTATCAGATGATTGGTTGTTCAAAACCTATTTTGATATGTGATTATGCCTAAACCACAAGCAGGAAGCATTATGAGTAGTCCAAATTTTCTGTAAGCACAAAAAGAGTTGGTTTCATTGGACATTCACGAGTAATTATTTTCATTGTTGTATACAAGCCATATAATCTAGAAATCTTTTAACGGGTTCCAGGACTCAATGTTGTGATAGGAAAGGTTGTATTGCACCACTCTCAAACACCAAACTCCTTTAAAATGTGCACTTTTATTTGATTATAACAACTGATTTCCTTTAGCCCAATTGGTCATCAGGCCTGTCACAGTGTGTGTATCTAGATGGAAGATTGTTTTTTTCCTATTCAAAATGATATTGCTATTGTTGGACCTTCATTTCACTTTTCCATTTGACTACCTATGTTGAAACCTCAAGCTGGAAACATATATCTTTGAGAGTTAGCCGTGTCAACCATATTCTTATTGTCGTGACTACCTATGCCTCCTTTTTGAATCTATACATAGGTCATAATAAGCCCCTAAATTTACTCTGGAATATTGAAATCATATACCTTTAAGAGTGGATGATTTGGTTTTTAGCAACAACAGAGCTACAATATTAATTAGCTAATAATCATTATTGAGCCCAACTCTTACTACCAATCTTTAAATTATTTTTTTAGCCCAGCTCTTGATGGAAAAATTACATATCAACTGATTTGAGGTATGGAAAATAAGATTCAAACCCAATGTATAACAACAAATCTTATTCTCGACTCTAATTAATAGGAAAACAAACTTGTACAAAATTATAACATGTCTTGATCTTAACAAATCACTTTCTTGGATTCAACTTTGAAAGTCAGACTCTACTCTTCTTCATGGACAATGGATATTTCTCTCTGATCCAGCATTTCATAAAACTCCCTGGTCTTCCGCTGCTGATTCCAGTGGTACATTTTCCAAATACCCCCAGCTGCATTTGAGTACTTAAAATGCTTACCAAGAAAACGTAGCACTCTAAACATGTGGAAACAATACACCAAAACATGATACATTCAAATACCTCTTAAACTATGAAAATCCATGTGGAAGCATGCATTCAATAAGAAAATCAATGACCTATCATGGTGTTCCCACCAATAATAATATTTGAGTGTTTTCAAAAACCATATCAATGACCTAACAAACGTAATTTAAAAATCATCAAATCCCCAAACATGGGTTTCAAACTTTATCAAATAATCCATATGCATTTGTTAACTATTGTTTACAATTAAAGTGTGTGCTAAATTCATGCACAACCTCATGCTTCTATAGTGGATTTTTCCCTATAATTACAAAGTTAAATGAACAACGTCCTTATAAACTCCCATCTGGTTTACATTGAACAGTTTAAACTCAATGCATAGTTGTAGTCCATAGGGGAGTGAAAATATAAGTGGCAAAGCACTGACCCATGCAATGACATTATTCCATGTGCCATTTCCTTTTGTAGGATAAAATATAAGGAGAATAAACAAGGGGAGCAATGCAACTATACTCCCTTACAAATGCTGCTGTGCATTTGAAAGTGTAATTTTCCTTTCGTCTAATGCCAGGATTTGTGCAATTGCCTTTGTCAAATTATGTTGAGTAATCTCTTTGCCGTTATCAAATTGGGCAGGGAAATCCATCTTCCCATAATTGCAGAGGTGAGAAAATTAGGCTCTTACCATTCACATGAGCAAGGTGATTCCTTCTGTAATCAAACATAATCCTAAGGCTATTATAATCAGCTTTCTATGGTAGCTAGTGTGTACCCATTACTGAGGAACTTCTGAGGAGCTTTGAACTTGAGCTTGATAGGTTTGAGCTAGCATTTGTGCCACGAGCTCAACACAGAGAGGTTCAAATGAAAAGAAATCGAGTAGTGTGTAATGTATGTAACCAATTGAGTATTGTACGTGCAGAGAATCAGTGTTTTATAACCACTTAATGCAGTCTCCTCTTAACCCTAGGAACCACATAATTTGCACCTCAAAGCCTGCTTTGGGAGTAACAAACCTTTCCATATGAAAAGTCTATAAAACAAAATCTGTGACTAAACTCAAGAATCTCTAAATTCCTAAAGGTTATATATAAAATTCAAACACGAAGACTGCAGAACAACAAGTGGACTCCATGCAAAGCACAAGATAGAGAAGCCGACAGCACATAAACAACGTATCACAAATGAAAGAGATTGAGTGGGTGAAAGATTAAACACAGAGAGCAAAGCTAAACAATGATCAGAGTTAGCAACATACATGATGAGAATGGAGGCATACAAGACCGTAGGAGTCCATTCCTCAAGGTTCCAAACATTCACACTAGTGTGACGAGCTGATATACTTTGACAAATAGCATTCACAAAATTCTCCGGCGGTGAAAGCCCATTAACCATTTCATCGTTCCTCATGAAGCCCGGCAACACAGAAACCAATAGAGTAATGCACCCAACCGTCACCATTACCAACCAGATAGTTTGCTTCTTTGGATATGATGAGCGAACGGAACCTTCCTGGGTTTCTAAGCATGGCGATAAAAATTTCTCCTTTCTTTTCTTCCTTACTCCATTTCCTGGCCACCCAGACCACCGCCCTCAAGGCCACATGAAACATTGTGTTCCCCAATAGCATTTGCCCAACAAATAATCTGTAGTACCAAATCCTTAATAAAGGGTGTCATATTAGCATTGATAGGAGCGTACCCTGCATTTGCAAAATGTGAGATGGTCATGAAAACTGTGAAGAAAGCAACATTCCCACTAGAATACTTCCAGCCTCCACTCACTCCCAAAAACCTTCCATGACCCTATGTGCCCAGAACTTCTACGCAGCTCAGACAAGAGACTTTGCTTGTGATTCAGAGAGATGTCCAGGCCTAAAAGGTATTTTCCAGCTACACACTGCCCATGATCTGTTCTTATGCTAGACGCCAAACACCAAAACACCTCCACACCTACACCAAAAAGCCAATAGCGGTGGGGAAAGCAGCCAAAAATGGTGAAAAATAGCAGAAAAAAGGGCAAAAAATGATGAGCGACTGAGATTCGTTACATCGTAGTTTGAGTCAATCTGCACCGTTGTCGCCACCAAATGACCGTGCTTTGCGTTCATTTTACACCCTTTTAGAATAAACACAGGAATCCGCAACATGAATCCCATGTGTATAAACTACCACACTTTTAGATTTCCATAGCTTTGAAAATATCTGTAAAATCTTTGCACTTCTACACACATATTTAAGATGAATAGCAACCTTGAAGAGAATGCTTTTGAGGGTTTCAGCCTTGAAAATGCAGGCAAAGGAAGATCTAAGAATTGTGGCTGACCTCTGTAGCTCAAAAAGGTCTCATAATGTCTATTTGGGAGCAAACTTGAGTAATAAGCCTTCCTACTGCCGCTCATATGTCGACGATATGTGCTCCATGAGTGAAAGAAACGATGAGTAGGGAAGAAAAACCAGAAAACCAATATAGTGAAAAACTGATGACTGTGATTCTTTCAATCGTCTTGCTCGTTGTAGATGCTCGTGGAGAAACGAAAGGTCAATCCCAGCGCGAAAGAGTGTGGAGGACTGGGGAAAATAGCCGGGAAACTGATGAGCCGTTGGGATGCATTTCATGGTAGGCAATTGGCTCTCCACAAATCTGCACCATTTGACATGAAAAGGGCTCGCAAATACTGAGCGTGGGAACGCCTTCGGCATAATTAATGTTATTATAATGTAAATGGGTAAAACTTGATGTAGCATTTAAATCTATTGTTTTGATAATAATTTTAAAAAATTAAATATGTTTTTTATTTTAGATTATGCATAAGATTGTGACTTTTATGCAGGTCAAGTTCATGGATCTGCATTGATTCTATACTCATGAATTTATTCTATGGCTTGTAATTATGATCATGTTAATTGCACAAGTTTATGCTTTCTAGTTGGCTAGATTCTCTACTATTATTAGTTGTCAAGAATTAGTGGTATTAAAAATGCCTTAAAGAGGTTGTTAGAGCAATGGGGGAAAGTTCTCCTAGGTCAACCCTATAGATCTAGACTAGTTTTATAATTATGTTAAAGATTGGAAAATAATCTAGGAAAGCATGCAAATGTCCTAAATGACGATTCTAAAGCAAATGCTCTTCCTTTTAGTGTATCAATTGAAGTGTTCTTCTAATAAATTTGATCTTTCAATCCTCTAGGAAGTCAAATGATTCTAAGATGATACTAGGATATGAATTAATGTATAAATGAGTGTCTTTAAATACTAATATATAGTAATAATCATTTGAAACATGTACTAAGTCGGCTAATGGAAAGAATGAAATGAGCAGGAGTTAGCAATTTTTTAATTTTTTTAATTTCTAGTGCTAGGAGCTCCATAGGTACAAGATTAACTTGAGATTCAATGGAGTTATAAATTTGATGTAGGGGAAGAATGTTCTCTCAAGTGTCCAATGTATGTGAGTCTATGTAAGAACATATGAGATAAGGTCAAATCATGAAAATGTGTGTAAACAAGGACAAGTAAAGGATCAATGAATGAGCCCTACTTTGCACATGATTGTGCAATTTATTGATATGTAATTACATTAAGATATTCTCTCAAAAGAGGGTCCAAAATTATATAGAAATTTTGGCATGAGTATACAAATTTCACCATTATATTGTACCTCCACTTTGAGGTGCATGTGAATCCTAAAAATGATTATTTATCTTAAAGTATATTAGCACTAAAAATACATATGAAAATAAATACTCAAACATAAAAAAGGATATTAGGTTCATAATAATTAATGGACCCTAGAAGATATCTCTATGTGTTCATCATCCTTGACATACATGCTACATGGGAAATTTTAAAATAGAGAAGAGACGTATAATGAATCACTTATATAGATCACAAATGAAATATTCAAAAAATAAAAACTTTCTTAACTTTCTAGGAAATTGAAATGTAGTAAATGAAAAAGGGGCATGGTTACAAAATTCCACCTATATGGAAAGAGATATGGTGGTGTTCTACCTTGTATGGAAACCATAGGATGGGATGGAATATCAGATGATATCTTGTTGTATAGTAATGATTTGTTTGGATATGATGATGAGTTTGTGTAGGCACTTATGCCTATCTACAATCTCAATATAGGAGTGTTAGTAACAAGATGACCCATTCAATTGGATGCAAGGAATTGAAGGAAAGGTGAAAATATATGTGAATGTAAATTTAAGGTAACCATGTAAGCATATAGATCATGCAAAGTAATATTTTTAATAATGCATTATGTAATAATGATGCAGGAGCATCCGGGTGCATGAACAATCCTACACACAAAAAATATTTTATTTTTATCATTTTAGTTTTAGTTTTGGTTTGTTGGTGGTGTCTTGTAGGCAAGAAATTTAATTATTTAAAAACTCCTCAAATATGAAAATATTTCAGGTGAATTTGAATTTAATTCCAATTCAAATTGGAAGTGTTGCCAGGAGGTGTGAATTAATGAAAATCCTATGAGTTACAAAAAATACCATTCCCAAACATGAGGGAGTTATTCTTGGGTGATGAGTGATCCCACAATAGTGGTTTACAATTTTTGGCCAAATTGAACATTGAAATTATTATTTTTAACTAAATCTTCACATTCAGGCACCTATAGTGGCTAAATCGTGAGGAATTTGAAGATGATGCAAACTAGAGTCTCATCACATTTTGTTTGTAGATTCTAAAAATATTTTTTTCAAAATTTTTGGAATAAGATTGCACTTCTTTCATCACATTTTGTTTGTAGATTCTAAAAATATTTTTTTCAAAATTTTTGGAATAAGATTGCACTTCTTTTTCCATCTCTCATGAAAATTGGTTTTTTTCAGAAAACAACATTTTTAAAAAGTGACGCTCATTGTATACAACATAAATTTTTTTGTATAAAGGATAAAATTCTATTTTTTTTGAATTTAGATTTGTAACTATGATATCTAGCACTTTCATTTGGTCTTATAGTATTTTATTGAATATTTTCTCCTTAATAGAGTTTCGACGTCAAACCAATTGCAATTTAGACATAGGCAGACTGTATACAACATAACTTTTTCTATATGTATCAAAATTATTATTATTTTTTTAATGGATCAAGGACATCAATACCCATCACAAAAATATTTTTAAAAAAATTATTTTGATAATTTGCTATTTTTCCACATGTGCAAAACAAAGAGCTTGATTTTCGGTGAAAAACCTATATTTAATAAAACTAAAAAAACACATACATAATAAAACCAAAACATATTAAAATTATATTTGTGGGATAGCTCATTTCAAGGACTACCATAATCATTTGAAATAAATTTTAAATGAATTCATTTGATCCCCCAAAAGGTAAAGAAAAAGTGATTTTTTATCAACATTTTGATAGGTGTAAAGGAGACTCATTTATAGGTATGGTTTAAAACTAGCAAGATTCTATCCAAAGGGGTTTGATCTAAGGTGGTTTGATCAAACCCTCTTCAATTGGAATCCTTAAAATGGAACTTTTAAAAGCTTAAATCATTATATTTTCTAAAAATATGTGATTTCAGCTAAAATCAGTTCCTCTCAGAAATTGTAAACCAACTTTGTGGGATCACCCTGATGTAACTCCATGATTCATTAAAAAAATATGCATTGAATTAATAGTGAGATTTGTAGGTGCTAGGAAAATGTGTGGTGGAGTGGAATTGTGGAAATGTAAAATTTAGGAAAAAGGATTGATTTTGCTAGGTATGTGGTCAGAGAGGAATTTCCAATGCCAAAAAGGGGAAATGAGTGGTAATGCAACTTGGGTGATCCTACAATAATGGGTTACACTTTTTGGCCAAACTTGACATTGAAATCAACATTTTTCACCAGATATTCACTTCTGTATGCCTATAGAAGCTAAGCCATTAATAATTTGAAGATGAAGCAAACTAGTGATTCGTGATATTTTGTGTTGAGAATATAATTATATATTTTTTTAAATTTAAAAAATAAATTGTGAATTATTTTATGTAGTTTTTATTAACTTATTTTTTTTAGTAAACATCATTTTTAAAAACCAATGCTTACTTTCAACTATATAACTTTTTTTTATAGAAAGTATACAGTTCTAATTTTTTAAATATAGTGTTTTCACACCATTATCTAGTGGATGGATATTTTTTCATAATATTTTGTTGCATGTATATTTTTTAATTAATTTTCTAATTCAGAGTAATTATAATTTGGATATATTATACTTTCAGCTGCATAACTTTTTTTGTATTCATTTGAATTAAATTATTATTTTTTTGTTGGAATAAGGACATCAATATCTAGTGTACATGAATTTTAAAGATTTTTTTTCTCTTTTCCTATTTTTCCGTATGTGTGAAATACAGACCTCGATGTTCATTGAAAAACCTACATTCACAAGAAATAAAAAATAAATATAATAATAAAATTAAATATATTTAAAATTATACTTTTTGGGAAGCTTATAATAAGGACTACATGTTTATAAAAAAATAATTTTAAATAAATTAATTTGATCCCCTAAAAGGTAAATCAAAAATAATTTTTTATCAGCATTTTGTTAGGTGTAGAGGAGAGTCCATTATAGGTATGGTTTAAAACTAGCACCTGTCTATCCAAGGGGGTTTGATATAAGTGGGTTTGATCAAACCCTCTTCAATTAAATCCCTTAAAATGGAACCTTTATAAGGCTTAAATCATTATATTTTCTAAAAATATGTGATTTCAGCAAAAATTAGGATGTCCCAAAAAGTGTAACCCATTATTGTGGCAACACCCACCTAGACATACAAAAAACAGGCAGCACCCAACTTGGAGCAGTCTTAGAAGGTGAAAATAAAAATAAAAATTTGTAAAAGGAAAACTTGCTTGTGAGATCAAGGAGGATGTCCAAGATAGAAATTGGGGATGTTGTTGATGCTTTTTGATGTTATTGTAGGTGATTAGATTTGTTTTGTTGTTGATGGCAATAGACTTTCTTGTAGGTGATTTCTTGTATTTTATTAACTCAATATTTTTCCATTTCCAACTCTTGGAGAATGTGAGGAATGAAATCAACAAGTTGTAGTGAGATTCTTGTCATTATTAGTGCTGGAGAATTTATATTTTTTCCAATAAGTTGATTTTCTTATTATTTCAAGTTTTCTTGCCTATGTGTGTGAAGGAGCAACAATAACCACCAATCCCATAGGATTCTTGGTTATTGTTTTGCATTAAACAAGTAGGTAAAACATCTAAAATTATAATTATTATAAAAGGATGGACTAGAGATAGGTACAAAGGTATACGACCCATTTTCTTCTATTATTTTATTCACCTATTGTACCTTATTTTGGATATGTGATACCATTGACCTCACATATTAATAATTTGATACATGATATGCTAGTAGATTAGTATCATATGTTGCACACAAATTATTATAATAGTTGATCATGTAAATTTTAATTATATTATATTAGATGTGTGAATTACTTGTGGATATATGATTTTTAGATGTGATCCACATTCAATTGATTTGATTTATATAGTAGATAATTATGCTTATATATTTGGTTCTAATCCTAATTTTATATGTATTACATTAACAACAATTTTAATGTTTTTTTAATTTATGTATGTTTTACATGTATGATAGATGAATATGGATATATTTGAACATTAGAATTATAATTAGTATGTTTTGATTATAATATTAAATTTTTTATTTAAACATGAATAGCGATAATTTAGGAAAAATAGTTTGGACTATTATTGAGATATGTAGTAGATTTAGTCATGTTGAGACATGCTTTTGATTTTTATTATTATGATGAGTGATAATTTATATGTATGTGATTGATCTTAATTATTGCAAGTGAATGGTGTTATTTTAATCATGTTACATTGGCTATGTATATTCTAGATATCTTTGATGTGTGCATAGAGTGTGTAAAATATATTAATAAACTAGTCAATAGTAAAACAAGAGATCAATCAAGAACCATAATTACCTTTGAACCATTTCACCTAATAAATTGATGAGATCTTGATTGTGATTACCCAATTATACAAATTTCCTTAATCTACGAGTGGACTAGGACCCCTTATATTAAACCTAGTCCATTTCTAAGTGTTTATACTTTATTTTGGTGATTTAAACTATGTACTTTATATTTTTTTGTATTCTACAATTGTAAACTACCATTTTTAGTGCAAAACTTAAATTTTCACTTTTAACTTGTCATTTTTAAAAGGGTGTAAGATATGAATTTTGAGTATTATATGTGGAAAATAACTTACTTTGGCAAGCACCTATGGGTGAGGTACCCTTTGGGGATTTCTATTTGGAAAATCAAGGGTAATTTTAGTGTGTAAAATGTTGACCAAGGTTTTTCCTAGTTGACACTTATTTTTCAAAGGATTTTATGTAAGTGTATAGAGTAAACTACACTTCACAATGTGGGAAGACATGGATTGTATTTTTTATTTGTAAAAGATGGTTGGGTATTCAAGTGGGAGGCCACATGTACTCATCCTATTAGATGATTATAGATGACATGGAACTTCTATATAAGCTATCATCTTTAGCCTTTGCAAGGATAATTACTCATTTTTCACACTAAGATAATTTGAGAGAGGTGGGATCTCTTGAAGTACTCTTGCCATTTATGAGTGTTTTGAGATATTTTTAGAAGTATTTTGAGAGGGGTTTTCTACATGTGAGTGTGAAGAAAAATAATTAAGCAAGGAGAAAGATCCTTCCACCTTTCTAGAGTTTCCTTGAGAAGTAGGTGAAGAAACCTAAAATTCACCTTTACATTTTAACTAATCTCAATGCTCCTAAATTTGGTTAATTAAATTAATTATTTCATTAGGGCCATCCCACAATAATGGGTGCCAAATTTGGGACATCCTAATTTTTTTTCTAAAACCACATAATTTTTTTTAAAATAATGATTTAAGCCTTGAGGGGTTCTATCTAAAGGGTTTTAATTGAATAGGTTTATATAAGACCACCTTAGATCAAACCCCCTGGATAGAACCCCTATAATCTTAAATCATACCCACAATGGAGTCTCCTTTGCACCTATCAAAATGTTGACAAAAACCACTTTTAATTTATCTTTTGAGGGATCAAATAAAGTCATTTAAAAATTATGTTTTGTAAGTATATAACTATTATTATAATATTTCCAAAAAGTATAATTTCAAATATTTTTAATTATAATTATATTTATATTTTATTTCTTGTGAATGTATTTTTTTCACCAAACATCAAGATATTTGTTTCACACATGTGGAAAAATACAAAAACAGAGAAAAAAAATCTTAAAATATGTGCACTAGGTATTGGCGTTCTTGTTTTAGCCAAAAAAAAAATCTAATTTAAATACTTGCAAAAAAAGTTATGTGTGACGACATACACTGCATCCATCTTATAATTACTCTATCTTTGAAAATTAATTTTAAAAAAATATGTAACAAAAATTTATGAAAAAATATCCATGCACTAGATTTCATGTTACACATAAAATATTTAAAAATTATAATTTATGCTTTCAATAAAAAAAGGTTATGTGTGACGACATAAATGCCATTGTTTTAAAATATTGTTTACTATAAAAAATAAGTTATTAAAAGTTACGAAAAACAACAATTTATTTCTATTTAATATATATATATATATAGAATCTACACACAAATCCTCACAAATAACTATCTCACACCATATCCAAAATTTTAATGGTTTAGTTGCTATAGGTTTCATAAAGTTAAATTTTGATGAAAAATGTTGATCTCAATGTCCTACTTTGGCCAAAAACTGGGGCACGGTATTGTGGGCTAACCCATTAATTAGGTCATTTTTGTTATCATCAACTAGTTATTTTACTAGTGTATTATATTGTTTTGATTCAGGTAAATTTGGGAAGGGCCCATGCCCATTACAAAGTAGTCATAGAGGCAGAAGAGAGGACTCTCACAAAAGGGGAGATAGCAAAAAAATGGAACAAAGGACAAAAATCAACAAGAAGAATGAGCAAAAATGCTTTTGACCAGAGCAAGGAACCAGAAAAAGGTTTTGGAACTTGACCCAAAACCAACAAAGGACCCTCAAGGTGGTTTGAACCCAAACTTCAAAAAATCCCTCAAAGGAGGGGTTGGGCACAAATGGAGAAACCCACCATTGAAGGGTTTCTCATCCGAAGGGCTTCTAATCTCGGAATCAAGGTTACACTTAACCTTGCAATAAACACCATCATTAGCAAAGGGACGGTGCTCAGGATCCACTCCTTCCCCTTATCGATAGAGGAGAATTCAAACAAGGCATGCACATTGGAATACATCTTATCATAGACAAATCGACATAGCGAGGAGAAGGGTCCAACACTATGGAGGTGGAACTGTCGTGAAAACTTGTAATATAGAGTCTGATTTCAAACACCAAGCCTAGAGCATATATTGAAATTGTTG
Organism: Sequoiadendron giganteum; assembly: GCA_007115665.2. Classification (NCBI taxonomy): domain Eukaryota; kingdom Viridiplantae; phylum Streptophyta; class Pinopsida; order Cupressales; family Cupressaceae; genus Sequoiadendron; species Sequoiadendron giganteum. Next base: position 432,704,448 of record CM021104.1, read on the forward strand.
GGAAACTTTTGACCAATCTCAACACAAACACTAAATCTAGCATATCAAAAACTTGTTTTATTTCTTGTAACATCATCAATGGTAATCAATTGACCAAAAGAATCAGCTATACCTTGAAAAATATCTTCATCCCAAAATTTGAAAGGGAACTTATGGAGACAAACCTAAATAGGAATAAAACTTATCTTAGAAGCATTGAAACCAACCTCCCAACATTGAAGGAAAATAAAAGCCTTACCATATAGATAGGGGCCACCCAAAAGAACCCAAGAGAAATCTTTGCTAATATTGAAAGAGAACAGGAGGAAACCGTTTGGTAGAGCCTTAACACTTCACAGATTAGAATTAGACCAACAGTCTGAATCCCAACTATAAATAATATCAAATTAGTTCTTTTCCCTAAAAATATGCCAATGGGTGATCCCAGAATATAGTGGTTTACAATTTTTGGCCAAACTAGACACTGAAATTATTATTTTTAATTAGATCTTCACATTCGGACACTTATAGCGGCTAATTCGTGAGGAATTTGAAGATGATACAAACTAGAGTCTCATCAAATTTTGTCTGTAGATTTTAAAAATATATTTAAAAAAAAAATTGGAACAAGATTGCACTTTTTTTTCTGTTTCCCACGAAAATTGGTTTTTTTCAGAAAACAACATTTTAAAAAAGTGACGCTCACCATATACAACATAATTTTTTTTGTATGAAGGATAAAATTCTAATTGTTTTTAATATAGATTTTTAAATATGATATCTAGCACTTTCATTTAGTCTCATAGTTTTTTATTGAATTATTTTTCCTTAATTGAGTTTTGAAGTCAAACCAATTGCAATTCAGACATAGGCGAACTGTATACAACATAACTTTTTTTGTATGTATCGAAATTCAATTTTTTTTTTTTAATGGATCAAGGACATCAATACCCAACACAAACATATTTTAAAAAAATATATTTTGATAATTTTCTATTTTTTCACATGTGCAAAACATAGAGCTTGATTTTCGGTGAAAAACCTATGTTTAATAAAACTAAAAAAACGCATACATAATAAAACCAAAACATATTAAAATTATATTCATGGGATAACTCATTTCGAGGACTATCATAATAATTTAAAATAAATTTTAAATGAATTCATTTGATCCCCCAAAAGGTAAATAAAAAGTGATTTTTTATCAGCATTTTGATAGGTGTAAAGGAGACTCTTTTATAGGTATGGTTTAAAACTAGCGAGGTTCTATCCAAGGGGGTTTGATCCAAGGTGGTTTGATCAAAACCTCTCTAATTGAATCTTTAAAATGGAAATTTTAAAGGCTTAAATCATTATATTTTCTAAAAATATGTGATGTCAGCAAAAATCAGTTCCTCTCAAAAATTGTAAACTAGTTTTATGGGATCACCCCAATAAGAGCATGTTGTAAGTCCATAGTGTCTCAGTCCATACACACATCTAAAACATAAATAATAGGAGAAGAATCCACCAACCCACAAATAGGCTATACAAAACCAAGAGAAAGCTCACCCAATGATGGAACCACCCTCCTAGAAAGGGATCCATTAACATCCACATGAGGAGACATAACCTCTAAGCATCTACTAGCAATAGGGAAGAATCGTTTCAAGTAGGCAAAATTAAACCCCTTTTCAAAGAGCTCCCAAAGTCACTCTTCATGCACTCAATAGGTTGAGGAGGCTTATTGTCTTGAGCATCATGCTAAGCCTCCAACCACATGGTCAAGATTGAATCCTCAACCTCATTGAGCAATAAAGCACCCCCTTAGAGGGCATGGGTTTATGGTGGGCCTCAAAGAGGAGATCTAGGAGACATTAGTCCTCCTTATCCTCCCAAGATGACACCCCAAGATCTTAGGCCTCAGAACCATCACCCATCACATCATCATTGTAAGGAAAGGAATCAACACTTGAACAGGGAAACACCATCCTTGAAGCACATGAAGCTCCACCATACGCAACTGCCAGGAAACCTAACACCACACCTCCATCTTCTTCATCATTGTCCTTAGCTCCCTCTCCATCTCTAGAGATTCCACCTGCACAACCACCTCTACCTCCTTTTTTTAGGGTTTATGTCACCTTCATCACTACCCTCGTCGCCTTCATCACTACCCTCATTGCCTTTATTGTTGCCCTCACCGTCTTTATTCCTAATCCTTAGTGTTTGTGTATTATATTATTAATTAAGTAAATCATTTTATTTGATTGAATGAACTAATATCCTAATGTTAGTTAATTAAATAAATCATTCTATTTAATCAACTAAACTAATTTCATCTTGTTTGAAATCTGCATAAAATTCATTTTAGATTACAACAACAATTTTAATAATAATTTTTAATCCATTTCATCAAATCCTAAATCAAACCAATTTCAAATCCTAGCTATTAATTTTCTTAACCAAATCCCATCCATCCATTTCTCAATTCAAAATGAAATCATGTTTCAATATCTACCATCCAATCCAAGATCAAATCCTAGCCCTCTATCTTACTTATCTCAAATCTAGATAAAGTTAGGCCATCCTCAAGCATGTACACATAAAATACATTTTTACAATTATATGCACTATCATGTTAAGGAGTTCTCAAGATTAACCCAACACACCAATACATCATTGATACACTTCACTTGGAGCAATCGTGAAGTCATAGAAGGTATAATGTCCTTTTAAGTTGCATTGTTTTATCTACATTTTCCATTATTAGTAAACAAATTTGTCTTTATGAAAATATATTGATTACCAACTCCATAGCCTATTAAATAAAGAAAAATTTCCTAACAGTTGGAGAGGTCACCATTTCATTGGTGATCTTCCTCTAGATTTTGGTGAGGTACAACTCCCTCAAATGGTTTAACTAACCTTTTCTGGGTATTCTTTTAACCAGAAAGAAGGAAAGGAAGACTAACACTAATTCATATCTATGACACCAGTGTGATAAAGCCTAGAAAAAATGATATCAATCTCCTAACATAAAGGTCAAGATTTCAATAGCAAATAAAACAATCTTTCAATTACAACTTTTAATCACAAAGAAAATGAACATACCATGAAGAAACATAAAATTCACAAAGGAAAAGGCTTCAGATATCTATTCAAGTTCACAAACTTGTATCTAAAATGCCCATACTACATTCAAAATTCAGTGCTCATAGATAATGAATAACTTCAAAATCAAAACAAGTCTAAAATGATCCTCCTTTATTTCCTTTTACATCACAGTGCAGTTTAGAAAAACCAAAGGTCTGACCCTCTAAAAGTCCTCTAAATACATATTTATAGATTTTTATTCTTGGATATTTTTAGTCATCGTAACTGCCATCTTTCTAAGCGGGAATATCATAATTGCATCATGCTCATCGATTTAATTTTGACAAGTGAGTGCATCATCACTTCTTGTATGTATGCCTCATGGCTTTCTGTACGTGTGGGAGACCTACAATCTTCAAGTTTTGCATTTAATTATATATCGTGTAAATTGGTTTAGTTAAGCAATTTTATCCCAATACTGAGGCTTGTTCAACTAGAAATCCAACAAATTCTATCACATCATATGCTTTATTTATTTAATTCAAGGTAATTTATACTGTCCTTGCGTCAGTAGTTGCTACTGAAGGGGCTCTCCCATAATTTACCTCATAGACATGACAACTATCCTTTTTTCTCTATAAATTGGAGTAATTGCCTTCATTTCCATATACCAATTTCATCGTTCCATGATGTCGAGCACTTTTAGTGATTCCATATTGAAGAACAATTTTTTGACAATTGAGAGTATAGAATGCAGTTTAGTTAGGAGACTGGTAGCAGATCAACTCAAGGAGATTTTTCTCATCAAGAGTAATGTAGAAGAAGTCATCAGAAAAATCATCAAAGAGAAATTTCTCTCCCAAGTGCATGTTCACAACTCCGCACTTTTGGAATGATTCCTATTCAACATCACCTGCACTTCTGGCAAGCTAGGTATTAGAGTTGCAGAGTGCCTGATAAGGCTAGTGTACCTAGCTAGAGTGGAGGCAGTTTTGGGGAACCTCAATGATTACCCATGAGTAGTCTTGGTGGGGGACACCATATATATCACCATGACTCTCTAGCATGAGCATGCCAAGCAAGCTATCGCCCTCCTTCGCATTGAACTAGAAAGGAATGACATGGGGATGTTTACCCATTTTGTTGAGTCGAACGAAAACCTGTGTTCACCAGTGCAGATAGAGAGGCTGTAGGAGGTGGTGGAGGGAATTCATATTTTTACGTTCGCTCTTTGTGAACTTGAAAGAATGTATTAAAACTCCCCTTTTTGATGTAATACAATATATACAAATATAAAAAAAATTGTGTTTAATTCCTTTGTGCACTATGGTGAAATTGGTATTCTTGTTTCTGTTCAATATGTTCTATTTTTCCTGCAATGCATCTTTTCCATCTCTGCTGGTGTAATGAATGTTTTTGATAACAGAAGCAGGGGAAAGGACCCCTGAACCCAACCAGAAAGCAGAACAAGGCCTATAGGCCAACCAAAACATCACAACAAAATAGCAGGGGCATAAAATCGACCAGCACCTAACAACCAAAAACAACAGACACTAACTACTAGGAAAAATATCAGACCCTAAGACATAACGGAGTCTAATAGATTGAGGAGCACATAGGCCCAGTAAGAACATGGAAAAAAACCAAAAAAACAGAGCCCCAAAAGACCTAGATTACTCTTTTGGATAGCAGATTAGGTTCAATTCATGCTCCTATTGTTCCATTGCCTCGTTGTATTGTTCCATAGATCTGGTCACTTCTTCATCCAATTACTTCTCAACAACCTAAGAGGCTTTCATCTTTCGATGGCCTTTCCTATCCTTAGTCGCCCTACTCACCATGTCGAAGATAACCTTCCGCATAATGCCCAAGGTGATGGTCGTTAACTTATTGAATGTAAAGAATGTTAATGGCCTCTGGTTCTATTTAATATTTCTCTTGTGGTGCAACAAACTTTTATGCTTTCTATTTCTATTCAATGTTCATGTATGGATTTTTCTTCGGCACTGCTATTCTTTGTTTAATAACGCAAGTAGAAAGATAATGGTCTAAGAATAATTTAAATGAAACAATATTGGGTCTTGATAAGGTTTTGAAAATCTTGTCGAGATTCGATATGGTTGTGAAAACTTTCTTTTTTACCGCTTTATTATCTTCTTTTGAGACGTATGCTTGAAATACTTAGGCATTATCTAAAATAGGCTATCCATAGAAACTCTTCATCGTCAAGAATAAAATAATTTTTTGAAATCATGTCGAGAACCGACACAGGTTTTGAAACCTTGTAATTTTTTTGAAGTAGCGCTAGCTCTATTTATTGCTTAACTTTTTCTCCATTTGATTACTGCTTGATAAGGTTGTGAAAACCTTATTGGGCTTCAATGTTGGTCTCATAACTTGATTGAAATAGTAAACTTGAAACTTTCCTTTGAAATGTTGAGCCAAAAAGTGGTTGTTACAAACTCATTAGGACCTAATGAGGTTTTAACAATAAGAAGGTCCGACAAACTTCTAACTTAGACAAAGATTTCAAGAATGAAAGCATTTTTAGGCAATGGCAAAAACTATGGTAATACCCAGGCTCTAATAAAAAATAAGTTACATTTTGCACATGCTCAAGTTATTTTACACTCCATTTTTACATTCCCAATAATTGTTTAAACAAAAAAAATAAAGAAAAAACACTTATTTGAATAATTAAAATGTACATCTGATGATTTAGAATCTAATAATTTAATTTCTAAATTTTAATCTAGTTTAATTTTTTTCCTCCCCTTCATGCACTCATTCCCTCCCCTCCATGCACTTTTCCTCTTCGTGTATCACATGCCCTTCATAGACACTCTACTACACCATCCTCACCTTCTAGCCACCTCCTCCCAACTCCCTCACCACTTCAGCCACCCTTTATGCCTTTTTCTCCCCTATGTGCTTCCTCTACGTCCTACACCCCACTTCCTACTACATTATTTTGCCCCACCATTTCAACCACGCAAGCAATGCCACCTTGATCCTCCTTTGTTTTAAATAGTTATTTTTTAAATACTTTTTAAAGTTTAGTTATGTAGTCTAATTTATATTTTAAGTGGTTAATTTTTTAGTATAGATTATTTTATTTTTTAAATAGTTTAGTTGTTATTTTAGTTATTCTTACATAGTTTAATTTGTATTTTTAATAGTTATCTTTTCACTTTAATTAGCATAACTTTCACCGAAGTAGTACATTTTGTATTTTTATAGGCACTAGAGAGCTTCTCTCACCCTCTTTGTCATGGGCTAGGCAACTTCTCCCCATCTCACCCTAAATGCTATTATATCAATTTGCAACCCGATTTAGTTTATTTTTCTCATAATTTGTACTACTAACACTTTTATTGTAATGATATTCATAAGTCAAAACACCCATTTTTGAAACTACTAACACTTTGTGGTTGCAAGTCCATTAGCCCCAAAACTTATCTTTCTAAACTACTTTTTCTTATAAATTTCTTTTTAACAAGAGGAAATTAACTTTTTGTTTGGTGTGTCTTGTTTAGTTTATATTTTTTTTGTTCCTCATACTGAGGGTGTGTATTCTCTCCCCTCACACCACAAGGTGAACTGAAGGATCAAAAACACCCTTCCCCACATACTTCACCTAAGGAAGAACTTGTGTATGCTCTCTCCTTGCATCTTAGGGTGATTTTGGAGATCAAGAACAAGTGTTTCCTTTTAGTGTATTTTAGAAAGCTTACCTTTGATTCCATCAACAAGGGGGATGACTCGACCCCTTGTGTTCTAACAAGGTATATAAATTAAGGAGAAAATAAAAAGTTCACCTCAAAGAAGGGTTATCATGTTTGGCATGGATTTGTTGTCCATATGAGGGGACAAGGCAAAGTGGGAAAGGATTCGACACCTACTAGTAGATAGAACTCTTGTCCATGGACTTTCACCTCACATACCTTTAGGTATTTAGAGGACATCCCTTGAAAATCCATGTAAATCCTACATAGGACCTTTCAACTATACATACTTTTCATGTATTGATTAGTTGTTAGCACAAATAACATACTCACCATATAACCATAGAAATGAGATTGGAGGTCATGTATGCTAGATCCTTTTGCACATTTGTGTTATCTTAAGGATCATAAGTGGGTAGTGCCTCATCATGGGCCCTACTGTATGTGCCTAGACATGTTCTAGTGTGAACATGGTATATTACCTAACCAATTTACCTCTTAGGTTAGATATTCATCTTATTTTACTTTAGTTTATTGAAGGAATTATCACTTATATCTCAAGTCATAAGATTAATGCACATATCGTTATCTAGTCTCTCTTGTGTTTTTATTGAAGCTCATAAATCTTGTGTGGCTACCTTCATAGCCAAATATTACTTTGTATAGAGCATTTTATAGGTTGGGCTTAAAGAGCACACACTAAGCTCTAACCCGATTAAAATTATGTCATTCATTTATTTTTTTCGTTTGTTAATCACTGTCATGGTTACCCTTGTGGTTAAGTTATAACTTTTAAAAAATCTATATCTTATCTGGAACTAGCAAACATAGTCAATTAAATTTGATATTTGTGGCTTTGTATCTCCCACGTACCGTCAAGTAACAATCTCAACTAGTAGATATAAGAAAAAATTGGGAATTTGAGCAACTTGAGATTTGAGGAGTCGACTAGAATGAGAGCCAAGTAGAGATCAAATCCCTTGTCCTCCACTAGAGAATCAAATCAATTGGTCTAGTTTCAACCTTGCTACATCTCGATTGGAAAATTTGGCTCTTGGTTCAAATTCCTATGCTAGAGGCATTATCTGAGGCACAATAAATGAAAGAAAAACCCTTCTATATTGGAATGAAAAAATACTGACTGCCTAATTTTATATTATATTAATCTTTAAGTTTTATTTAATTTTGTTTTATAATACCTACACTTGAAGGATCTTTCTTATTTGATGTTTGTAATAGATAATGTTTGTTAAACATTAACACAAAATATGCAATCATGCATCACATATTTATTTGTGTTTTTCACAAAATGAATGTTGCATAGTTCCATGAAATCATAAACTTCTATACCCTATTGCCTAATCTCAATCTTTCTATTACATCATGGGTGCAATACAGTTGATATTTGGTGCTTGTTGCTCTTGACATTTGTGTCAAAAAATAGGTCATAGGGATAATAAATCATAAATTATTACTGTCTTTCTATAAGCTATACTAGTGCCTTTCTCTAACTCCATCTAGCATGGTTCAAATTTTTTAATAGTATGCTCATCATTTGCCTAAAATTTTTATCCTATGATTCAGTCATTGTGACTTTTCTCTATTGATAAAAATATTACTAACAAAATCATTTAATGTATATAATCTATTAAATTTACAACATGATTTTTTTCTTCCTTTCTTTCATAAGAGAAGGCTTCTACCACCACTAGGGTCAACACTCTTCAATAAAAAGATATAATGATAATTGTAGTGAATAACATTGTACAGAGGTAAAAAGAGAAGAGGTCAGGCATGGGTGAGGGCGGAGGAGGCGGGGGTCTTACTGCTAACAAAGCCAGCAGCTACGAGGCCCCCGTTAGCTCTCCCGCCGCGTTCAGAGGCTGTTCTGTACCCCGGTCCTATGAGCCTCGTGTCCTCCTCCTTTGCAGAGCATGACCCTTACTCTGATTGCAAGTCCTCCTCCCAGCTGCTAGCAGGCGCCATGGCCTCACCGCCCGCCAGAGATAATACCAATAATAATAATAACAATGGTACTAAGCCCTCGGGGGCTGCAAGTAGCAGTAGTGCCAAGTTCAAGTGTATGCCGCTTGCAAGCACTCCAATTCCTCGGTCCCCCTATTTGACTTTGCCTCATGAGCTCAGCCCTTCTACTTTACTGGACTGCTAACAAATTCACAGGTTGTGCCATCACCGACAACAGGCAATTTCCCACTTGTTCCTATTAAACAAGAGAATGCAGCTAAGGAAGGCAGATCAAACTTTGTCTTCAAACCATATCCAAAGGGACCTTTTGAGATATCTCATCAGCAAGTGCTCGGCCAAAGAGCAAATGCAAGCTTGTGCACTTCCTGACATGCCACTGATTCCTTCATCAATGTCACCCGTCTTCATCTTCTTCTATGGCAGTATCTAGTGTTGTTACCGGTTCTGCTACTTCTAATGCAATTCTATCTGAAAAGAAGACATAACAGCAATTAGAAACAAAACATATGGGTTCATCAAGTAAAGAGTCAAATCGAATCCTTTCAGCTTCCATCCCTGTTGGAAATTTAATCCCAACTACTCCTTCGTAGTTTCTTCAATCTCTGCCTGCACATATTTGCTCATACGTGTGTGCATTTATTTCCCAGCTAGAATGCATTATCTCAACCTCCGTATCAGCAAGTCAAGCAGTGAGGTTAGATTTTGAGATAGATTTGATTAGACTGCATATTATTTCCTCCAGCCTGTTGCTGTTCCATCAGCAGACTTCACACGTTTTCTGGGCAGTTTGATATATAATATTTTATGTATGTTCTCTCTCTTCCGTTGGTGGATAGTTTTCTATATATTAGTTTAAGTATTATTTTGTAGGTCTCCTGGCAGAGTCCAGCTCCGCAGAGCTGTTAGTTTGTGGTCATCTGAAACCACCTCTTTGTGAAAGATCTGAAATTAGTTGTTACATGCAAGATGTAAACCTGTAGTATGAGTATGGTGTCATAAAAACTGTAAGTCTAAAGAGTCGAAGCTCTGATGGTTGATGTAATGTTTTCGTTGATGAATAGAAAATGTAAATTCTGTTTTCATGACTGCGCCCCTGTTTCTACAATCCCACCAGTTCTTGTAGAGAAACCCGGATATAATTGGAGAAAGTATGGTCAAAAGCAGGTTCTACAACAGTCATCCGGTTGAAGTGATGATGATGGAAATGATAATGAGCCAGATTCGAAACGACGTAAGGAGGAGAAGAAAGCGGAGGGAATGCTTGTGGTTGCACCGCTTAGGACTATTCGTGAACCTTGCGCGGTGGTTCAGACAAGCGATGTGGACATTTTGGATGATGGTTATCGCTGGCGCAAGTATGGACAAAAGGTGGTTAAGGGAAATCCTCATCCTCGGAGTTATTACAAGTGCACTAATCTTAGGTGTCCTGTGCGCAAACACGTTGCGAGGGCATCAAATGATGAAAAGGCAGTTATAACAACTTATGAAGGAAAGCACAACCATGATGTGCCAGTTATTAGGCATAGCAGCCATGATGTAGTGGGTACTATTTCACAAGCTCAGACAATAAATACGGCTGCCAGTAGGAGTGTTGTAACAAATGTAGTAAAAAGTGAACGGATTGTGAACAAATAGTCCGCTTTCAGCAGGATTTCAGAGAGCAGGTCTGAAGGAAGGAATAATGCCAATACAGAAAGTGGAGAGATTGAAGAAATTTTGCCTATCATTTTGAACAGCCATAGTGGAAGTATGCAAACTACTGCCCCTGTATCAGAAACTTTGCCATTAGTAATATATTCAACAAATGAAGGTCGGTCTCTTGGTAATGATGATAATGCTGTTGATTCAGAAAAAAGCAGAAGTCTTGAGGAAGCCGAAGGAAGAGCAATGGCCCTCTGATGGTGGATAGAGGAAGCAATTTTTATTGCTTGAATCAAACAATTACATCTGCCTCTACATCTGCCTCTATTAATAGAGGTTTGCAGAACAATCCAGAATACAGAACAATAAAATCACATGCAATTTCCATGGCGGTGAGAACTCTCCAGAATGGTTGGTTGGAGAGTACAAGTTTGACCACGTGGGAGAAATTACTCGCCAAAACTCCCCCCTAATTTCTACCACAAATTTTCATTACATTCTCAGTCTCTTTCAGTGATGCTGCGGTATCTAAAATCTTCTAGATCTAGCGATCAAACCTAGGAAATCCCATGCTATAGTTGGGATGCTCTAACCACGAACTCTGGCCTTCTTGATTACCAGTCCATCGTAGGTTCAAATGTGATTCACTTGTTTTATCAACACCTCCCATTGAATCACTCTATGGGTGCTCGGGGATCCTAATTTTAATGAGCTCCATTGACCTCATACATTGCTTTCATACAAAACAGAATGCTGCGGCATTCAACAATATTTATTTTTATACTCTCAACCTAGGCAGTTACACATATAGCCTCCTCTACAGAACCAACTACAAGAGAGACAACATACTTTCAACAAACAATAATTATCCTAGCTACTAACTTCTGATTCAACTCCTTCGATACCGAAACAGCGGCCTCCTCTGCAACTTTGGTGACTGTTCTTCAGTTGATGGCATCTCATTTCTTCCTATGCACGTGAACTGGCCACGATCTCTCTGCTCTGCTGAGGTGGCTTTATCATGGTTGATCTTCTTTCTTCTCAACAACTGTGGCTGTGCTTCTGTAATTCCCTTTAGCTGATCTTAATTCCACTGACAGGCGCTCCGACACATTCAAGTTATGCTTGAATTTTGATCTACGTCCTCTTGACGTCTGTCACAAATGGTGATAGGATCCCCAAATGATCTCCAGTTTTCCTGTCTCTGCGATAGTCCACATAGCCTTTAATCTGTCTGGTGGTGGATGCCACGGTCTCCTTCAGATCTGCGGACACTTCTTTGACCAATGACTATAATCTATCATTTGAACGGTGATACAAAGATTAGCACTTATTCCTTTTTAACAAACTGTGATCAGCGCTTCTCAAAGGGCCTCTCAACACTCGGTCTACTTGAAGGATCGGAGGGAGATGAAAAAACTGAAAAACAAATAGATAAACAAAACATTACACAAATACTCAGAGCTGCAACTCGATCATTAAACACCGTCATTACATCCTGCATCTCCTTAACTGGATGCATATCCTTACAACTCTACAGAGCCGGACTCATTTGAGAGTGCTTAGCAAATACAAATTGATACAATATATAGAATTTTAGACTCACACAAAACATGTGGAGACACTGTTGATAGATCGGCTGATAGGTAGGAGCATTTAAAATGAAATCCATCAAAATCTATGCAAAGATCTACGTTCAATGCTAGTCTTTGATGTTGAGATATTATGCAGATATGATAGAAGATATGGAGAATATTGATTTGACTGAGCTGAGTGGTAGTTGGGATTACAATCTTCAACACTCCTCCTTAATCTCAACTACAAATCTCAATATTTTTCTTGACTTCTTTGACTGATGCTTCGACATCTAAAATCTTCATCTAAAGATTGAACTTAGGAAAATCCCATGCTGCTGTTGGGATGCTCTATCCATGAGCTCTGGCACATTTGGTTACGAGTCCATCATCGGTTCAGGTGCTCAACACTTATAGTTTCTCAGCACCTCCCATAGAGTCACGCTGCAAGTGCTTAGGGATCCTAATAGACTTTGCTAATCACAAACCTTGCATACAAGTGGTTTCAGATAACCTTCACATTCAAGTGGTTTCAGATTACCACAAACTAACATATATACGTGATTTCAGATGACCACAAACTAGCATGATGGGTAAACTAATGCACACATGAAACTCACAACTGGTATCCTCCTCTAATTTTGTGATCTCCTTTGTCAACTTTTATTGCCTAATTTGTTCTGCAAACTTTAAAAATTCTTCTCTACACTATTTGACTCTCTCAACCTCCAATATAGACATGCATCCACAAAAACTAATTTCATGCAAAATAGGCTTTTCATTTGGATGACAACAAATACCTTTCGTCAGCTTCGCGTACCTCCCACTTTCTCAAAAAAAGCCTCCCTTGAACAGAGACAAAATCAACGATCAAGCTTTGGCTTTTCTTTAACTTCTACTGTACTTTACCTTTCATTCGTACAGTGGCCTTCCTCCAGACCACGATCCATTTTCTTCGCCTGTGGCTTTGAAACGGCTACATCATCAATTTTGCAACAAACTCCTTTAGGCAGAATCTTCAAACAGCAATCAGAATGGCGGCATCACTTGGCACAGCTTCACTTTGACAACGTTCGGGTTATTTATTTCCTGCTTTCTACCAAATCTTGAGCTCCCACAGCGGCCTTCTTACTTTTGTAAGCAAATGGCAGTTCCTTTTCTTTTACACCTGCAGCCTATTCAACGGCTTGCAACTTCCTTCACTGGCAGGTTCTTTTTCCTTCACAGTGGATCTTTTTTACTTTAAAAAACATGTGATGGCATAAACCAATATCTGCGATCTACCTACTTGAGTGGTGATTTTCCTTGGTTGCGCTTCCTCCTTTGGCAGCGATTTACTACTTGATACACTCTTGATTTGTATTGCTGAGTTTGGAATACCTTGCCTATCGGTCATGATCTCCAACTTCTGCGACCTTGGTTGACTGGATTGTGGTTTTCTTTCTCCTTCACTGTCTCAACTGTGACTTCCCCCTTTCAACTCTACGTTCCATTGATCTGACCTTTTGCAGCGACCTCTTACAAGAACATCTTCCTCTGCAATTTGAGCGACTCCTCATAAAACAGCAACAACTGATCTTCTGGGACATTCTTCTGGATATTTCTTTTCAATATCAACTCTTTTTTGATCTTCAATTTTTTTCTCCAGGCACTTCTGACTCTTCCTGGCGACTTGAGCAGCTTGACTTAGACAGCTGCGATCTAAACAGCTACCTCCAAACACCTTTTCATCGATCTCTTTAGCATGTACGGTCTAGGCTGAGCAAATACCTTCACTGCTTCTATCCTTCAACCAGTAGCAATTACATATCTTCTTATCTCTGCAGATCTTCTTTGGCTTCTGCATCGGCAGTTATATTGGCAACATTAATGCCTTCAAACATCAACACACCACTGAATTCTTCTGCTCTTCAGAGTCTTCAAGATCATGTACCATCGGCTCTGATACCAAATGAAGGATCGGAGGGAGATGACAAAACTGAAAAACAAATAAATAAACAAAACATTACACAAATACTCAGAGCTTCAATTCGATCATTAAACATCGTCATTACATCCTGCATCTCCTTAACTGGATGCATATCCTTACAACTTACAACTTACAGCTCTGCAGAGCTGGACTCATTTGAGAGAGCTTAGCAAATAAAAATTGATACAATATAGAGAATTTTAGACTCACACAAAACATGTGGAGACACTGTTGTTAGATTGGCTGATAGGTAGGAGCATTTAAAATGAAATCCATCAAAATCTATGCAAAGATCTACGTTCAATGCTAGCCTTTAATGTTGAGATACTCTGCAGATATGATAGAAGATAAGGAGGATATCGATTTGACTGAACTGAGTGGTAGTTGGGATTACAATCTCCAACACTACTATGCAACAGTCTGCTGGCAGATTCTTCCGAGTCTTCTTTCTAACATCAACTTTTACAGCTGCAAGCCTTTTGAACAGCATCAAATCTCTTGGGCGGCGGTCTCTAACTTTTAAGCACTCCTCCATGCGCTTGACATTGATTTGGATTGGCGATTTAAATCTGACATTTTCAATTTCCTCATATAGCTGCTGTTGACTTTTCAGCGATCTGTGACTTATTGACGTTAGATGGGGCACAAAAACTGCGATCAACTTCTAGCTTCAGCGACTTCTATCTCTTTCTGCAGCGGCTTTCCTTTTAACACTGTCAAACCTCCTCCTTAAATCAGCAACAGCCCGAGATCTCTTTTAGCGGTTTACAACATGCAGCGGCTGTGGTGATCTTGACCATGGAAACAACAGCGATCCTTCAGCATTCAGCGATCTAACAACAATAATCTACTTATCGGCTCATCTTGCAATCTGCTTGGTATTGAGCTCCTCTACGATCGGTGATTCTCCTTTTGACTGCTCTTTGATCTTTTATTCCATCAGTGATCCCTCGTTTCTTTAATTTCTGTGATCTCCAACAGCATCCAGCACTGGCACTTTCTCCACAGCTACGGCTTGGCGATCCACACTTTTTCTGCAGCTATCCTCTTCAACTTTGAACACTTCTTCAGCTTCAGAAACATGCGCTCCCAATCTTCTGATAGTTTGCAGCCCACGATCCTTTCTCTACTCTCACCTGGACTCTTCCTTAGTAACTTATCTTTCTCTTAACAATAGTGGCTTACTATCTTCAAACTGCAAGAATCCCTCGGATCTGTCTGGGCTCTGATGCCACTTTGATGGTGGACAGAGGAAGCAATTTTTAATGCTTGAATCAAACGATTACATCCGAGGTTTGCAGAACAATCCAGAATACAGAACAGTAAAATCACATGCAATTTCCATGGCGGTGAGAACTCTCCAGAATAGTCGGTGGGAGAGTACAAGTTTGACCACGTGGGAGAAATTACTCGCCAACACCCTCAGTTTTATGAATCTCAGCCAAAATACGGATCTGTGATTGCTGGAATAGTTTGCAAGAGGGGCTAAACTGTATATCATGCTAATGTAGTAGCACATTTTGTGCATTTGTGCAGGAACTAGGGATGTGCTGCCTTCTCCCTTTGTGAAAATTTCACTTTGAAGCCTAAACCTGTGAACCATCTGAGACATCTAAACCTCTGAACAATAGAAGTCGGTATCATATGCAAATTGAAGTGCTAATCTTTCTTTCTTTATGAAAGGTGTTTATATGTCGTTTCCCGCATTCGATTTTTGATTGCTAGGTGGAGGATTTCAAGCTTCCAATGATGTAAAGATGGAGTTGTGCTTCTGTTAATTTGTAGATGTAGTATGCTTTCTTCTCTGTTGCTAGCAGGGAGCGCCTTTTTGTGTACATTCTTTGGCTGCTTGTAGAGCTTTTTTGAGGCTCCTTATTCTTTGTGACATTATATCTGATGAACTGTGCCTAAGTTTCAACTCTGGTAATACTGTCGGGTATGGACATCATGTTAAGTTTATGCTCAGCAAACATGTGGCTGGAGATTCTAAAAATGGTCTCCTGGCTCCCACGATCCCTGTAAAATTATGTATAAAGTACATTCATATTTGTCAATTAAAAAAATTAAATTAAAAAAACATTGTACAGAGGTATTGAAATGGGTATGTAATGTATCTTAACAAGATGAATACCTTTGGAATTTATTTCATTTGTTGGCATTCTTAACAATAATCTTAGAACTATGAAGTGCAGTTATAGTTTAATTTTTTAGACTACAATTTCAAATTCTTTTACCGTCTTTTATCTATTTTTTCTTATTTCTTATTTAAAACAATTATTAGTTCTTAAGAATTGATAGAGATATCATTTATGTTTCCATTTTGATTTCTTATCTGTCTTCATTGTTCTCCTATTTTATGTTTATTATCTCATTAGTTAATGTATGATCTAAGACATCTTCATATTTTCATATCTCATGTCATTTTGTGGTAACCTTACTTAGGCTATGATAGTTGAAATTTATTATTCATGGTGGATCCTTCTTTATTTTTACTAACATGAGCACATGCTAGTAGGTGTCATTGACAAAAGACTTTAATATTCTATGAAATTTATATTTGGATAATATTGACAAGGTATGATGTCAATAATAACCACATCCTAACTCCCTATAACCTTGAAGTATTTCTATCATTATTATGCTCATGGTGTTGTGATAGACATGTAATCGCCTTTGAATTCAATTACATGTACATTCCTTAGAGGTTCTTAGGGCCTAAATTTGTTTTGTGGTGCATCATTGGTTAATATTATACTAAGTTTGAAGTTTTTCCAATGGAATTAACATCATTAATTTCCTTTGGATTCAATGGTTCAAACATTCTCAAGAAGGTTATAATATGTTCCATGAGTGATGTGTCAACCATTCAATAAAAAAATTATCTGACAACCCATGCATTGTTTTTTTTTGTTCTAATATATTAATATTATTATGTCATTGCCTAAAGGTTCTATATTATCTAACAACAAATCCACTTCCTATTCTCTTAAATAAGATATAAGTCCATATGGAAAGGAACTAGTAGGGACACTTGAAAGAATTTTTAAAACCCAAGGAATTGTCAAAACTATTTTTTAAAATAATGTACCAACCCTTTAATCACTTCCATATCCAATGTATAGAACTAAAAGGGGGCCAATATTGTTATTTTTTCCTATTGCACCAATATCTAATGGGTTGTGTAGTTGCTAGTCTTGTGGCATCCCTCTCCCTTTCTACCTATGTGGTTTTGAATGAAAATAATTAACAACAATAAAATCATAAAGGCAGCATGACATGCTTGCACATCATTAGAGGATTATTCACCTCACACAACTTTTTTGTACCATTGAGTGCTAATAACACATAGGAATGTATTGGATCCACTCATCTCTTTGTTTATATTATGTTTATCTTGACCACCATGAAGATAGTGAGGAAATATAGTAGGATTTAACAATCCCTTAAAGTCAAAGATTTTTTTCATTTGATGCATCAAATATTATATTGTCTTTGTATCCAATAGCTAGTGCACCTCTAAAAGGTACTAGGAGTTGCTATTGGTTTTCTCTATTGTGTCATTTTTGGTGATCTATTTTATATTGTAAATAATGGTGTGTCCCCTCCTATTATTTATAAGGACAATAAGGGATAAAGTAAGGGATAAACTATATTATCATGTACATATTGAATCTCTATGTAACTCTAAATAATTATCATTCTAACATTTTTCACATTGTGTTATTGGTTGAATCCCCAACATCATTAACTAATGAGACACAAGATTTCTAGTGTGTTTCTTCCTTGTGCCATTCTCCATAGTGGAGTACATATAGAAATAATTAAGCAACATTCATTAGTTGGTGTACATTTTACTTCTCAAATCTAAATTAAAATGGTGGGTGTTCATATCTCAAGCAAAGGAGATTGTTTATCTAGTTTTCGATACAAATTTCCTAACATGATTTAATCACTAGTTTTCCATTCTCTCAAGTCTCATAGATAGATTTTTTATTTTAAATATATAAATAGTATCATTAAGATTAGTGTTAGGCTAGAATATATTAGGTCAATTCATTCTTTTAACTCTCTATATACTTATCATTTTCTCTTGTATTTACCAGATTTAATGGTTCTTCACATTATTTCCATGTTTCTAGCAATTCATGAATCTATAACTATGCACTATCATTTGATTATAATAAGAAGTATTGATTAGATTAATCTCCCTTCTATTTATTCAAATTGATATCCTTGTGATTATATCATGAATTTTTAACTTATTGGTCCATTTGATTATTTTTGTGTAAATCAATATTGGAAAATAATCAATTTATCTAAAGATTGTTCCTATTAGCATTCACTTGAGTTGTAGAAGTCAAAGATGATTATGTAAGAGTTATTTTCTATTATGAGATGGCTCCAAAAAAGTGAAGGCCATGAACATTCATAGCATGATGTTTTGGTATCTTTTTGAGCCCATGGGATTCTTTTGTGGTTTTTTAAGACTTTCTTAAATCTATACATTGGAGGCATGGGATAGAGGATGTATAAAATATATTTTGCAAGGTCATTCAATCAAATTTATTCCAACTAAATATGGTGTTGATCACATGTTATGGAATATTTTGATATTGTATAGTGACTATATTGGTACAATGCCTTGTATTAGGTTTTCACAAAGTATACTAGTGATATTCTTAACATTATGGTTGTTCCTATTGTATATCTCTTATTCTTTATTTTCTAAATATTGTTTTTGATTAAAGTAAAAACAGGTTTTGAAGGGACCCTAAAACCCTTTACAAGTAGATTTGAATGGATCTGGAACCCTTAACCAAAAGGTTGACAAAACAAAAAGACATGAAAGCACAAACAACCAAGGATAAAAAGGCAACCACAACCGACTACAAAGCCGCAAAACAGCCAGCAACCGGCCAAAAACTAGCCCCCAAACAAGAACCTTCAAGATTTGCATTTAGAATTACTCTTGTGGGAGTGAAGAGTCATGTCAAAAGGAGGTTTAAAGGACTTATCTTTTTTTTCCTTTACAGTGATCCAACCCTCTTCCATTTGCACTGCCTTATCAAGCCAAGCCAACACACAATTATCCTGAAAAGGAAAACGAGCAACTGGTGTCTTAAAGATTTGATCTATATTCCTCTTAGTAGGCATAGCCAAATCAAGAGAGCCACCCGAAATGATAGCTGGAGCATTGTCACCAGAAGTGGCAGCCAAAGGCCCACTCTCAATCTCAAAAGGGGTCAAAATATTTTTGTCTTGCAAAGCATCAGTTATCCCGCCATTAGAGACAGCCAAAGAGGAAGCCTCAAGGCCCTGTGATTCTTGAGCAGCCACCTCAGAGAAACTCCTTGGTTGCCCAACCTTCTTCACAATCGTATAGTGTTGTGGAGAAGCATCTTTCCACCATGTAGCCTTCATGGATTTTTTCTCAAAACCACATTGTGCAATAGCATGACCTATTTTGAAACATCTTCTACATCAAAAGGGAATCCCTTCATAGTCCAAAGCTTGGACCCAAGAACTCTTAGAAGTTTTAAGTAAGATTTCGGCAGGCAACCCTTTTGAAATATCCATTTCAACCAATATGTGGGCAAAGGTAGAGTGAAACATATCAGAAGATGCATCATCCACCAACAAAAAATCACCAAGAGCCTCACCCACTTCCTCTAAAAGGGAGTCAGACCACAAATGGAGTGGAAGATTAGGAAGCCGAACCCAAATCAAGATTTTATTGAAAGTTTTAGAAGAGGGGTTGAAATCAACATGCCAAGGCTTGATCATCAACATAAATTTATCCTCCCAGCTAAAAAAGTTATTACATAAGATTTTTTTTCTATTCAAATCAATGTCAAATTTAGCAACAAAAACCCCTTGGCCATGCGAAAGATATGAACTTTACCAATTATTAAAGGCTCCCATTATTTTGAGATCCAGGAGTGCAACTGAGGGAGAGAGGGCCAAAAACCCTTAAACCGATAGATCAGCCCATGGGAGGAGAAGGCAGAAGCATTAAAATCGATTTCCTTTTCTGTCTTAGCAGTCAAGTCAATAGAGAAAAAAGAAGCCACAGGAATAAACCCGCCAAACGGGGGTCTCCCAAGACAAGAATTTTGTGCCAAAGACAATCGGTTCACCCGGTCCTTGCCAATACTGCAAAACCCACGTTCTCTACTTTGTTGGCTAGAAAGGACCTTCTCCCCAGCAAAACGGCCAGCAGAGGAGCCCAACGCACCTAGATTCGTTGCGACCTGAGCCATCGTGAACATAGCCCCAAGCTTTCGGCCACCATTGCGAGAGGAACACCCGCCATCTACAGAAACCATGCTATCAGTCGCCTAAGAAATCCCGTCTACACGGGCATTAGGGTTAGCCGCCTAAGAGAGCCCGAGAAGCACCATTTTAACCAAAACTTGTTTGCTTCTAAATATTGTTACATGTCAAAATGTTACTAAATATCTTGTAGAATTTTTTTTTCATAATCTCCCCGAAAGGATAATATGGAAATATATGCATGTTCATGTTATGGAAGATTTTGATATTGTATAGTGACTATATTGCTTCAATTCCTTATAGTTCAGGTTTTCACCAAGTATATTAGTGGTATTCTTAATATTTTGGTTGTTCCTATTGTATCTATCTTATTCTTTCTTTTCTAAATATTATTTACATGCCAAAATGTTATAAAATATCTTTGTAGAATTAATTTTTTAATAATCTCCCCCAAAAGGTTAATATGGAAATATATGCATGTTTAGTAATTGTCAAGAGGTTTGTGCACAATTTTTCTTACAAAAAATTTGTAAAAACATTGAAGAAGGTAGTAAAGTATTTTTAGATCTTGCAAATGAATAAGTAAATAGAATGGTCAATCTTGAAGAAGGTAAGTCTAATATATTTATATTTTATTTCAGGTTTCATAGCCTATCATAATAATAAATCTCAATTTGAGCACGTCAATGATAATTGATATGGATTTTATAGGAAGTTTTATGATTTGTTTTAGAAAGAGGAAGTAGAAAAAGAATTTGTACTTTAAAAAAAATAATCCCAAAAACCTTGAAGAATTTGGAGCACATTAGAGATCCTAATTCAACCTTTAATCGTGTTCCATATCATTATAGCTCTAATTAATAAAATAACATTCAAATTCAAACAAAGAGAATAGTTTGTAAAACTTTTTCACAAAATAAAATTATAAAAAGATTTTTAAAAAATAATAATAAATATCAAGTAATCAATTTAAAACCAAATACATAACAAGTCCAAATCAAAATTAAGAAAAGATGTTAAAAATATAATTTTAATGGCGAAATCTTCTTTTTGTCCAATTACATTAATAATGGTAAATAAAATATAATTTAAAAATATTTTTCTAATGACCTTAGTCAATGTGTGAATCTTAACTTACAATTAGAAACTTGTAGTTTTATATATTATATATATTTTATTCTATAATCATTTTGTAATGCAACAAATTTAATACTGAAAATAAATGAGAGATACAAAGTAGCAACAATCTAAGAAGTCCTCTTTTTTCTCTAGTAGATAAAATAAAATTCCTCTATATGTTATTATATAAAATGAAATTTCTCTATATGTATTTTTATATGTGGACAACAATTTGTGAGTATAATTTAGAAAATAGGTACATATATTGTGCATTTTTTAATAAATATGGTAGGGATTTAGAGTGAAAAAATCATATCTTAAAATAGGACACACATACTTCTTCAGTTTATTCTTTCATTTAACATAAATGTTAGCGTATTGCTTAATTTTTTTTATTCTTCCATCTCTCCCACTCTCTCTTTCTCCCGCTCTCCCTCTCCCTCTCCCTTCCTCCCACCCTCTTTCTCTCCCACTCCCTCTCCCTCCCTCTCTCCCTCTTTCTCTCCCACTCTCCTCCTCTCTCCCTCCCTCTCTCCCTCTTTCTCTCCCTCTTTCTCCCACTCTCCCCCTCTCTTCCTCCCACTCTATCTTTCTCCCACTCTCCCCTTCTCCCACTCTCCCACTCTCTCCCACTCTCTTTCTCCCGCTCTCCCACATCATCCAACTCTCTCTTTCTCCCACTCTCTCCCACTCTCTCTTTCTAACCGTCCCTCCCTCTCTCTCCCTCCCTCTCTCTCTCCCACTCTCTCTCTCTCTCTCCCTCTCCCTCCCTCCCTTCCTCCCTCTCCCTCCCTTCCTACCCTCCCTCTCTCTCCCTCTTTCTCTCCCACTCTCTCTTTTTCTCCCACTCTTCCTCTCTCTTTGTCTCTCTCTCTCTCTCACACACACACACTCACCTCTATCTCCTCTACTATAAGGGTTTAGGGGAGAGATATAGAATTAGGATAGAGGGTATAGACAAAGAGGGATAAAAGAAATATATTAAGAAAACCATATTTCATATAATGCATGCGTGTTTTGAAGAAGTAGAGATGTCACCGTTTTAGGAAGAAATAACACGCTCGCATTATAACGCGAGCGTGTTTTTAATTCCACTAAAAACGGTAAAAAAACTCAATATACCCGTGATGTCAAGGCCCACAGTTTGCATATTATCCTGGTTTTGCGAGTGCTCCAACAAAAAATAGCTTTTTGATGATGTTGTGAAGTGTGCAAGCATGTTTTTCACATTCCATCACGTTTTCCATGATCTTTCTACCACCTTTGCATGAAATAGAAGAGTTTCCACATTGAAAGACATATAATATCAATTGAAGTTTGAATTCCATTGAAATTTGATATACAATTGAAGTTTGGAGGGGAACAAGCTTTTGAACAAGTCAAATTGTTGTGGAGTTTGAAGAAAGAAGAAGCTAAGCCTACATAATTGGGTTGAACTCCTCCATTTGAAAGTCTAGTTTTTTAGGTATGTGAAGTCTTTACACATTTTCTTTCATTCTATTATGGCTTGCTTTCATTTTTGTTTGTCATTATAACCTTACGTTGTCAATGCACATTTTAAATTATACAATTATATATACTTGCCAATTACCATTTTAAACTTGATGCAGATCATCTACCAGGATCCAAAAATCATCAAGGGTACTTCTGACCCTAACTTAAATTGAAGAAGATCAATGAACAAAACTCAATCATCTTTTCATCAAAATGCTTCAATTTCACTTGATTTCATATTTCCACAAAATATTATAACTTGGTTTCAACTCTTTGTCAGACTCAAAAAATAGATTAACCATCATAAAATTGATTGTAACATAGCATAAAGCTGATTAGAAACTCATAACCATTCAATTCGTTCATGATTCACTAATTCAAGAACTCAATGTTGCAACTTACATGGAAAAATAACAACAAATCATGGAAGGTAACTACAAACCTTTATCCAGACATCCAAGACACTATAATCAACATGTTATTGATTGAAATAAACCAAATACACATTCCAAATATCTCACCAAAATTCATCCTTTGAGCATGCTTCCCCTTGTATTATTTGAAACTCGTGGTGCAGGGGCACCTACAACCATGTTTCAAAATATACTTTGGTGACAATATGTCTTAAGGTCTTTGGGTGAGTGCAAGACAAGAGTCTAGAAGTTGTATTAGGGATGAAATAAAGGTGGTTGACTTAGAGTCTAGAAATTGTAAATGGAAGTGCAGACAAGAGTCTAGAAGTGCCTCCAAGTGAAAATAATCCCATATGACTTTTCACCTTCCCTATTTCACAGTTTTTGTAACTTTTCAGAATTTTGTATTTGTGCAACTTTTGCAAATAGTGACAACTTTACAAAATACACAGGAATTAAAAATTAAACCTCCTAATGATTCCCATACATGGAAAATGTCTTTAATGACCCTCTTACAACATGGAGATACCTAAAATTGAATCAAATTTCAAAATGGAAGCATATATTGTCAAGGTGCTCCTGCACCACAAACTTATCAAACAATCACAATGCCATTACACTCATTATGATTGTAACTTACGTGATATTTATCTTATTTCCCTTCAAACTCAACTCTCCCAACGTATCTAACTATTTTTGTAACTTCTTAGCTAACTTATCTCTTCACAACTTTACCAAAAATGCATTTTTTTGTAAATGTCCATGCTTCCATTTTGAGCCTATCTTGCAATCATGGCATGCCACGTTACCACTTTTCTTTAAGGCATTCTGGATTGAAAAAAATCATGTCACATTTGTCTATGCTAGGTTAACTTTTGTATAGGATGATTGTAAGTATTATTTAAATGAAGCCTTGAATGACATATATTTTTCAATTAACTTGAATTGATACATTTTTTAGGAACTAATATTCGTCTCATTACCATGGTACAAATCAAATTATCTGCCATGACGAAGAAAAAGACAAAGAGGAAACTAATAGACGAAGAGAATGAAACCTTCAAAGAAAAGTAGAGAGTTCGGGTGGTGGAATATCGTGAAAATAAGAAATTGGAAACGATTGACGAAAACAAGCCAATTGAAGAGGAACCTCAACCGTAAAAAAAAAAACAAGAATTGGTAGCACAAAAGGCACGAATGTGAAAGAATCATCGTAAGACAGATTCAGATACTGTAGTTGGAGACACACCCTCTACGAAAAGTGAATATGAAGGGACACCATTAAGCACAAGCGAATATGGAGGGACACCATCTAGTAGAAGTGAATATGGACGAACACCATCTACTGCAAGTGAATATGGAGGGACACCATCTACCTCAAGTGAATATTGTTGGACACCATCCAACACATCTCAAGTTGAGAGTACATCATCACTCGGATTTGACGAAGAAGGTATGCCATCATCCCCATGTGAACCTCAAGGTATGTCTTCTTCTCCACCCTCGATTGAAGGTATGCAATCTATACCACCTCAATTAAATATTGATGAAATTCCTAATGTTGAGATGTATGCACCTAGGAGAACACCTAGAATTTTGTGTAGAAACCCAAAGTATTTGATTAATATTTATGATGAGATTTTGTAGCACGTCAAAGGTAAGATTTAAACACGCACTTGTAGAAGATATGCTGATAAGATTTGGGAATGATTCTTTGAAAGGCTAAATGAGATTGCAAGATGTCAACTATTTGTTGAAATGATGTGAGGTGTAAAGTATAGGAACATCATGAAGACTCTTGGGTTGAGAACATCGAATGCATCGAGTGAAGAAACTATTGTGAATAATCGAATGGATGCTTATGAGAGTGTGGGTAAGACCTCACGCTTAAAGGATAGTAATGTCACTCGACGTGTCATTACATCAAATTTGGTAAGTTGTTAAACAAAGAGAGCTCATCTCATTAAAAAGACGATTGAACACACGAGAATTAGTAGAAAAAAATTATCAAGAGCCATTCAAAGGTGGCAAAGAATTGAGGGCAATGATTCAAATGAATTATGGGCATTCTCGGGGAGACTGTCACGAAAAGATAAAGAAGTTGTTGAAGCCTTGAGAACACTAATTGAAGACTATTGGAAGAATAACACAAGGCCATCTTCGAATCAAAGGGATGTGGTAAGAAGGAGAATCAGTAGTTAGAATCATGAGCCACATCCAAAGCATTTTTTGGATATGACTCAAACCCAATTTTTTCGAAAATTTAAAAATGATTATCCTCAAATTAGTATTTCTCAAAGATTTTTTGAAATGCTTAAACCTTTTTATGTCAAGATAAATCACACACACACTACTTGTTGTTGTAGACTACATATTGAATTTTCTAACCATTATGATGTTTATCGTTCTATATGTGTAGATTTACATACTAATGATGTTTTGCAGGATTATGGCATAGAAGCTCCACCAAAATCTTCAAGAGAGTTCTTATCAAAAAAATTATGTGAAATAGAGGATGGCCAGATATTCTATAGGACAACATGCTTGGATGGTTCATGTGAGTGTTGCGGTGGCTTCCAGCGTATGCCAGTATGTCAACATATGGAAAGCACAGATGAGGTGGGACAAAAACTAGTAGAGTTCAAGAAGTATAAAACAGTGGCATATGCTAAAAAATATGGGTCTCAAGCAAAAATTTGTGATTTGGTTATTGAGAAGATTCCAGTGTACCAGTTTATGTCCATGTTTCATGATAATATACCGTTTGAGTATGCAATGCATACCCATAGAGACCGATGTTTGGACACACAATTCAAGATATGCAAGGACACCTTTCTAGTTGGAAGCATAGTATCAGTGGTTGAATTTGCAGAGAACTACACTCTACAACCACAACATGAGTTGTAGTCATAGTATTACAACTCCACACAGGTTTCGATATTTATGCACATAACATTCATTCATGCATCTGATAGTACAGATGACCAAAGGAAGGTATTGAGGGAGTGCCACTTTTACATTAGTGATGATCGCACACATTCTCCAAATTTCATGCAAGGTTGCTTCAAGATGTTCTATAGTGGTTTGGCTCAGAGGGGCATAAAATATGACTGACATATAATATGGTCTGATAATTGTGCAGCATAGTTCAAGAACTTGCACATGTTCTACTAGTTGTGCAGGATGCATGTAATTACAAGTGTTCAACATATGTGGAAATTTTGTGAGGCCAGACATGAAAAGGGGGAGCATGATGGTGTAGGAGCATGCGTGAAAAGAGCATTAGCACAAGAAGAGTTAAAGTATAAAGACAGTGTAAAGTTGGCAGATGCAAAATCAATCGTCGAGTGGTGTAATGCTTCGATGGGTCCAGGTAATGAAGGCATGTCTTTAGTTCATAGATTTTTTTGGTTGATGGATGATACTAACATTGCACCATATGAGGACTGTTGTACACTAATAGGATCGAGTGAGGTACACTCTTTCCTTAGCTCAAATTTAGGTTCATGGAGTATCGATACACGAAAGATGGCATGCTTTTGTTCTTCATGTACAATGCAAGCTTGGAATGATTGTGAGTCAGGGGAGTGGGTTGACAAATGGTTGACAAGTTATCTTACCCCACTTCACATGTATCACCCTCCGATGACATTAGAACTGACACAGATGGAATTATCGGTCGACTTTGACCACGTATCAGATCTAGTTCAACTAGGTGAGATATCTACTTGCTTAGTTATTGAAATTCCATATTGTTATCTTACTTTGTACTGTATTCATAATGTTGACAAATTTCAAGATATTTTCTGCACATATCAATGTAGTTATTGCAGATGAAGACAATGAAGAGGGAACAAAATATTACTTGTGTTGTTGTGTTGAGGCCAAAAACAAATTGAAGGCCCCAGTTATAGATGGATAAAACATCGAATACCCTACAAGCTCAGTTGTGGTTACTGGAACATGGCTTAGAAGGTACCCATATTCAAGTGTTAAATGTATTGGCTATTTCAAGACTTTCACACACATCATAAGATTCTTCATTACTTGAAGCTTGTTGTGGCATCCAATGTTTGTTTCACCAAATATGTGGGTAGACCTTTGAAGAAGACCTTATGGAAGGTCCGTGAGTCTAACCATGAGGCAATACTTGACACAATAAAGAGTAGAGCAAACCCGGATGGTTCGTTGGATTAATTTGTAAGTATATGCACATTGGTTCTTATTAATTTATTCTTGTATGCACATTAATTTGTTTGATGCCAATGCTATCATCTTCTTTTACTTTGTGTATTTTTAAGTAACATACTAAACAGTGATTGGTGTCCCCTTGCAAAAAATGTAGATATATGAGCCATCCAAGAGAATGTTAGCCAAAAAAGCAATGCAACATCCTTATTTTGATGATCTTGACAAATCTCAATCATGATTTTAAGCCATTAGAAAAGTGTGTGCAAAGCTTGGTGAGGGAATTTCAAGTTATTCATTTGAAGTTAGCCTTTTCATGAGCAGCTATGATGTAGACATTATAAGAGCATCTGAAATTTCAACCTACTCTATTCATGAGAGGTGTTGTGTGCAATAGGTATGTTGGAATTCCTAGTGAAGATGTATGACTAGGAGTGACTAAGTTGTGAGACCTGCATGCCTATCTGTAAGTTCCTTCCATCTATTTTCATTTCATTTCCATTTTGGATGCTCTTTCTTTTTCTCTTTTACTTTGTGTATTTATAAGTAAACTTCTAAAAATTGATTGATCTCTCGTTGTAGAAAATGTTGATTTATGAGCCATCAAAGAGAATCTCAGCCAAAAAATAAATTCAACATCCTTATTTTGATGATCTTGACAAATCTCAATTTTTATTTCAAGCCATTATAAAAGAGCGTGTGAAGCTTAGCGAGGGAACGTGAAATTCCTCAATTGAAGTTAACCTCATAATGAGCACCTATGATGTAGACATTTAAAGAGAATCTCAAATATATGAGTGACATTGTAAAAGATATGTGAGAATGAAGTGCCTAAGGAATTGTAATGAGATTTTATTTACATAATGAGATTTACTCAAATATTGTAATTTTGGAGTTCATGTTTGGTGCAGTAGCACCTTGTTATGTAAATACCTTCAATAGGAAAATTTGCAAAATTTGAATTTTGAAATGTAAACAATGTGAAAAAGGTCATGTAAAGGTCATATATAATGTATTCAAAGTCTCAAAGAGTTAATTAGGTGATTAGAGAAGTGATATAAAGCATGTAAGGTTGAATTAGGATGTTTTAGGTGTGTGTGTGTTTATTTGTGCAGGGGAATTCAAGAAATAAAGGAACATAGCTTTAAAAATTCAAGAACCCCCTTAACTTGTTGGAGCAGAAATTATCATGTATCCAAACCCTCAAATCCGCAATTTTTCTTAGGACAAACTCACTCCACCATGCCAAACCAAAACCCTTATTTTATGCTAGTATAAGGAGGGTTTATTGAAAGGAATGGTTCCACACCTTAACAGAACATGCCACCACCTCAAACCTTCTTAAAATCACTTGCACAAACTCAAAAGACAATCACCCAACCTCTAGATGCAATATTTTATCAAACCCTAGGGTGAAACCACATTTTTCATGCCCTTTTCCATCAAAATATATAGGGGCAGCAACACAAACCCCATAAAACTTATTCCATTTCACTTAGAAATTTCTCATTTGATCTAATAGGATCGCGTTGGGCCCCTCTAGAGAAACCTCTCTCGGTATTGGCTATCTCGGAGTGGTTTTCCCGTGGCGGCGGATTTTCACTTGATAGAAAAAGTGTCAAATTCAAGTTGTGCAAAGTTGCAAAGTGGTGAAACTTTCACTCTACAACTCGTGTGACCAAATTAACTAATCCAACACATTTGAATAGGTATGTTTATGCTAGGCATGGTCTTGTTTCACAGTGAAACATGTGGAACCGCTCTGAGCTACATTCCACCAGATCGATCCTTTAAGGGTCCAAAGTGCAAAATGGCTGCAAACTTCAGCATGCTATTACTCAAATAACGTGATGCTCAGAAACTTCTCGTCTATTCCTACAAGATTTTGTTGGGCCCCTCTACAAAAAAATCTCTCGGTTTTGGCTATCTCAGAGTAGTTTTCTCGTGGCGACAGATTTTCACTTGATGGAAAAAGCATCAAATTCAAGCAGTGCAAAGTTGCAAAGTGGTGCGACTTTCATTCTGCAACTTGTGTGACCAAGCAAACTATTGCAACACGTCTGAATAGGTATTTTTATGCCAAACATGGTCCTCTTTTGCACCGAAACACACGGAATCACTTCGAGCTACGTTCCACCGGATTGATCCCTTAAGGGTCCAAAGTGCAAAATGACTGCAAACTTCGTCATGCTATTACTCGGATACTATGATCCTTAGAAATTTCTCATCTAATCATATAGGATCGCATTGGGCCCCTCTACAAAAACCTCTCTCGATTTCGGCTATCTTGGAGTGGTTTTCCTGTGGTGGCGGATTTTCACTTGATGGAAAAAGTTTCAAATTCAAGTTGTGCAAAGTCGCAAAGTGGTGCAACTTTCGGTCTGTAACTCGTGTGACCAAGCGGACTGTTCCAATGCATATGAATAGGTATTTTTATGCTAGACATAGTCCTCTTTCACACTGAAACACCTGGAATCGCTCCGAGCTATGTTCCACCGGATCGATCCCTCAAGGGTCCAAAGTGCAAAATGGTTGCAAACTTCATCATGCTATTACTCAAATACCGTGATGCTTAGAAATTTCTCATCTAATCCTATAGGATTACGTTGGGCCCCTCTACAAAAACCTCTCTCGGTTTTGGCTATCTCAGAGTGGTTTTCCTGTGGCGACGGATTTTCACTTGATGGAAAAAGCATCAAATGCAAGTAGTGCAAAGTTGCAAAGTGGTGCAACTTTCGTTCTGCAATTCGTGTGACCAAAATAACTGATCCAACGCATCTGAATAGGTATTTTTACGCTAGACATGGTCCTCTTTCACACCGAAACATGCAGAATCACTCTGAGCTATGTTCCACAGGATCGATCCCTTAAGGGTCCAAAGTGCTTTATGGATGCAAACTTCAACATGTTATTACTCGGATACCATGATAATTAGAAACTTCTCATTTGATCCTATAGGATTGCGTTGGGCACATCTACAAAAACCTCTCTTGGTTTTGGCTATCTCGGAGTGGTTTTCCCGTGGCGACAAATTTTCACTTGATGGAAAAAGCATCAAATGCAAGCAGTGCAAAGTTGCAAAGTGGTGCAAATTTTGTTCTGCAACTTGTGTGACCAAGCAGACTATTCCAAATTTTCTAAATAGGTATTTTTATGCTAGACATGGTCCTCTTTCGTACTGAAACATGTGGAATCGCTTTGAGCTACGTTCCACTGGATTGACCCCTTAAGGGTTCAAAGTGCAAAATGGTTGAAAACTTCATCATGCTATTACTCGGATACCATGATCCTTAGAAATTTATTGTCTAATCCTACAGAATTATGTTGGGCCCCTCTACAAAAACCTCTCTCAGTTTTGGCTATCTTGGAGTGCTTTTCTGTGGTGGCAGATTTTCACTTGATGGAAAGAGTCAAATTCAAGTTGTGCAAAGATGCAAAGTGGTGCAACTTTCACTCTACAACTCAACCAAGCGGACTATTCCAATGCATCTGAATAGGTATTTTTAGGCTAGGCATGGTCCTCTTTTGCACTGAAACACGTAGAATCGCTCCTAGCTATGTTCCACCAGATCGATCCCTTAAGGGTCCAAAGTGCAAAATGGCTTCAAACTTCAACATGCTATTACTCGGATATTGTGATGCTTAGAAACTTATTGTCTGATCCTACAAGATTGTGTTGGGCCTCTTTACAAAATTCTCTCTCAGTTTTTGCTATCTCGGAGTGGTTTTCTCATGGCGATGGATTTTCACTTGACAGAAAAAGTGTCAAATTCAAACTATGCAAACTTGCAAAGTGGTGGAACTTTTGCTTTGCAACTCATGT
Source organism: Sequoiadendron giganteum (assembly GCA_007115665.2). Lineage (NCBI taxonomy): Eukaryota > Viridiplantae > Streptophyta > Pinopsida > Cupressales > Cupressaceae > Sequoiadendron > Sequoiadendron giganteum. Next base: position 432,735,707 of record CM021104.1, read on the forward strand.
GACCAAAATAGCTACTCCAAAACGTCTGAATAGGTATGTATATGCTATGCATGGTCTTGTTTCACACCAAAACACGTGGAATCACTTTGAGCTACATTCCACTGAATCGATCCCTTAAGGGTCCAAAGTGCAAAATGGTTGCAAACTTCAGCATGATATTATTCTGATATCATGATGCTTAGAAACTTCTTGTCTAATCCTATAGGATCGTGTTGGGCCCCTCTACAAAAAAATCTCTTGGTTTTGGCTATCTCAGAGTGGTTTTCCCATGGCGGTGGATTTTCACTTGATGGAAAAAGCGTCAAATGCAAGCAGTGCAAAGTTGCAAAGTGGTGCAAATTTTGTTTTGCAACTCATGTGACCAAGCAGACTGTTCCAATGCGTTCGAATAGGTATTTTTACGCTAGGAATGTGTTATTCCTTGCATAACCACCCCATCTTTTGCCTTGGTCAAAATGGGTCCCCCTTTATGTTTTTGTCCTTGGTTGTTTTTCAAACAAAGCTTGGAGTCTTTCTTTTCAAGCTCTTTTTTTTTCTTTGGTTTGTTCTGTCGGAACCAGAACCAGAATCGAATCGGGTTTTGAAAATTGTTTCAAAGATCGATTCCGATCCTTGTCTCAACAACCTTTTTTTTGCCTTTTTGGTTTTTCTTTATCGGATCCGGAGCCAGAGTGGAAGTTAAGTCTGAATTTATTCAAGGTTTCGAAATAACATTTCATTCTGCCTTTACCTCCACTTTTTGGTCGTTTGTTTAGACTTAGGATTTTGTGTTGGTTTTTCTTGTTTTGTTGTTTGTTTCAGGCGGAATGGGAGCATTTGTGTGTGTGAGTCGATCGATTGGGAGATAATTACGCATGGAATTGCTTCAGAGGGCTAACCTATTTATTTGGCATTTGAGGTAGGGTTTATGTTCTTCTCTTTCATTTTTATTTCGTGTTTTCCATTTTGTTCGGTTGTTGGTTTCGTGCGAATTCGTGATTCTCAATTCTATTGTGAGTTCATGTGATTCATTTTTATTCTCTTTTTTTTTGTTTCTTGTTTCATTTTGCTGTTTGGTGTATGTTAGTTTTTATTTATTTATTTGTTTTTCCTCACAATCATTTTCACATTTAAATGTGACCATACTCTGATGCCCTAGGTTTTTAAATGCATATTTTAGTTACTGTTTTTACATTGGTAGGGTTTGATAAATGATGGTTTTACTTAGGAATCATGTTGCGCATTGAATCTGTTTAGTTTGAATGGGGTTAAATTCGTGCCCTAATTATTTAAAATTGCGGGTTTGTGATTTAGGGTTTTGATGCATTCTTGTTTTAAATATGATGCCCTAATTATTACGGTTGCCTCTTGGTCATGTGGGGATGGTTTTGTATAGGTTATTTTCTAGCCCCTTTCATTTTGATATGACCTAGTCCTTAAAATTATAATGTTATTTATCATTCGGTTAAAATCTCTTATGACGTCATGGTTATTCTAGGCAGAAGCAGGATCAGAATCAATTTAGACTTTGAACCATGTTTTGTAGAAAATATCGATTCCATTTCCATCCCATCTCCGACTCCGCTTACAATAAGAAGTGGGATTTCAAAGAACTGGTAGCACAGGTGGAACCGGAACCAGAACTGAATATGAAATTAGAAAATCTTCATGGAATCAAATTGGTCTTCATTTTGATTCTGATTCGGGTTACCGTTCCAACTCCGACTCTAGTCCCGCCTTGTTATTATTACACGCTCAATACCTATTCTGGTCCTAATCTCGCCAGTATTTTTTGGGAAATACTGTTTAGAATGTTTTCTGCTTGGTTCCGCCTCCAGTTTATATAAGAAGGGTAAGATCTTAAAGCATATTTTGTTATATTTGTTCAAAGATCTAATTTAAGGTTTTGTTGCAGGAAGTTAAAGATGTATGGAATATCAGGAGAAGCTTCTCAGAGGAGTCTTCCTACTGAAACTTCAAAGGCATCAACTAAGACCAAGAAGATCAAATCAGAGCAACTGCCTTATACCTTGAGGTATAATCATAAGGGTCCTATTGTCACAACCAGTAAAGTGGAATCTGGATGGGCTGATATAACTGATACCAACTTGGGTCCATTCAACTATGAGGAGTTGTATTCGAAAACTTTTGCTGAAGAGATGACAGGAAGAACACAAAGAATTATTAATTCTGGCCTAGCCCACATTGCTGTGTTTCCACTATCTATCCAATGCCTAGAATTGATCATGATAGCAACTGGGGCTTACAATCCTGCCACCAGACAGTGTGTGGATTCATAGGATAATGTTATTATAGACTTGACACCACAAATGTTTCAATATATGTTTAATTTACCTAATCCAAAGAACCTGGGACTGTTGAATGAGGCAAAAGCCTTGGAAATATATAGCACCCACAAGGAAACTAATAGAACCCACCTAAACAAGAAATGGTTGAGAACAGAGAAGAAGTCTTTGACAAAGCTTTCAGATCAACCAAGGAGGGTAGATTTTTACAAGGAAGTGGCAGACATTATAATGATGCTATCTAGGGTCTTTGGAAAGTGGGATGCTTTTCACTTCAAAGAATGGATGTTTCCTTTTATTCAGACAATCTTGGATGGCAGACAACAATTTGATTGGCCAATGATTGTATCTGATAGCATACATAATCAATTGGTCAGTATAAGGGAAACTAAGAGTTTCTTTATGACTTCTTATGTGGTCTATGCAGTAGCCAGAGGAGGCATCTTCCCAGGATTGAACAGAGTAGGGATTTTAGGGGAAGCTGATGGATAGAAGAGAGTGTGGGATCACTATGACCAGCTATCCTTACCTATGTCTGAGTCACATTTTAGAAGGGTTAATGATGCATTCTTGGATGTAATCATTAAACAACTTACAAGAGATGCAGGGTATAGATTGAGTCAGGAGGCCATGGCCTTTATCACAGAATGGGGGTGTTGGTATATCGAATACCCCAAGTTCACTTATTTTAGGTTGGTAGGATTTGAGGGTCATCCGCACTTACTTCCAAGATGCTACACCAATGGGATGACTTTGATGGATTTTGTCTACCAAGCTCTAGGGGTCAATGTCTAGCTGGCAATAAAACACAAACTCGGTTGTCACAAGTTCCCCATGCAATTGGGTGAGTATAGTTGCCCACATCTTGTGGGAGCTAAAGTGATTTGTAGTGAATTGGTGCATTTGAATTTGGGTTTATACACTGCCTGAAAATATTTTGATCCAAAGAAGAATATGAATGCTTTATTGGCTTCAGTCTTTGATAAACACTTCAACTTGCTGGAAGACTTCTGGAGTGATATCCAAGATGAGTATGACCTCAGAAAGAGGAATTATGAGAGGTTACCTGTTCCACTCATGGTGGAATTTGGAGTGACAACTGATGTCCCTGATGCAATGTTGGATGATGGGGTAGTGTTGGATCCATCCTATGAGGCATAAAGCATAGGTACAAAAAGTTTGGATCCAGTGGATTGGGATGCAGAGGAAACCATTGATATCAAACGTATAGCAAGACCTACACTAGATAGGAGTATCCAATGGGTTTTTCTCAGAGCTAAAGGTCCTAGAGGTCCAGCTCCCAAGAAGGGGAAATGATACAAAATAACTAAGAGGACAGTGCCACCTAAAGAACCATTAGAGTTCTTCCCTCTTGATATAGAAGAGATTGAGTTGGAAGCTTCGGCTCAAGATGAACTAGAGGCACTAGAGGAAAATGTTCCAACAGGACCTGTGGCTTCAACACCAGCAATAGGAGAGTCATCTGCCCAGGTCCCACATATAGAGAAGAAAGTTGGAGAGATGCCTAAGGGGACTCTTCATGGTATAGCTGAAACATTAAAGGGAAAAGAAGTAGAACTAGAAATTCATGATATTGCAACAGATTCTGATGAGACCTTGTCAGAAAAGGATGTGCAAGAGGAGATGTCTTTAGAGACTGAACATGTGTTAACTAAAGAAGATCAATGGGCGTTGTTTGAGGAAGCAAAGAAAGCTTCGGATGCTAGAGCACATGCAAAAGCAATGGAAGCAAAGAAAGCTTTGGATGCCAAGACACAAGCGAATGCCTTACTCCAACAACAACAAATGGATGCCAAGGCACAAGCGGATGCCTTACTTCAACAACAATAAATGGAAGCCAAGTGAAGGGTTGATGAAGTTCTGAAATAGCAAAGGCAAAAGGAGTAGGAGCTCAAGACCAAAGAAGAAAATGAAAAACTCGAGATGGTGCAGAAGATCCATGAGCTAGAAGAGGAAAATGCTAAATAGAGGAGAGAAAGAGAATCCCTTGAGGCTAAAATTAAAATAATTGAAGAAACCTACAAGAAGAAGGAGGAAGCGGAACGCACACAAAAAGAGAAAGATGCTGAGGAGCTGGCCAAGCAGCTAGAAAAGGAAAAGGAATCCTCGAACAAACTTAAAGCATTGGAAGTACTTGAGGAGAAAAGGTTGGAAGAGGAAAAACTGAAGAAGGAACAAGAAGATAAGAGGGTGCAAGAGCAGAATGACAAAGAAGAAGTTGAAAAGCTTACACAAGAGGATGTAGAGCAAGAACAACAAGATGTACAAAAGGTTGATCCTCAACTTAAGGTTAATATGCTACAACCTTTATCATCTACAATTATTGCTTCTTCTTCTATGGTAATGACCACTACTCCAAGTGCTCCCACTTGGTTAAAACTTGATCTTCAAAAGAGGCTAGTAACAACCTCACAGCCTCTTAATTGGGATGATATGATGAAAGAGATTGAAAAAGAAAGACCCAAGAAGAAGGCTAAAATTTTGCATTCCACTAGACTCACTGAAGGAGGAGAAATTGTTGCTGAATGTGCAATACCAGTGGTGGACAAGGATGTGGGGGATATGCATCTAACTGATTACCAGTTGGGCATGGTCAAGTTGGAAAAACCCACAAGAAATCAGCAAATGAACTTAATTGATGTAGTAGCATCATCCACCAAATCAAGGATGATCAAGGATAAAAATAGAGGAAGGATGAGCTTAAGGCTCAATTGGATCAGTTACACACCTTCTTGAAGAATTTTTATGCTCCGAGGTCATAGAAAATTACCACCATTGATACACTAGTTTTGCTTAGCAAGAGAGAGGTGGATGATTTGGTGTAGATAAGGAGTAAGGCTGGGATGATGGATAGATGGACCGACAGGCTTAATCAGGAGGTAGGTGAGGTGTTGGTAAATAGTTTTGAGATTCACAAGGTGACATTAGAATTAATAGAAGAGATGAATAAGCATGCTAAAGCATTAGGAGAACAAGAGGAAGAGTATAGAGGGTATATCCAGAAGCTAAAAGAAATCAATAAAGTGCCAAAATCCACTCTTCTGGAGCAGTCAATCCTTGAAGAGGACAACACAAATTTCTTGGAAAAGACCTCCAGCATAGTCCGGTTTAGATCTGACTTTTTTTACAAACATAAGAATGAAGTTCAGGATTCTAGCAAGGATCTAAATGAATAGCTTGATGAGTTAGAAGTTGTTATTGCTATTATAGTGAATGTTGATATACCGGTGAAGGAAGGCTTTCCTTTAAGTCAGTTAAGAGAGAAATGGGATGATAGACTTAAAGAGGTCGTACAAAAGGGAGATGATGGAGAAGATCTATTGTTGGATCGGTTGATGGATATTAGAGAAGAGGTAAGGTCTACTAGAAGGGAGTTGACAAAGCTGAGAGACATGAGAGAGTTTGTTGCTACTAAATTGAAGAGGATTAAGTTCGAAGACAGTTTGATTGATGGACCAGATTTGGATATGCTTCAACAAGTCTTCTCTAGTAATGAAGAGTACACTTTAGAGCAAACTCTACATGCATGGCTGACAATCCTATGGGCGCATGGATTTATTTTCTTCTCTCTCTTTTTCTCTTCAATTTTCTAGATGATCAATGTGGGAACTAGAGATCAATTGATCTGAGTTTCCAAGAAAGTTTAAGTTCCCAAAAGGGTGGATCTCGACTTTAGATAGGGAGGAATTAATTTTTGTACATCTATATATTCCCATAAGGTACCATATTGTAAATTTCGGCTAATGTGAATAGAATTGGCCTCCTGATAGTAGGAGATAGGAATTTTATAGCTTTTAAAAGACACTTTGTTATTTTTAGTTACAGTTGAATACAAAGACAGGTTTTTACGCAATATGGTGTTGGAATTGAGTTTTTTGGATAAGGTTGATGAATTATAGTCTATCTATATGCCAGTGATTATGCTGAAGCATAAATGTTTCTTATGTGATGAAAATCATTAGAAGGAACTAGATTGAAAGATTATTTCATTAAATTATCTATGGATTGAATTATTGAATGTCTATTGATCTATGATTTTAGCAGTGAATGAGAGTTTGTTCTTTTTGAATCTTTTAAGTAATATGATATGTCATTGTGATGGTTAAACTAAGCGCCATAGATGCATGCAATAGCATGGATTGTTCTATAAATTGCATCATATTATGGTTTTCTTGATCTATTGGAAGAACATCCGTTGTTGAAAATATATGTCTGGATATTAGATATGTTTTATTCATGTTTTACTGATATACGCTCTGATCTATCTTTTTCTTTTATTTAAAAACCCTTTTCGTTAAGAACAGTTCGATGAATATGTCATTGCTTGCATTCCTTATTACCAATAAATTCCACTTGAATATTATAGTTGCATGAACTGCTTGAGTGACACCAGACAGTTGAGAACCAACTACCAAGACCTTGGGAGTTAGGCTACTATATGTTGTCTTTCTTTTTCAGGAGAAATAGAATAGAGATATTCTGTTTAACATTGTTTATGTCATTTTCACCATCAATAGAATAGTCCTCTTTCACACTGATACATGTGGAATCACTCCGAGCTATGTTCAACCAGATCGATCCCTTAAGGGTCCAAAGTGCAAAATGGCTGCAAACTTCAGCATGCTATTACTCAGATACCATGATGCTTAGGAACTTCTTGTCTAATCCTATAGGATTCTGTTGGGCCCATCTACAAAAGCCTCTCTCAATTTTGGCTATCTCAAAGTGGTTTTCCCGTGGCGGCAGATTTTCACTTGATGGAAAAAGTGTCAAATTCAAGCTATGCAAAGTTGCAAAGTGGTGCAACTTTCGCTCTACAACTCATGTGACCAAGAGGATTATTCCAATGCATTTGAATATGTATGTTTACACTAGGCATGGTCCTTTTTCACATCGAAACACACAGAATCACTCTGAGCTACGTTCCACCGGATCGATCCCTTAAGGGTCCAAAGTGCAAAATGGCTGCAAACTTTAGCATAGTATTACTCGGATACCGTGATGCTTAGAAACTTCTTATCTGATCCTACAAGATTGCGTTGGGCTCCTTTACAAAAACCTCTCTTGGTTTTGGCTATCTTGAAGTGGTTTTCTTGTGGTGATGGATTTTCACTTGATGGAAAAAGTGTCAAATTCAAGCTATGCAAAGTTGCAAAATGGTGCAACTTTTGTTTTGCAATTCGTGTGACCAAACTAACTACTCCAGCGCATCCCAATAGGTAGGTTTATGCTAGGCATGGTCCTCTTTCACACCCAAACACATGGAATTGATCCAACTTGCGTTCAACTGGCTTGATCCCTTATGATGGCATGCAAAACACTGGAAAAGAGAAACATACAAACGACGGTTGAGAAGTTTGAGTATTCCATACCAAAAAATGTATGATCATTGGCGCAAAGCACCTTGTTCCTCCATTTTGATGAAGAAGGTCTAGTTTAGTGGTTTTAGTGATTATCTGATGGTGAATAGGTGGCCAATAGGTTTTTGTGGGTATTTTTAGCATGCTTTGTCTTGAATAAGGTCAATTAAGACCATTGGGTATATTTTAGGACCAAATAGCCATGTAGGTATACATCAATATATGTCGGTATAAGTATGAAATATATGTACAAAATAGCCATATAGGCTTATGAAATCCCAGATAGGCATACAATGTCAAATATGCCCAATAAAAATATGTACAAAACTGCGATGTAGGCATACAACAAAGGGATTTGGAATCAAAAGTCATTGCTCTCCATGCCTTGGAAACAAATTATTTCTCTTTCCTTTTTGATTGGATGGTGCTAGGTCTATCATTCATTTTTGTTGTGCTCGAGGAGTGCTCCTACTCCTCCTCCTAGGGTTTAGTTCATGGTGAAGTTTTAACTATTACAATAAGAAGTAAAGACATGAATATATAGAAATTACATTATAAAAAATGATATATTTGGCAAAATAATCACTTATCGCAATCTCATGATCTCTCTCCATGGGGAAAATATTGTCACACCCATGCTCAGACGTGCTCAAGCCTTGTATAAACCATACAAATAGAAATTAAACTACGTGAATCAATAATGGTTTGATTTTTCACTAACTAACATCTATAACAACAAATGTAAATTGAAATTTACTAATTTTCCTCATACCTCTCTTGTCAGAGCCATCGAGGATTGTATAGCAGATGACACACCAATATCCATTTCCCTCATCACATTTTTAGGTGTTTCGGCTTGCATCATCTGAAAATAAAACAACAAATTATTCAACGTAATCAACGATGTGCATATAAACTACACAAATCTATTAAGTACTTGATTCATTAGTTAAACTCTTTATTTTATTACTTCCATGTAGGTTTTAGTAAATCCATCACCACTAGGAAGTGTTCCATCAAAACCTCCAATATTAGTCTGTTCAATATCCAAAATCACATATTAAATTACCATTCGTAAACCAATGCTATTAACATGCAATAAATTTATAATTGTTTACTAGTTACATACCCCAACGATAGGTGTACTATAGAAATAAGTTGGTGGGGGGCCGGTGTATCTAGTCTCAACACTGTGACCCTGCAATTTTATTAAAATCATAAAATATTTTTAGTTAATCTTTCATTTCAAAATTGAAATTTAATAAATTAAATTCAATGAACATGCACTAACTTTTACCTGACTATCAATGCCATATGCCTCATGCAAAATGTCAACTTCCCTCTCCATCTCCATAGCTGTAGATGGATCTTGCGTACTAGTCTTCTGAGTGTCGATGGGGTCATATGAACAAGTAGCCCCGCAAGATTGACACACATGTGTTCGACGAGCACCACTCGAAGACTCCCCTGGATGACGTTGTAGAATAGGCCTAGTATGATAAATGACACTCTGGGTCAAAGTGTTGATCGCCTGCAATGTCTCTACATAGGCACTTTCCTTCACGACGGAAGGCATAACAATGTGCTCATGAAGTGGCCTAGCGAGAGTTCATCTACCTTGCCACGTAGGATCCGGTTGTGCACTGGGTCTATCCTGAGCTGACCCCCCACCTCTCCCCTGGAAATCCCTCATATCAAAATAATTTCGGATTTTGTTCAATATGAACTCACTGTATAGTTTCCTAAGGAAATATTGCGGGACCTCGCAATTGTTTCACGGTGGGTAATCGAAGACCATGTACCACTTATCATAAAATTTGTTCCCTAATCTATTATTGGTGGTGGCACCAATGGATAGGAGACCTCTTCGCATTGAGGGTAAGATTTTGATTTGAGCGTGGGTTGGTGAATAATGAGCACAAATCACCTTTTGTAATTTTTAAATCCTTTACATCTTTGTATGATAGTTTATTTGCATAATAATCCCTAGCCACCTACCTCCTATCTTGCCATCCAATTATTTGTTTGCTAATTGAATCTACATTTTTTAACATATCTTTCAATGAGTTTTCTAGGGTCATTCTTTTCATGGTTGAACCATTTGGATCACTCAACCTACTGGTAAAATCCTTAATTTGTTTTTTGTTGTTCTCAATTTCACACATTAAATTTTGTTGAGTGCCAGGAGGGGGTTGAGTGATTGGTGGAGGAGGTTGTTGTTGTGGTTGATTTTGATCTTGCGTGTTTTTAGGTTGATTTGCATCTCCTAAAAATTCAAAAAAATATATATCAAATTCAACCTAAAACTAACAAATTCAATCTAAAACTAACTAATTCAAAACAAAAACCACAAAATCCTTACCTCTCACACCTCCTCATCATCATGGTGCCATTGTTGCAAAGAAATAGAAATTGTTGGTGAAAAAATTGTTGAATTGATCCTCCTAGAACGCGAGCGCGAAAGTATGGGGGTTTTGGCCATGGCTACAAGAAAAAAATAGTCGAAATAACAATGATAGGTTTTCAATTTTTTTTTGAAAGGTGTCCACAAAATTGCTACCCATTTCCATGCACCCGGTCAAATGTGATAGGTTTGAAAACAACATATGAGATTTGGAAGAAGCTAAAGAAATTGTATGAAGGAGATGCACAAGTGAAGCCTATTGCTAAGCTACAAAGTGTGAAAGGCAAGTTTGAAAACTTGAAAATGAGTGAAGATGAAAAAATTATTTCTTTCATACAAAAAGTGAATGAACTAGTGATGGGTATTAGATGTGTTCGTGGAATCTTGGATGAAGAAGAGATTGTGGCTAAAGTGCTCAGATCATTGCCTACTTCTTACAAAATGAAATATCGTGTTATTGAAGAACTCAAGACAATAACAAATGTGACAAGAGATATGTTGATTGGTAAACTTGTTGTCTTTGAATTAAGTGAATTTGGTGAATCTACTCCTAAGAAAAAATTTTCATTTAAGGCTATTCTATCTGGAAGAAACCAATAGAGATATGATCCAGGAAAAAGTTCTAGAAATACATTCAAGTATGAAGATGAGATAAGATAGATTGAAGATGAAGAAAGAGAGTTGGAAGAGTTGGAAGCATTGATTGTGAAAAGAGAAGCCAGAGGTCAAGGTAAGTACAAAGGAAAGTTGCCTATTAAATGTTTCTCTTGTAATAAGATAGGTCATTTTGCATCAAGGTGTCCTGAAAGAGTTCCTAGATTAAAACTTGATAAGTATAGATTTTAAAAGAAATGTTATTATGCTGACCAATGATGAATTTGATAAAGAAAATGGAAATGAAGATGGATGGGTATTCATTGCTATCAAAGAAAATGGTACGGTGTCCACTGAATTTGCTAGTGATAAGAATATTAAGAAAGTTCTTGCAGCCAAAATTGAAGAAAAGGATGAATAGGTGATTGACAATAGATGCTCACATCATATGATTGGTGAAAAAATAAATTTTATAAGCTTGGAGAAATATGACGGCGGTGTTGTAAGATTTGGAGATAACAATGCTGGTGTGATTTGTGGCAGAGGCACTATTTCTCTTGGTGGTAAATATAATACTGATGATATCCTTTATGTTGAAGGATTGAAGCATAACCTATTGAGTGTTGGACAGATGGTAGACAAGGGATACAATATTTAGTTCAAAGATGGTAAGTGCAGGATACTGGGAAGTTCCATAAATATAATTTCTTCAGGTACAAAGACAAGAGGTAATATTTTTCACCTCAGTGTTGCTAGTGAAAGTTGTTTAATTACTCAAGTTGATGTAAGCTAGTTGTGGCATAGGAGGTTGTGTCATGTGAATTTTTATAGCATTGTCAAAGTAATCTCCACTCAAGTAGTTAGAGATCTTCTTAAGTTAGTGAAGCCTACTAACACCATATGCAAGGAATTTCAGATGAGAAAGCAGACTAGAATTTATTTTCAAAGAAAACAACATAATTCTAATGGAGTACTAGAGCCGGTGCATACTGATCTATGTGGTCCCTCTAGAATCAAAAGTCTACAAGGAGAAAGGTACTTTATGTTGCTTATTGATGATTACTCTAGGATGATATGGGTTGGTTTTTTGAGAGAAAAACATGAAGCATTAAAAAATTTCAAAAGTTTCAAAGCTATTGTCGAGAATGAGACAACTTTAAAGATTAAATGCTTAAGGTCACCCAACTTGGTGGTGAATTCACTTCTCGGGAGTTCAATTCATTCTATGAAGAGCATGGAATCAAAAGATAGTTATCTGCTCCCCAGACCCCTCAACAGAACAAATTTGTTGAGAGAAAGAACAAAACAATTTTGGATGCTGCTAGAACTATGATGTTGGAAGGTAATGTTCCTCATATCTAATGGAGAGAAGTTGCAAGTACTACTGTATATACTATCAACCGGGTAAATGTCAATGGTAATTCTGGTAAGACTCATTTTGAGCTGTGGTTTGGTTATAAGCCTACTATTAAATATTTCAGAATATTTGGAAGTAGATGTTATATCAAGAGAGATGAAGATATTGGCATGTTTGATGCTAGGAGTGATGAAGGAATCTTTTTGGGTTACTCTACTAAAAGCAAGGTTTACCGATACTATAATAGAAGATTAAGGAAAATGGTTGAAAGTGAAAATGTCAGAGTTGATGAAGACAAGTGTTGCTAGATCATCCAGATACTGTGGATATGATTTAGATGACCAACATGATTGTATTGATAATGCAAAGAATGCACATACACAAAATCAAGTTTAAATTGTTCTGGTGAATCAAGAGAATCAAGAAGAAGAAGCTAGTGGAAGTGCAGAAGAAAGAACATAAGAACCAAAATTTTGAGAGAATCCTAAAGTTTTGAGGTATGTTTAAAGCTAAATTATTCTAAAAATCAAATTATAGGAGATAAGAACAAAGGTGTGCAAACTAGAGGAATAATTGCAGAAGAATATTCTCTGATATCTAATACTAAGCCAAGCAATGTCAATGAGGCATGTAAAGATGAATATTGGATGGAAGCAATGAAGGAATAACTGATGCAGATAAAGAAAAATGACACATAGATTCTTGTTCCTAGACCTTTGGATAAAAATGTGATTGGAATGAAATGGTTCTTTTGAAATAAGCTGAATTAACAAGGTGAAGTTGTCAAGAATAAAGCAAGACTAGTATGTAAAGGGTACTCACAAATGGAAGGTATTGATTTTGAAAAAAACTTTTGCCCCTGTTGCTAGAATTGAAGCTGTAAGATTATTTCTTGCTTATGCTGCTTTTAAGAACTACAAAGTTTATCAAATAGATGTAAAGTCAGCTGTAGACATCTAAATTTGACCGCTTCTATTTGGTCAAATTTCCCCTTTTCGTCTAAATAGCCTTTTATCCACATTAATTAAGTAATACTACTATTATTTAATTAATACCCCTAAAGTCTTATAAATCCCTAAGATATTTAGTTAAATAATTAAATACCTTACCTTTCACTTCTTTCTTCAAAGAATTAAATAAATAACCCACTTATTTAATTCCCTTTATGTCTCATCTACACTTAATCCCAATTCATCTCCTAATCCCATCATTAGGGATGTGCACATTCCTAATCCATGATTAGGAGGTGTCACATCCTCCAACTTTTGCAAGTTGGCTCAGGTAATCATAATTAGCCACATAACCCTCTTCTAATCCTTCATCAACTAGTCTAATCAACCCCCTTTAGTCAACTCTTGTCACATCCCAATGTTATTTTTAATTCCCTTTTATTCTTCCAACACCCTTAATGTAATTTTTAATTGCATTTACAATCCCCATGTACTTCCCATGTACTTTCTAATGGAATTTTAAATTCCATTTATTCACCCAAGGCTTCCTAGGGAATATTTTATTCCTTTTGTCTTCCCCATGCCTATCAAAAAGGAAGTCAACCTTTGATCTCCACCCTTGATATTTTGTCCCTGGCCAAGAATGAATTTGGGCCATTCATTCAACCTCTCCTTGGCTAAATGGCTAACACTTAGCCATTTTCACAACCCTAAGCAACAACTAGAGAGACTCTCATTCTCATTTATCACATACATTCAAGCTCTCATCCTCTCAACCCTTTTCAATCCTTCAAACTCCAGCCATCATCTTGCATCCAAATCAAGCTACAACAAGCTGTTATGTTGTTGAAATCAGTCTAGGAGAACACAAATCCAACAAATCTACAAGGCCAACCAACCAATCAACTTGGGCAAGGTAACATCATTCTTTTCTTTCATTTGTTCAAGTTCAACTTAGGCCTAATCCGAGGTGTTGTTTGTGTTTTCCTTGTTTGCATTTATTTTGGTTTTGCATTTTAGGGTTAGATTAAAAACCTGCACACATTTCTAGCACGCCCGATGGGACCCACATCACAGGTTTGTTCTTTCACATCCTATATTGTTTCACTTTTGTAGGTTCAAATTTGCAGTTACAAAGGTAAATTTCCCTGAGGGGCGAACCTAACTACCCCTAGGGTGAACTTGCTTGGAGGGGCGAATCTACTTCTCTACATGGGTGAATCTGCTTCTCTATAAGGGCAAACCTGCTTGGAGGGGAAAATTTGCTTCTTTGCAGGGGAGAATCTGCTTGGAGGGGCGAATCTACTTCTCTGCATGGGTGAATATGCTTGGACAGACATTTTTGCACTCCACAATAGGCGAATCTGCATCTGCAAACAGAGCTGCAAACTTGCCTCACACAGAGGCGAATCTGAGGTGAATCTGAAACCCTAATCTTCTATTTTATGTGTCGTTTTGCTTCCGTTTTCAAATGCTAATCCACTAACTAGGTTGTTTGTGAGTTTTCTTGCTCTCTGCTAACAATTTGTGTAGCTGATTTGCGTTCATCCAAGATCGGTGGACTAAAACTACTAACTCATCTTTTGCAGGATGATCGGTCTGAGACCCTTAGTTATTTTGTTTGTCATTTTTCATACTAGCTAGACACATGTAGCTCTAATTAGAGGGTCAATTTACACTTGTTTGTTGTGCTTGTGAGTGGGTTGTTGACGTATCCACTCCCCTTGTGCCACTTGGTGATTCTGGGTGATGAGAAATCACAACTCACTCTTGTCAAGTCTAGTCTTCCCAAGAGGTGCTAGTCCATCTAATCTGTCCCCTTGCACTACATGTGAGCCTAGGGATGAGTCGAAACATCTAGAATCTTCTTCCCTTAGCGGGACCTGCCTGGGATTTCATCACTTGGGGACAATTCCAACCACGCATTATCGACGGGGTATATAAAGGGGGGAGAGCGAAAGTTGTACATCAATCTAGTAATGTCGTGTCTGGTGAAGTGTTGAAGCTAGGGTGATACCTAGATAAGATGTGAAAAGTTGGTATGAGCTTCTAGTACCTCACTGGGGCTCCCTACTCATGCTTATAGATGGGTTGGTGTTCATAGTTGTGCCCCATGTACCGTACATATATCAGGGACTCACGGGATAGCCTTGTTCAGCCTAGCTAAACATCCTTATCTCTTAGGATTGTGTTTCCTGCTTTTCTTTTTGGTTGAGTTAGTCCAACCTTCTATCTATTGTTTTTTGTACTCGTTGTCCTCTACCATAGTCCCCCCTTACCTTTAGAGTCAATCTTGCTCCCGATTCCCATCCCATTTGTCATCTTGTCTCTATTTTATGTGCTTGTTTGACTCTGCTTGGAAGTTCGTTCCCCATTGCAAGTATTTGTATATTTCCATTCAGTGTTCGTTCTCTATCCAAGTTGTCGATTCGGGTCCATTTAGCTGAGCCCAATGCCCCGTTACACCATTCAGAGAATCAAACATGCCCGTTCCTAAGCAATTTTTGTTCTTTAAGCGAACCTGTTTGCTATTTGGGTGAACCTACCCCTCTATAGTGATGAATCCTCCTTGAGGGGTGAATCTTCCTCTCTGCAAGGGTGAGCTTGCTCTCAGGGGAAAATCTGCTTTCTATTCGTCATCCGGGACCCCATTCGGGTCTGTTTTGGGGTCCGTTCGACCGTTTTTTATCCCGTTCTTCATTTGAGTCCCCATCCCACTCATTTTGGGTGTATCCATCTATCCATTAGTGGTCCTATCCTCCCTCTTAGTCTCCATCATGATTCATTTAGTCAAATTTGATCAACCGTTTTGTCATCTCGTTCTTCGTTCGAACCCCGTTTGGGCCCATTCCAGCATTCGTTCTTCATCCTCTATTGCAAATTCACCCATCCCCTTGACATAGGAAAAATTTCTTAGTATAGGGGTGAACCTACCTTAACAAAGGGGTGAATCTGCCTCTTCTTCCTCATTCAAGACCCCGCTTAGGTCCATTTTGGTGTCCATTCAGTTGTTTTATGTCCTGTTCTTCATTCGGATTCGTTTAGGTGATTTTGATTATCCATTTGTAGTCCTATCCTTCGTCCAAGTCTCTACGTGGATCCATTTAGGTGAATGCGTTCTTCTCGTCTACTATCTCGTTCGTTGTTCGGGGCCCCGTTTGGGTCTGTTTCAGTGTCTGTTTGGTTGTTTCCCATCCTGAGCTTAGTTTGAGTCCCCTTTCGAATCAATTTAGGCTAAGTTGTCATCCCATTAGGAAATCCTCTAAATCACACTTGCCCATTCTTCGATCATCCCTTGCCTGTTCTTCCATCACCTCTACCCATTCTTTAGTGTTTACAGCTATTTAGGTGAACCTGTCAGTTGTTTGGGTGAACTTCCAGCTATTCTTGGGTGAATCTACTGTCTTGGGCGAATCTGCTTCTCTATTTGGGCGAATTTGCTTCTCTGTTTGGGTGAACTTTCTCCCAGGAGCGAAGCTGCTTCTCTGCTT
Source organism: Sequoiadendron giganteum (assembly GCA_007115665.2). Taxonomy (NCBI): domain Eukaryota; kingdom Viridiplantae; phylum Streptophyta; class Pinopsida; order Cupressales; family Cupressaceae; genus Sequoiadendron; species Sequoiadendron giganteum. Next base: position 432,752,169 of record CM021104.1, read on the forward strand.
GGGCAAATCTGACTCTTTGTTTGGGCGAACTTGCTCCTGGGGGGCGAATCGCCTTCTCTTCTTGGGTGAATCTGATTCTTTGTTTGGGCGTATTTTCTTCACATAGAGGTGAATCTGCTTCCCATACAAAATCTAGAGGGTCACTTGTTGGGGTCATAACTTTCTACTCGGTGCTTAGAATTCAGAACCGTTTACACTATTGGAAAGGTCTCCAAGAGTACTAATTCAATCCCTAAAATAGCATGCCTTCAGTGACCCAATTTTAGGGTCTGAGGCAAGTTTGAATCCCAAATTCCGCTCCGAAGACCTCCGAAAATGCAATTTACTATGACAGAAAAAATCGAAAAAAATTAAAAATTTAAATTTTTCATTTTTTTCTCAATCTTATCACCCCTAGACTATTCCAGGCCATAATTTGAGATTTAATCCCATCATCCTATTTTGAACTTCAATCCAATCTGAATCTGAGCTTTAATCCAATCCCCACCTAAGCTTAACTTGAATCCTAACTTGAAATTTAGCCCACTTATATCATCTTCCATCTTCTTCAAATCCATCCTATTTATCTTTTCATCATCTATTCTTTCTTGTTAATCATCTATTCTTATCTTTCCCATCTATATCTGTTTTATCTAACATCATGAATCCTTATCTTCCTTTCGCGCAACCGACAATAGTAGTCAAGGGGAACCCCAACTACGTTGATGACGATAAAAAAAGTCTTGTTGATGAAGATGAGTATAATATAGATCCCCTTGATGTTGTTGTTAGCAAGCTTCTTTTGATCCCCTCTCCAAGTCCATCCATTCCTCCGAACTATACCCCCGTGCTTTCATCCGTATCTAATAATAGTCCTTACGCTACCCTTGACAAGGGATATCCAACACTCTCACCATCGACATATCCATCATTTCCTCCCTCTACATCTCTCTCCTATCCAACATCCACATCCTCCTATAGTAATCCACCATCCCAATATTCCTCTTATCCTAATCCACCATCTCAATCTTCTTATCCTAATCCTCCACCCATATCCTCCTATGCAAATACATCACCTATGTACTCTTATCCAAATCCACTATCTCAATCTTCCTATCATAATCCTCCATCTATGTTCTCCTATTCCAATCCACCGTCCATGTCCTCCTATGCTAATCCACCACCTCAATCTTCCCCTCCTAATTCAACCGCCACACCCTCCTATCTTAATATACCATCCCAATATTCCTACTATAATCCATCGTCCCAATATTCCCAGCCTAATTTAGCATCCACATCCTCCCATGTCGCTCCCCTTTAGTGCATTCTATAATAATCCTCCCCCAATCCATCGCACCTTAATCCTCCATCCAATCCTAATCCACCAATTTTTAATCGTAATCCTCCATCTCATCTTAGTCCTACATCCAATCCCATCCCCTTATCTAATCCTAATCCACCAGTCTCTAATCCTAATCCTCCATCTCCTCTTAGTCCTACATCCAATTCCATCCACTTATCTAATCCTAATCCACTAATACCTAATCCTAGTCCTCCACCCATCCATAATCCTCCATCCATTCCCACCACCCCACCTGAACCTATAATTCCCAAAGACCTCCTTCCAAATGTCATCCAAGGACTCATGACATAAGAGACATCCCCAAATCCACATCTTGATGTTGTCAAACCACGCCCTCCGCTCTATCATGTACAATCACTAGTGATGAGGTCCTTTCCTATCCTATGTCTATCACTCCCATTACCATTCCTAACATTTTCTAAGTGGTTGAAACCATCAAACCCAATGAATCCATTGCATCCCCATCTTCTAGATCCACCCAATCTATTGGAAACACCCAAATCCAATCCGCCCCCCCTAGTCCTAGTATCACCAAACTCCAATCCCATGACATCGATGAATCCTCCATCATCCCATCTCCCCCACTTGAGGAGTCCCTCCAACACTCCTCCCTTGTCATGCCTTCCACACAAGATGAGTCATGCCAAGAGCTTGATCCAAAGAATACAAGCATATCCCCTCCTCCAAACCAATATCCTACCATCCTATCTGCTCCATCCCAAGATCATATTCTCCCATCCATTCCATCTCATGATCCCTATCCTCACCCAAATCATGATCCTACCATCCTATCTATCCCATATCAAGATCACACTAGCTCATCCACTCCATCCCATGATCCCCTTGTCACTCAAGATCCAATCACTCCATCTCATGAGCCCTTATCACCCACTATCAAATATCTAGATCTTGTCATACCACCTAATCCCTCTCCTGATCCCTTATCACCTACTCCTCCAAATCAAGATCCTCTCTTTCCATCATCTCCATCTCGTGATCCTTCATCGCTGCCTAGTCCAGTCATTGCAACACCAATTTTATATTACCTTGGTAACATTACACTCATCCATGATGGTCTTCTTGCAGAAGAAAAATAAAATTATGCACCACCCTTCCTCTTCCACTTATTAATGAACTCACATCATTCTTCCAAAATAATAAACATCCTACCATAGATCACATGCTCGAGAACATGAACTGTTAAGGAACAGGTTTAGGCCTTCGTGAGCAAGGTACTTTAGAGCCCATTCAGGTCAAAGAACATCTAGACACACAAGGTCTTGGATATATCTCCTGACTCACACTCCAAAATTTTTGGTACAAACTCCATACATCCTAAGCAAGCCTCTTCCAAAGGAATGAGAGGCAGTTCCCTTTGCTCTACCAAATCATTTGTCGCCATCCCCCCTCCTCCATCATATTACCTCAAAACAACCATCCATCTTCCTCCTTCATCCTCTAAGTCCATTTTGGGTCCTTATGTCCCTCCATCCACCATAATACATCCTCCATATACAACGTCCATTTTGGGCCCTTATATCCCAAAATCACCTCCTCCATCTTATCCTCTTCATCCTCTCATCCATCCATCACGTATCCCTAGCACGCATCATAAGAATCCTAAGCTCATAATCCCCAATAAGGACCAACCAAGTCACCCCTCTATGCATACTATCTCACATCCTCCATCTACACATCATCATCAAAAGCCTACCTCTATCACTCCATCCATGTCTTCTCCACATCGTCCATTGTCTTATACATGTCCCATCGCTACTAAAAGCACTTTGGATTCCAAAGAAAAATGCATAAATCCATACATCCACATGAATCTAAAGCTCCTCATGTCCCCTCAAAAAGACATTTTGACAAAAATAAAAATTGAATCCAAAAGCCAAATCAAACCCGTAGGCCACCAAGGCCCACCAAAGTAAAAATCAAAACCATGTGGATCCCAAATTAAAAAGATACAATTCCTTCAGATGAAAAATCCATAATGACATCCAAAATTGATAATCCACCAAAAAATCATTCACATCCTCCATATCCTAAATCTATTTTGGGTCCCTATGTCCCAAAATTCACTATCCCAACTCCTCCATTATCTCCACACTTTCCATCCATTCATCCTCCTATCCTTTCACATCCACCACCACATGTGCCAATGTTGGTCCTAAAAACCTTCCCCCATCACACATCTACTCCATCATTCCATCCATACGTCTTCCAACATCCCATCCACTATCCCCTATATCTCCCCCATCAAATCCCTTTAATCCATCCTCTTGCATAATCCATCCCTGCTAATAAGGTTGTACCAACATCGAAATCGTAACTTCAAACATGGGCTCTTATTACCTCATATAGAAATTTATGCTTGAATCATTCGTCCATCTCCTTATCACATGCCTTCTGAATCCATTGATCCATATCCCTCTCTTCCTCCATCTCCATCCACATTTTTGTCCAAAAAATCCAAAAAGTCAAGAAAGTAAAAAATCCAAAAAAATATAGTAAAGAGAAATAATTCATGCAATGGTGAAAACATGGCAAACAAGCATCTTGGATAAGTACCATGATGAAAACCTGGTAAATAGGCATCATGCATAAATCTCCCATCTAGTTTACTTCCACAATTAGGGGAAACTTCTATCTATACACCCCCTTCCTCCATCTCCTACATTCACCTCTCTTCCACATCCTACCCATCATATCCCATTTGTATCCATTCCCTTCATCTTCCTTGCGATCTTGACCTAGATAGGGGTAAACATATATACATTCTTTGGAAATCTCTTGGCATACATTCCCCTCCTCTATACACTATGTTATTCATATTCCTATCCCCATCCATCCTCCTTCCTTATCCATGCATCCTATCCACATTTGTCTAGCTTCTATTGGTCATCATCCTATTATCTGCCATCCCTCTTTCCTCGTCACACATGACATATCCAGAGTGGGGGAATCTCATTTTTTGTGACATAGTCCTTGGCGACATCACCTCTCCATCCCTCCAAGTAATCCCTTCCATATTCCAAATCCTTATCTCCCTATCCATCCATCCACTAGTACTTTTCCATATTTTCATCCTTATCTCCCCATCCATTTTATCCATCCAATAATCCATTCTGTATTTCCAAATCCTTGTCCCTCCATCAATCCATCCTCACATCTTTCTATCTCCCCATCTTTATCAATCCATCCATTTACCTCTATTTTTTCCATTCATCTCATAGTCCCTTGTCATTGGTATCTAGATATAAGCTACACCCATGCAATCCAATGTCATTTATCTCACTATCATCACTCCTATCTATTTATCACATCTTTATGATATCCTATATCTTCTCATCACTCATCTATTCATCATATCATCCTCCCAATCTATCTTTCGATGATTTGGATATTTATCTCATCCCTGAGATTCATATTAATCCACATCTTAGGCATATCAACCATCCCATACGCATGACCTATGTTGGCTCATCATAACAGCTCCATCCCTTTATCCATTTATCATGGTCATCTCATCATCCCTTGTCTCTTGTCTATCCTTGGCCTTGTGTCGAACTATGCGGTCCTTGCACTTTCACGTAGGCAAGATCGATCATTTGATCTACCCCCAGGGCATTTATTTGTCCATATTTTTCCTTTATCATGGTTCCCATTGTCCACTTTCCGGTTTTATCCATGGTCTTTTTTTGAACTACAAGGGCTATGTATTTTCACGTAGGCAAGGCTGATCTTTCATCAACCCCCAAGCCCCTAGGTCTTTAGGGTCTTGTGTCATTATTTTGTTGTCTTATCATCTGGTCGTATGTTCGTATTGACATGTCATCAAGTATGTCTCTATCCTAGCTGGTATTCACAAACAAAGGTCACTTATAGCATGAGGTTCAATTGGTTTCAATTATCATGCCTCATGTTGATCCGTTAGCTTAGAATCCATCATTGGTCTCAATAGGATGCATCCTTCCTAACATACCTCATCAATCCCATCCATCCTTTTGATCCTGTGGCAAAGGACATTTAAAATTTTATTGTGATCCTTTGATGTTTTTGACATTTTGTTTATCATTTGAGCTTCCTATTAGACCTCTTCAAGGTCATCGTGATCCATCATATCATGGTGTTCTTTGACTAGTCAACATAGGGGCATATCTTGATCTTTTTGTCTGCTTGTGTCTTCTTGGTTGTCCCACGTAGTACCCTCGAAGATCCTTGTTGTCTTGTGTTATGTTGGGGCATCCTTTGTGCTTGTGGTTATCCTAATACTTGGACCAACTAAATTCCTTGCTACTTTGGGGTGTTGGGATAGCCTTCTTGTCTATTGTGTTTGTTTCATGCATTAAACATATATTTTCCTTGGTTCCTCATACCCTGACATCTGGTGTCTTGTGCTATATAAAATTAAGTGCTCATTACATGGCAGCATAACATGTCACAATTTACTTGCTTGATTTGGTCATTATCCATTCGTCCTTCACCACTCTCCATCCATCTATCTTATCCATTTTCATCTATCCATCTTATCTGCTTTCATAATCTTTTCAATCTGCTTAAGATAATAGAGAATTTTTATTCTAAGCATCTTTTCATCCAATCTGCTTAGGATAATAGATATTTTTTATTCTAAGCATCTTTTCATTCATCCTCTTGATCACATCATCATCTCTTAAATCTTCTTAGGATAATATAGATTTGTTATTCTAAGCATCTTCCCCCCCACCATCTTCATTCATTTCAGCCATTTCATATCTCCATCCAATCCTAATCCATTCAATCTAGCACAAACCATCTAATCACATCCTTAGTCTTGTTCTCAGCCTTGCTACAAGCCTTGACCCAATCATCATCATCATCATCATAGGGATGTATCCTTCCCTATCCTTTTGTATTTTTTTGGGATGTATCCTTCCCTCGTCAACAACACTATCATCCTCATCATCGGGATGTATCCTTACCTATCGTTTTGTGTTGTTTTGGGAATTATCCTTCCCTCGTCAACAACACTATCATCATCATCATCAGGATGTATCCTTCCCTATCCTTTTGTGTCGTTTTGGGATGTATCCTTCCCTCATCAACAACACTCTCATCATTTTCATCATCGAGATGTATCCTTCCCTATTCTTGTGTTGTTTCGGGATATATTGTTCCCTCATCAACAAAACTACATCCATCATCAATCTATCTTGGCTTGTAGCTTAACTGAGGAAACATCATATTTGTCCTTGAATCCATTTGTGCTTGCTTTTATCTCTTATCGCTTATCATCCTCTCTTATCCATCATTTTGTCTCATCTTCCCTCTCTACTCTTTCATCATCTCATTCATTTCAAGAGAACACCTATGTTCTCTTCAACCTGCATGTCCTCTCGAGGGGACATCCTCAATCCTAATCTTCATCTTCACTCCCATCATCTTTCCTCCTAGTCACTCCTTTGGATGACTGGGGCATCTTCCCCTAGCTAACCATCTTCTTCTTGGTGCTATCTTTTAATATTCTTTGAAATGATGCTACTTCATAACACCATCTCAAAGAGGGACAAAATGTAGATATCTAAATTTGACCACTTATATTTGGTAAAATTTTCCCTTTTCATCTAAATATCCTTTTATCCACATTAATTAAGTAATACTAAAATTATTTAATTAATATTCCTAAAGTATTCTAAATCCTTAAGGTATTTAGTTAAATAATTAAATACCTTACCTTTCACTTCTTTCTTCAAAGAATTAAATAAATAACCCACTTATTTAATTCCCTTTATGTCCCATCCACGCTTAATTTGATTCATCTCCTAATCCCATCATTAGGCATGTGCACATTCCTAATCCATGATTAGGAGGTGTCACATCCTCCAAAGTTTACAAGTTGGCTCCTAATCATCATTAGCCACCTAACCCTCTTTTAATCCTTCATCAACTAGTCTAATCAACCCCCTTTAGTCAACTCTTGTCACATCACAATGGAATTTTTAATTCCCTTTTATTCTTCCAACACCCTTAATGGAATTTTTAATTCCATTTACAATCCCCATGTACTTCCCATGTACTTTCCAATGGAATTTTAAATTCCATTTATTCACCCAAGGCTTCCCAAGGAATATTTTATTCCTTTTATCTTCCCCATGCCTATTAAAAAGGAATTTTCAATTCCTTTTGGTCAACCTTTGATCTCCACCCTTAATGTTTTGTCCTTGGCCAAGAATGAATCTGGTCCATTCCTTCATCCTCTCCTTGGCTAAATGGCTAACACTTAGCCATTTTCACAACCCTAAGCAACAACTAGAGAGACTCTCATTTTCATCTATCACATACATTCAAGCTCTTATCCTCTCAACCATTCTCAAGCCTTGAATCTCCAACCATCATCTTGCATCGAAATCAAGCTACAAAAATCCGTTCTGCTATCAAAATTGGTCTAGGAGCACACAAATACAAGAAATCTACAGGGCCAACCAACTGATCAACCTGGACAAGGTAACATCGTTCTTTTCTTGCATTTGTTCAAGTTCAAATTAGACCTAATGCAAGGTATTGTTTGTGTTTTCCTTGTTTTCATTTCTTTTGGTTTTTCATTTTAGGCTTAGATAAAACACCTGCACACATCAACATTTCTAAATGGATTTCTAGAAGAAGAAGTATATGTTGAGCAACCAGATGGATTTCAACTGACTGATAAAGAAGATGTGGTTTGCCAATTGAAGAAAGCATTGTATGGACTCAAACAAGCCCCTAGAGCCTGGTATGCTAGATTGGATAAATACTTGTTGAAGCTTGGATTCAATAAAGGTATTGCTGATAGCAATCTATATTTCAAGACGGATCAGGATAAAGAGTTGATTATTGAGGTCTTTGTTGATGACATCATTTTTGAAGGTGATGATGACTTATGTATGAAGTTTTTTGATGAAATGAAAAGTGAATTTAAAATGTCTATTATTGAAGAGCTGAAATTCTTTTTAGGATTGCAAATTACTCAGTTAGATAATGGAATTTTTATATCTCAGTCCAAATATGTAAAAGAGTTAGTGAAAAAGTTTGGCATGGAAGACTCAAAGCAAGTTGGTACACCCATGGTAACCGGATGCAAGTTAACACATAATGATGATTCTCCTAAAGAAAATCAAACAAGATATAGGTCAATGATTGGTGCCAGATTACTTTATCTGACTCAGACCATACCAAACATCATGAATGTTGTATGTATGGTTGCTATATATCAAGTTGATCCAAAGGAATCTCATGTGACTGCTATGAAGAGAATTTTCAGGTACTTGAAAGGGATAGTTGACTTTGGTCTTTGGTATCCTAAAGATGATAATCTTACTTGAGCTCCTTTATTGATGCAGATTGGGCAAGAGATGTGGATGACAAAAAAATTACTAGTGGTGGTGTCTTTTTTGAAGGGAAAACATGCATGGATCTAGAGACCCAATAGTGCAGAATACATTCCCTTAACACTAATACAACATAGGAGAAGAGTAAAACAGGTTTCAATAGCATTATAAAACTACTTGATATGAATACAACATTTAAAAAATAGAGAACACACAATTGAGCATTCACAGTTGACACAAGATATACGTGGGAAAACCTTTTCAGGTAAAAAACCCACCACACAGAATCCAAACAATTTGTATTATAGTAACAAAACAGTTACATACAAAATTACAGTCTTCTCTAATTAGCTCACAACAACACACCAAAATTATTCTCTCACTGTTACAACATTCTTTTTCAACACTGAGTTCAAACTCTCTCTCATGCAATAAGTCCTCGACTTCCTTAAGTCAGACGTTGTATTTAATTCTATTAGTCAATCGCTGATCACCAGGTACAATGATGTTTGATTCAATCACACCAAAGATCTGCCCATACCGATCTTCCTTGATCGAGCCACCCAGGCATTAATGCCATCACCCAAATCGGGTTTTGTTTTGCCACCCTGGGTTGACCTACACCTACTACAATTAATCTTTTTTTTTCCATCCAATTAGCGCTTAGACACCAAGCCACATGTCTGCATCTCATTTGAAATTTGCTTCTAACACTAAGTCCAACTCAGTCAAGACTGGCCCTGAGCTCAAGCGAGCTCTCCAAGTCTTTACCACGCTACCGCTGAGCCCATTCGACTAGCTTGCTGTATGGCGGTAACTCAACCGAGCTTATTCGAGCTCTTACCACTCTACCGCCAATCTCGATCGACCAGCTCATGGTATGGTGGTGAGCTCGTCTGAGCTCATACCAACCATACCCACACTACTGCTGCACTACCTGATTTGTCCCGCGGTATAGCGTTGAGCTCATCCGAGCTCACCGACAGCTCCACTGAGCTCACTCACCTTACCACAGAAGACACCACCACGCTACTGCTACAGTCATTAGACATGACTGTGGTGTGGCGATGACCAGTCAGTGGGACCGCTGACGGTCTTACCACACTACCGTGGGGGCTGACAGGCCACCCTGCAGTAGGGTGGTAACCGTCAGCCAGATTGCTGGCGGTCATACCGCGGCGACTAGCCGTGGTAGGGCGGTAACCACCAGACCCAGCCGCAGGCAGTCTCACTGCGCTACCATGGTGAGTGGATCCACCACCTGTGGTATGGCGGTAACCGATAAGGCAGACCAAAAGATGCCAACCACGACCACCGCGGCCAGGGAACAAACCACGAGCGATAGCGAGGTAACCGTCAGGGCCAACACCGTGGTATCACCAAGGCAAGAACAGAGCTAGGCGTGATATGGCAGTAAACTGCAGAAACGCCATAATTTTGGCAAGTCATTAAAAGAGGGGTTTAAAGCTGGAAGTTGAGACACATTTTCTCAACAAGCTCCCACTTGGCGAATACTTCTAGCTTCCCCATGACTTGAAAAAATTATTGTTTGTCATAGGCCCCAAGGCCCATCAATTTTGCACACCATCTGAACTTGTCTATGCTAACTGGCTTTTTCAAAGCATTTGCAACATTCTTCAAGCTGTCCACCTTTTCTAGACTGACCTTACCATCTTCGACCATATCTCTTATGAAATGATATTGCACATCAATGTGCTTGGTCTTGGCATGAAAGGTCAGATTCTTTTCCAAACAAATGGCACTATGACCGTCACAACAAATTGAAATCTTCCCAACATTAAATCCAATGTCTAAACACAAACGGTTTAACCAAACAACCTCTTTACAGGCATGAGTTGCAGCCATGTATTCTGCCTATATCGTGGATAAAGCAATTATAGCCTGTCACTTGCTCATCCAGCTGATTGCTCCACCATTAAGCATGAAAGTGTATCCACTGGTGGATTGGATACTATCAATGTCCCCTGCCCAATTTGAATCAACATGCCCACGAATGTTGAGAGTCCTCTGTGATGAAACCAAATTTCCATGGTAGCACAGTGCAAAATCTGAAGTCCCCTTCAAATACCTGAATACTCTCTTCACAACATCCCAATGTGATCTCGGATTTTCCATAAATCAGCTTAGAACTCCCACTGCTTGGGAAATGTCTGGTCTTGTATAGACCATAGCATACATTAAAATGCCAACAAAACTTGCATAAGACACACTGGTCATGTCCTCCATCTTAGTAGTAGATTTAGGACAGTCTTCACTAAACAACTTAGTTCCATGCATGATTGGAACAACAAGATGCTTGTAGTCATTCATTCTAAACCTCTCTAGAACTGTCTTCACATACTTACTCTGATTGAACCAAAACTTTCTGCTTGTTCTGTCCCTAGTAATCTCCATTCCAAAAATGTACCTAGCTACACCAAGATCTTTCATTTTGAACTTTGCAGACAATTGAGATTTAAGATTAAAAATCATAGTCTTGCTATTCCCAATAAATAACATACTATCCACATATAGGGTAATAACAAGCGCATGATCATTCTCAGATTTATAATAAATGTAATGATCAGATTTGATCTCACAAATCCAATTGACAACACAAATGTGTCAAATTTTTGGTACCACATTCTAGGAGATTGTTTTAAACCATAGAGAGATTTATTTAATTTGCAAACTAGGTTTTGTTAACCTCTTTCAACAAAATGCTTAGGCTGGGACATGTAGATTTCTTCTTCCAGCTCACCATGGAGAAACACTATCTTCACATCCATCTACTCAATTTCAAAATCAAACACAATAGCGAATGATAACAGAAATTTGATGGATGTCAACTTTGCTACAGGGGAAAAAATATCTCCATAACCAATTCCCTCAATTTGAGAAAAACCCTTTGCAACCAGTCTAGCCTTATACTTCTCAACACTACCATCAAGACCTGTCTTCCTTTTGAATATCCATTTACAGCCAATAGGCTTTCTCCCTTTTAGCAGTGGTACCAAGTTCTGGGTATCATTCTTTTTCAAAGAATCTATTTCTTCATTCATGGGTTCCAGCCAAGAATTTGAATCATCCATGCTGATTGCTTCTTTAACAGTCCTAGGTTTATCAGTGTAGGTAATTAAAGCATATGCATAGTGTGAATCTAACATGGAGAAACCATACCTATCAGGTTGCCTTTTTTCTCATTTAGATCTTCTTACAGGCTGAGGTTGTTCTTCATCATTAGAACTTCCAGAGCTGCTTAAGCTCTCCTCAGTCTCAGGTACACCATGCAGCTCTTCCCTTTTTGGAGTTTGGGGAATTCCAACTGCATCCTTCTTGTCACTCTGATTTGTCCCAAACTGCTGATCACTTACTGAAGGTTTTAGCTCACAAAATATGATGCTCCTGCTATACAAAACCTTCTTAGTAACAGGGTTCTAAATCTTGTATCCTTTCACACCAACTCCATAGCCGATGAGAATACATTTGATAGCCTTGTTATCTAGTTTAGATCTCTTTTCATTTGGCACATAAACATATGCCTCATGGCCAAACACATGGACATGCCTTAGAGAGGGCTTCTTACTAGACCATGCTTCCAAAGGTGTCTTGTCGAAAAGAGCTGAACAAGGAGATCTATTTAATAGATAACATGTTGTAGCCACAACCTTAGCCCAACACTTCTGCTCCAGACTAGCACCACTCAACATACTCCTTACCTTTTTCATAAGTGTCCTGTTTACCCTTTCAACAACTCCATTTTGCTATGGAGTGTAAGGCATTGTCTTGTGCCTTTTAATTCCATGATCAGTGCAATACATTTCAAAATCTACAGAATAAAATTCACCACCATTGTCCATCCTCAAACATTTGATTTTCCTTCCAGTTGATTCTCAACCAAAGATTTAAATTCTTTAAACTAACTGAACACTTCTGATTTACTTTTAATGAAGTATACAAATGCCCTTCTCGAACAATCATCAATAAAAGAAACATAATATCTAGAATTCGATAACGAAGGAACATTAACTAGACCAAATACATGAGAATGAACATAATCCAGTATTCTAGAATATTTATGAGGACTAGAATAAAAAGAAACATGGTGCTGTTTTCCATAGATACAATGTTTGCAAAAATCGAACTCAAGGTTACAGTCATCAAGCCCTTCTACAAGATTTTTATTCTTCAAGGTTTTTAAGCATTTCTCACCAATGTGACCAAGTCTATGATGCCATAGAATAGTCTTCTCAGGTTGGAGTTTTACCTCCATAGCATGTGCAGCCAGAGAAGAGTCTTCATCTTTCCCTACAGGTGCAACAATGTTTGACTTTACAGAGGCACTGTTGCAAAGAACAGGTCGTGCATACAACTTGTACAGAGGGATAGTACAAACACCCTTAGCCAGTTCCATTGCACCTCTAGCCATTTTACATCCCTTACTTGAAAAATAAACTTCTACACCAACATCGTTTAACTTACTGACAGAAAAAAGATTTTGAGCCAGACCTGGTATGTGAAGTACGCCACCAATAACTTTGACTCTCCCATCAGGAAACTGGATTCTGACTCTTCCTCTGCCAACTATCTCCAATGTTGAATCACATGCCAAGTATACCTTTCAACTGTCATACTTATCATATTTAGAGAACCATTCTCTATTGGACGTCATGTGAAAAGAAGCACCTAAGTCAACCAGCCAGACATCATCTGATGCCTAAGTTGTCAAGGTTGCTGCAATGAAGGCATCTACATCACTTTGAGAAGATTCGTTGTTAGAAGCATTCTTCTTCTTCTTCTTCTCCTTGTAGTCCTTTCGGATATGTCCAGGTTGCCCACAGTTCCATCATCTCACCTTGAACTTTTTACCAGGAGACTTTGATCTCCCTGCAGATTTGGATTTTGACTTCTTGTCCTTCTTCTTGCCTTTCTCCTTTGGTTTACCTTGAACAACAAGAGCCTCTTTGGCCATCTCTAAAGACTTCCTCCGCATCTCTTCAGATAGCAATGAGGCAACAACATCTTCCATCTTAAAAGAAGCAGTAGTGCTTCCAATGGCCATCACAATATGGTCCCAACTTTCAAGTAACAAACACAACATGAGCATGCAATGATCCTCCTCCTCAATCTTTACACCTACAGATGCTAGTTGAGTAACACTCATGTTAAACGAGTTCAGATGGTCTGCAATAGATGCACCTTCTTCCATCTTCAAGGAGTGCAACTTCTTCCTCAGGAATAACTTATTTACCAGAGACTTTCCTTGATAAATATTACCAAGCTTCTTCCATAATGAAGCTACAGACTACTCCTCATGGACATTTAGGAGAACAGAATCGGAAAGACTTAGTCTTATCAAACCTCTTTCTTTTCTATTAGAAAGATCCCAAGCTTCTTCCATTGTACTTTGTGGCTTAGTTCTAGACATTGCAATCCAGAGGTCTTTATCCACAAGCAAGTCTTCTATCTTTAGTTTCCATAATTCAAAGTTACTGCCATTAAATTTTTCAATCTCTACTCTACCAGATGTACTCGTCATCTCAAATAGAAACAAGTTTCAACAATACAAGACTCCCATTGAAATAGTATTAGTACAAAAAACTAATCTTTACTACAAGGATAGCACAACTGGCCAAGCTCTGATACCACTTGAAGGGAAAACATGCATGGATCTAGAGACCCAATAGTGCGAAATACATTCCCTTAACACCAATACAATAGAGGAGAAAAGCATAAACATGTTTCAATAGCATTCTAAAACTACTTGAGATGAATACAACATTTAAAAAATAGAGAACACACAATTGAGCATTCACAGTTGACACAAGATATACGTGGGAAAACCTTTTCAGGTAAAAAACCCACCATAAAGAATCTAGACAATTTGTATTACAATAACAAAATAGTTACATACAAAATCATAGTCTTCTATGATCAACTCATAGCAGCACACCAGAATTATTCTCTCACTGTTACAACATTCTTTTTCAACACTGAGTTCAAAATCTCTCATGCAATAAGTCCTCGACTTCCTTAATTCAGATGTTGCATTTAGTTCTATCAGTCAACCACTGATCACTAGGTACAATCATGTCTGATTCAATCGCACCAAAGATCTTCCCATACCGATCTTCCTTCATCGAGCCACCTAGAAATTAATGCCATCACCCAAATCAGGTTCTATTTCAACACCCTAGGTTGACCTGCACCTGCTGCAATTACTCTTTTTGTTTATGTCCAATTAGTGTTCAGACACCGAGCCACGTGTCCGCATCTCATTCACTATCCACTTCTGACACCGAGTCCAACTCGGTCAAGACTAGCCTTGAGCTCGAGCGAGCTCTCCAAGTCTTTACCGCGCTACTGTCGAGCCCATCCAACTAGCTCACGGTATGGCGATAAGTCAACCGAGCTCATTCAAGCTCTTACCACTCTACTGCCGAGCTCAATCGACCAGCTCATGGTATGGCGGTGAGCTCGTCTGAGCTCATACTGACCATACCCGCGCTACAGCTGCACTACCCAAGTCGTCCTGCGGTATAGTGGTGAGCTCATTCGAGCTCACTGATAGCTCGACCGAGCTTGCCTACCTCACCATCGAAGACAACACCGCGCTACCGCTGCAATCATCAGACATGACCACGGTGTGGCAATGATCGATTAGTGGGACTGTTGACAGTCTTACCACGCTACCGTGGGGGCCGATAGGCCACCCCGCGGTAGGGCGGTAACCGTCAGCCAGACCACTGGCGGTCATACCGTGGGCACTATGGTCAGTCTCTTGACTGGCTGCGGTAGGGAGGTAACTGCCAGACCCAGCCATAGGCGGTCTCACTGCGCTACTGCGGTGAGTGGACCCACCACCTGCGATATGGCGGTAACTGATAAGGCAGGCCAGAAAATGCCAACCACGACCACCACGACCAGGGAACAAACCACTAGCGGTAGCAAGGTAACTGTCAGGGCCAACACCGCAGTACCGCCAAGGCAAGAATAGAGCCAGGCATGGTATGGCAGTAAATTGCAGAAACACCAAAATTTTGCCAAGTCATTAAAATAGGGGTTTCAAGCTGGAAGTTGAGACACATTTTCTCAATATTTTTCTTGGGGAAGAAGTTGTTGCAAACAAGAAGCATGCTCATTGAAGGGGTTTTTTTCCCTTGCTTCTCTTTTGAATCCCACCCTTTCACTACATGTTAGTAGAGCACGCCTTTGGGAGCCCTCTCTCCTTTGTTTCTCCTCCAATCTCTACCCACATACCATGTAGCATCATTCCACAGGTGACTTTTTGGCGGTCCCCATAGCCAATGTTCGAATTCAAACTTCTCTGTGTGTTAGCTCCGTAGGGATTTTAATTGAAAGGTTGGAATGAATGAGTGTGAAGCTCCATCGCTTTTCCATGTGTCCCAACCAACTCTATGGGTGAGTGACATATGTTTCCTGGAGAGTTTCACTGGTTCTTCCTTGGGGCCACAATCATCATTTGTTGGGGAGGGAATCTTGTTTGAAGGTGACTATGTGCGATGAATTGAATCTTTCTATTCCAATAGCTTTGGAAAACATGGCTACGGATATCATGACTCTTACTTGGGAATATTTTTGGTTACTGGATCTATGGTGGTGGGTGATCTATTTATACTACTCTTGCTCTTTGAGAAAGGGTTCAAAAATTATAGAAAATAGACTCAAAAGCTCTAAACCTTTGTAGTGTTTTCTGATTATTTTATTAAGACTTACAAATTGTGCCAATTATTTGAGTTCTTTGTTTCTTAGTTGATATAAGATATTATACTGTGCTACTTGTTGTATTAAGTAGTTTATCTGCAACTTTTATAATTTGAATAGAAATTTACTTCTCGGATCATTTCTCAGACTCTTCTTGTTTACTAGATGTATGCGGAAGTTATAGTATGTCGTTTGATTAACTGCTTAAGATTTTCATCTCTATTTTTTGTTATTTTTGGACATGAAGATTGTTGAACGGGCCCTCAAACCTCATTCGAAAGGAAGGTTTCCCATACCCACATAACTAAATCTTGGTGCATCACCTTAGGGATTAATCTTTATTTTTTATATTTGCTTCCTTTTCCCATTTTAAAACCCAATTATAGAAGGAGCCATCTTCTTTAAAATCCCGGAGGTTACTCTAGCACAATGGTCCCCCCATTAACTGAGTTTCCCATTAGGTTGTTTTCCTAGTAACTTTAGGCATCAACAATTCTTTTTCTGGTATGCCCAGTGGGACTATATTGAATGTATCTAAATCTTAAGTGGGTGTATGAGCCATAGACCTGCTACTAGATCCCAAACTGTGAATAACCATGGTCGTGTACTGTCACCGTTCATAATAGTATGAACAAGAACCCATCTAGTAAAAATCTCAACCCCTCCACTAGCCATGTTTTCGATCGATAACAAAAATTATGTGGCATGGGATGTCAAAATCCCTCTCATAGCACTAGTAGCACTAGCCATTTGGGATAATATCCCGACCTCTTCTTTGAGATCTGTACCAAAATTCACTAGGGAAGGCTTGAAGACACCATCCAAACATCTACAAGATTTGGCAAATGTATGTCTGGTGCATGGTGTGACTGATCAAAATGTAGCACTGAGGCTACTTGTAACCTCTTTCAAGAAAAAGGCCCTTGATTGGTACCGCACTCTAGGAGCCAATACTATTGGTACCTGGGACTAGCTTGGGGATCCTTTCTATGAATGGTTTTTGAACAACAAAGATCAGTCCTCGCTATTCTAGTGGCCGGTGACCATCAAGTGGGCCCCTCAAGAGGCTATGACCAACTTCAATGTCGGGTTCCATATGATTTGGAGAAGGATCCAGACTTCGATCTACCTGCCTCTTGATTTTGCATTCATGTTCTACCTAAAATTTATCAATGCAAACATCTTAATGATGATTCAATCTCTTGGTGGGAACACCTTTCTGAATGCATATAGCATTTTTGTTATAGTAGAGAATAATTTGATTGATGTTGAAAAGCTACCACCTCGACCCATGATGCTTATATTTGCATAATTGTCAGCTACCACCCCGGAGATAGCTTTAATCAGTGCGCCTGCTCCTCCTCAATCTATGTACACATATCCAAGCACACCACATAACACTAATTCTATGTCTAACTCTTTGAGGGATGAGATGAGTGATGTCAAGGAAGTTTTTGTAGAGTATCTCAAATGAAATAAATAACATCCAACGAAATCAATCCATGCCACAAAAGCCAACTTAACAAAATTACCAAGGCAGAAGACCTTCCTACTAGCAAAACCAGTTCCAAGGAGGCTTGCGCACAAGTTTGTAAGCTCCAACAAATAATCAGATAGTTTCGCTACCTACTCCACTACCTAACATCCCACCGAGTTCAAATAGAGAATTGGTAGCGGGGAAAAATAATATTGTTGATGATATCAACCGCTAGTGCTTCCCCTACAATGAAGCACATATGCCCTAGAATTGTCCACATGGAAATCTACAACAAAGAGTGGTGAAATAGCACAATCAAGGTGTTGTTTCAGGTCTAGGAGGTTATGCATATGCCTCCCAGAAATGGAAAATGTGGTACTCATTGTGTAAATACAAGGGATGTCCCTAGAGCAAGAAAAAAATATAGCTCCCGACCACACACTCTTCTCAGATCCCATGGCAACAATTGGATCCAAATTTGACCTTGCTTCCGAGTTGATTAAGAACATATACTTTGTGTGAGTAATCATCTGACCTGCAATCCCAGATAGTGACCAAAGTTGACAAGTGTTTGAAAGTGATGAACAACTCACCTCATTCATTCAACATTCAAGAGAGTTCGCTAACCAACTCCAACCAAAAATTGCAGAGGCCTATGGAGGGAAAATTATCCATCTCGGGTCCAACAAGCTCTCAAAAGTACTTGTCGCTCTTGAAAACCTATTCGATTGTGATGATGCAAGGAATGAAAAGAGGAGATTTTTAGCAGAAAAAAATGATTATACAGACCTCCAGGTCGGAGATGAAAGGAAGATTAAGGTTGGGAAAGATGTCACACAACATGATAAAGAATGGCTCATAAAGTTTTGTGAAAGATATGGAGTAGTAGTAGCCTAGTCATATGATGACCTTAAAGGATATGATCTTGAAACCATCCAACATACTATTGAGCTGATGAAAGGTGAAAAACTTGTCCGCTAGAATCAGAGGCTAGTAAATCCAAAAATTGAGGCATTGATGGCGCAAGAGTTGACAAAGTTGATTCATTCCTAGATCATTTTATTAATTAAGCATAGTACATAGGTGTCCAACCTAGTTCCTATCCGAAAGAAGAATGGAGACATCCACCTATGTGTTGATTTCTGGGATTTGAACCGAGCATCCCTGAAGAACCACTAACCCTTGCCTTTTATGGAGTCTATCTTGCAAATGGTGTCCAGCTCAGAAATGTTCTCTCTATTGGATGGCTTCTCTAGTTACAACCAAATCCAGGTCAAAGAGGAGGACCGACATAAAACAACGTTCACTACCAAGTGGGGAACGTTTGCCTATGTGAAGATACCCTTCGGCCTCGCAAATGTAGGAGCTACCTTCCAGCAAGCAATGAATATTTCCTTTAGAGAATTGATCAATAAGATCACTTTAATCTACTTGGATGATCTTAATATGTTCTCCAAGTCAAGGATGATCATTTTGATAATATTGAAATGGTTTTTGAAAAATTTCAGGAGTTAAGGATTTCCTTGAACCCAAAAAAATGTATCTTCAAAGTGCCTCAAGGTAAATTATTGGGACATGTAGTGTCCAAATATGGTGTTGCTATCGATCCAGACCGAGTGAAGGCCATCAAGGAAATTCCCCTTCCAATGAAAAAAAAGGGAGTTCAATCCTTTCTAGGAAAGGTAAATTTTGTAAGAAAATTCATTTTTGATATTGCGAGGTTAATTAGACCTATCACCCTGATGCTAAAGAAGGAGAAATTATTCATATAGAATAAAGAGGCCAGAGAAGCCTTTGAAAAGTTTAAGGAGGCTATTTCTTCATCCCCTATTCTAGTAAATCTAGACCTATCAAAGGACTTCATAATGTATGTGTTCACTAGAAAATCTAGCATCGCTATTGTTTTGACTTAAAAGGATGATGAGGGAAAGGGAGAACATCTGATAGCCTTCCACTCCCGGACCTTAAAGGACTATGAGATGAACTATAAATTTTTTGAAAGGAAAGCATTCACCTTTTTAAAGGGGCTCAAGAAGTTCTGACACCTCAGGGTATGTGTAGGATCATGATGGAAAAAACAGGCCCTTAAGTAGCGATGAAAATTCATAAAATCAAAGTTAGGAAAATTGACGTAAAAATTTGAATAAGCTATCTATATTATTTCAAAAATATGTAAAATAGAATTTGTAGAAAATTGAATGTAGTTTCTAAACTACTAGGTTTATTTAAAAAAATAAAAATCTATTTGGTGAAAATTTGAAATTTCAATGCAGTAGTACTTAAATTTCAGGGAAAAAATAAGAAGTAGGTGTCTGTCTGACCACCCTAACCACAATAAAATGATAATATTTTTAATAAGATTTTATATATAAGTAGAGGAATCTTCTCCTGATGTGATGCATATTTTTTTGTAATTTTTTTCCAAGTAAATAATTAATTATGAATTTTTTATTACAAATTTTTAAAAATAAAAAAACTCGTATGTCTGACCACCTTAACTTGGTCAAAACTTCAGGAAATTCAATTTTTTTTTTTAATCCTATAGTATACAAAGCATAGAATGTGATGCATGTTTCAGATTCAAAAAATTTGATACCATTTGAAAGCTATAGATGTTTTTCAGTCATCCTATCAATTAGGACTTTAGTTGTAATTGAAATAGAAAATGAATAATAATTATTTATTAAATTCAAAGTAAAGCATAATTTATATTGGTGGAAAGCTAAGAATCTCCTTTAAAAACTCTTTTCATTTCATCAATTTTGGGTAAAAAAAAGTCGTCAGCCACATGGGCCATCATATCACTTACATATCGCCACTTTTTGGCCCATCATGATCCTACAGATACCCCTCATATCTTGCAAGAAGGTAGTGGTATATGCCATGCATTCCAGTGTACATGAGTACATTATGGAAGGAGAAATCATAGAAAAAGGGGCCAACTAGATAACTAAGATCCTAGAATATGGCATTGAGGTCAGGCCCAACAAGACCATGTGTGGAAGAGGATTGTGAGAATATCTAGTGTGCGGTGAAGAAGTGACAGCTGAAGAGGAACAACCTGAGCTGGTCCTAATGGATGGACCTAAATTTGAAGGCTCTTGGGTAGCAGATATAACAAGATTCATGTAGACCGAGAAATATCTAATGGGCCTCCCATATCATAAGAAAAGATTATATTGATTGCAAAACAATGGATATACGCTCATTGAGGGGATCCTTTTCAAAAGGAACTTCAACAGCTTTCTACGATGTGTCACCTTAGAACAGACAAAGAAGATCCTAGACGTATTTCATAGTAGTTTGATGGGCAGAAATTTCTCAACAAAAGACCACTGGCATCAAAATTATGTGTGGCGGGTATTTCTAGCCTACACTTTTTAACAACTCACTCTCTAGTTAAAAAATGCAAAGAATGCCAATTCTTCATAGGGAGAAGGAAGAACTCAGCAATGCCCCTAAAGCCGATAGTGGTTGAAGAACCCTTCATGTAGTAGGGACTAGATTTTATCGAGATGATTAATCCCACCTCCAACATGGGACATAAATGGATCTTCATAGCCATGGATTATTTCACCAGATGGACCGAGGCCATGCCCCTGAAGAATGTGACAGAGACAAAGATCATGAATTTCCTCGAGGAACTGGTAATGAGGTTCGACCTGCCATAAACCATTATCTTTGAAAACATGAAGGCCTTCCTAGGTTGAAAGGTATGTCAATTTGCACTTAAGCATGGCATATTCCAAAAGACATCTTCAAAATATTACCCATAAGGAAATGGTCTAGCTGAGTCGACTAATATAAATTTAGTTTGACTCATTAAAAGAATTGGTTTAAAGCATCAAAAAGAGTGGCATCAGAACCTCAAATCAGCACTCTGGGAAAACCAAATAACCCCCAAGCAAGTCTTGAAGACTTCTCGATACGAGCTGGTATACAGGAAGGAAGCACTACTGTCTATATCCATGGAAATCCCCACACTACAATTGCTTAAGTCTCTAGAGGTGGAACAAAACAGAGCCATGGAGGTTGAGTTAGCTAAGCTATTGGAGGTGAAAGAGAAAAGAGGAAAAGCTCTAAAAGCCATGAACAACCACCAATAGGTACTTAAGAAGTGGTTCAACAAAGGACCTCTAACTAGAACCTTAAGCACAGAGACTTAGTGCTAAAATTCAACAAGAGAGCCGCAAATCCTAGAAAACATGAGAAATTTGATAGTCTATGGGAAGGCCCTTTTCATATTATTCAATGCAAGAAACATAACACATTTGAATTGGAAAATATGGAAAAAGAAGCATTGGAAATTCTAGTCAACGAAATTCACGTCAAATTTTTCAATTAGCTTTGTTAATCATTTTATCTATGTAAATATGTAATTATGTAATTATTTTCTTTATGTTTTGTTTGGCTTGAGCTTTGGTGTGGAACCCATGATACAGAAAGTAGAGGAGTGCAGAGGAAATAGAAAATTGACAAAAGGAGCTTTATGTTCATATGCTTTGAGGTATTACAATTCAAAATGGCTCTCTGGCCATACTTTTCGAGTATATATATTAATCGCCTTCTGAGGCATATATAGAAAATGGAAGAAAAAGGAGTTTATTCTTCGATAGGGGCAACATCACCATTAGTAGCAGTAGACACATTGGGAATTGCATCTAGAATAGCATTAGGAGCAACAATAACAACATGAGCATCCATGACAATGAAGAAAATTGGAGGATGAAACACCATGTTTCAGAAGTTGGTATACCACTCCACGTCATAGAAGAGCACTACATTGTAGCTATAAGAGAGGGGGACCAACCACTACAAGGCTCGGGGTAATAGAGGGCCGAAAGCAGCAGGCTACCCTAACTTACCTCAGTTTAAGGAAATGTTAGGAAAGGTGGGATGAAAATGATGAGGACTATAAGGTTCTTCGATCACTCTGCAAGCTCGAGAGTTGAAAGGAAGCTAGGCAATTCAGTTTTCAGGGTCAAATTTGTGTCTTAGATAGCTCTCTTTCAGAGGAAAAAAGTGTGCTTTTGGGATGATAGTGTGGCACGCTAGTGCCTCTTAGGTGCACTTGCATCTGTATGAGAAGAGAACCAGGAAGACAAGATTTGACCTCTCAAAAATGGACTAACAGCCTAGTTGCTACTTTCTATGGGAGTAGAACAACACTATGAAATATGAAACATACAAATGGACATGATAGAAAACTAATATTACCACAAGGATGATGAAGATGATCTCACACAATAACTTGTTCACCAAGTCACTACAAGATATCTCCACCTACACATAGAAAGCATGAAAAATGTTGGGGGGTTGTTTATGGGTCTGCCTTAGTCAAACCCCCGTTTAGGTGTTTCCACCTCCACAACCATCCAAGTTTGAAATGATGTAGAAATAATATGATAAAGAGAGAAATGAAAGCAATAGAACACCAAAACACTATAAAATAGTAATGTGCTAACTCAACCAACTAAAAAGAGAAGATGAGTAAGTAGCTAACCATCACCACCCAAAGCGCTCAAGGCTAGTGTGGGAGAAAATCAGAGGAACTCAAGCCTCTGCTACAATGGTGTTGTCATACACTTGCTCTATTGAAGTGATGGAGTGATGGAATTGCTGCTATGAAGTGAAAAAATTCTACTTGAATGCTTGAAGTGAATTTCCAAGAGTGTGTAGAAAGTTTTAACTAGAGATCAACTAGCTCCCAAATGAATGAATGAGAGGTGAATAGAAGAAGAGAGATGAATAAATGGCCATATTCAAGTCATCTAGTCGAACGGAGGCATTACAATTTGACTTCCAATAGGAAGTGTAATGCCTCCATAGACTCCAGCCATAGGAATCTGCCAAGAATGTAAGCGCGTCGCACTAATGTCTGCATGTCATGCGATAATCCCTGATAGTAACATCTCTACCGACACACAAAATAGCTGCCAAGTGGAATGAGGACAGCAAGCTTATGTGGAATTAAGCCTCTAAATTTGGTTTTCTAAAGTGGAGAAGGGAAAAAGGGGAATTTGTGTTAGGGGTGCAAATTCGTTCCTATACATTTTTACCCCACTTTAGTGAGCACGAATACTAATAAATGTTTCGGTAAAGTAGATCAAAAAAGTAATAGGGTTAGAAAATTATATTTGAACCATCGAGGAAGTAGATCACGATTTGGTGAACCTGAGAGTGCAAGATAGGAAAAGGACTTCATAGCTCGATAGAACTATGAAGTTGAAGAAAGAAAGTGTCTTACAGGCCCATGGACCTGCAAGGGAGGTATCCTCCAAGAACTCTCACATGAAGGAAACCAAGGAAAGTTCCTTACAGACCCATAGACCTACAAGGAAGATATCCCCCAAGAACTATCATATGAGGGAGACTGAGAAAAGTGGACTCCACATAGTCAAAAAGGTGGCAACATGTTTACTCGTAGATAGAACATGTTAGGAAGCATTCGTGCAGGCCAGTGAATAGAAATTCACATAGATCATCACCAAGTTGGAATAATTTCAAAGGGATCCTTCAAGAAACCTTCAAAAGGAAGAGGGGTCCACTCAAGAGATGCACTATTTGAAAGTGAGGTCTAGTTGAATTGCCCCCAAGCTAGACATGAGGATGTATGATAGGTCTAGTCAAGTTTCCCCAAAGATAGACAAAAAGGTAGGGAATAGGTCTAGTTGGGTTGCCCCCAATCTAGACATCAATATGTAAAGGCTTTTCAAAGGGGTCCCTTTGGAACCTGATGTGAAAAGAAAGGGTCCATTCAAGGGATGCGTTGTTTGGAAGCTAATGCCTTCTTTCTTAAATCGATTCATCATCAAGGAATCCTTTGAAAGATGTTCACTTCATCAAGGAATTCGAAAGGAAGGATATGCCCCCATGTGAGGGAAAAATGAAGGTTGTTCTCACTCTGGAGGAAGGTTCTCAGGTCCTTTCTTTATGAACCTGTGATGAAAGAAACATGTTTCATTAGGGTTTCAAGTTGAGAATGCAATTTTGACAAAGAAGTGTGTGAAGGATCTTGAGAAAAGATTCATCGATAATGAATACTTTTTCTAAAGATCCAAGTAATGTAGAAGTGGCATTGTCACACATGAGAGGGACAACTCAAGAAAAGAAGAGAGAAAGTGAAAGGAAAGAGAACATGAACAAAGGGTACAAGGGAATCTGGTTTCATGGGGTCAGATTTGCGCTTGCTTGTATAAATCGTAGGTAACCATAGTGGAAAGGAGAAAGATCATCAATCCCCAACCAGATCAGGAAGAATGCATGGAAGACAAAGTAAAAATAAAAATTACGTCAATATGGAAGGAAGCCTAAATGCTCCCAATGCTTTGCATCATTGCCAATTTGGAAAAAGTCAACCACAAACATGGAAGAATGATGATACACATAGAAGAAGTTTTAAAACACAAATGCCATGCCTGTATCTAGGGACACATAGCACAATCATGGGGGAACACATTATGACACACACATATCTAATTTAAAGATTAAGAAGGGGTCTCCCCCTAACACTGGTCAACCAAGAGGTCATTAGCCTCCCACTCTAGATCATCGTAAGGGGAAGGAGGATGAGAATGCAGTGGTGTAATGTTAAGAGGAGGTGCTTCTAACCCTCCCGAAACAAGGGCTAAGGAAGAAGGACATGTGAGGTCTCCTTCACTCAACTTTTGTGGGTCCAAGGTCAACAACTTGGTAAATATCACTGACAAGGTCGAAACTTCATCCACCGAGTTAAACATGAACTTAATAGGAGTTCCATGTTTCACCTCAGCAGACGAAGGAGTTTGCACCTAAGTTCACCGCTAAGCTCATCGAGAAATTTGGGAGTGGTGACGAACTCAAGAGAGGTAAAGACTGGTTCCATCACTAGGACAAAACAGGTCAATATAAGACCACCTTCCTGGAAAGGTGGGCTCCTCTTATGTCCTCCATTGCTGGAGGGACCACTCTCTACCTTCTTCTTCATCGGAGGAGGCGAGCTCTCCACAAACAAAGCAAGAAGGGTAGAGGGAGAGGAGGAAAAGACCACAATAGATACAACCAAAGTATTAATCATATCTATGGGCTCTGGGAAAGGTGGGACATTCGATATAGATGTCAAGAAAGGAGGCTCCATTGAAGGAGTGATGAACACCTACACTTTTATAAGTTCAGGCACATTTGCACTCACAACAAAAGTCGAAAGTGATATAGAGTTGGTCTAGATGGGGAAAAAGGGGAGAGAGCAGGATGCAGTAGAAGGCCCTGAAATAGGGGAAGTCATCTCCTCCTCCTTCCTTTGTGAGGTGGCCTACTCAGCTAGGAGAGCCTTTCACCGACGCTTGCGCTCGCGCGTAAGGTGGTCCCTACGAATCTTTGAGCTATAGGATAGAGGTTGCAAAGGAACAAAAGGCTCTTGCTCAACCATAAGAGTGTCCTCCATAGTTGTTCCCAACGGAGGGACAGGCTCTTGCATGGGAGCAAGAGGGATAGTTTCTGAGATAGTGGGGGGAGTCAGATCCAACGCCTCAGTAGTAGGCCTCTTCCCATTCACTGCTTTAGAAGTAGGGGCGATAGGAGGCTATGAAGGCTAGGAAATAGAGGATTCCCCACAAGGGAATTTTTTTCTCCCATACCAAATAAGCCTAGGCTCCATGGGTAGGATAGGAAGTTCGAATGCGAGACCCTTAGACCTTTTCCAAGAGGGCACCATGGGATTCTCTCATGAACGCGAGGTGGAAGAAGATGGTACCATAGCAAAGAAAGTGAAAGTGTCAGGCTAGACAATGGAAGAGGAAGAAGGAGGATCTTGTGACCACTTCTCTTCTTTTCTTCTACGTGCCTTGGTGGCATCACTATCAACTTTTAGGAAAGCCCTATGTGAAACAACATAAGGCCAAGGAGGGCATCTCACTTTTGGCCTAGAACGTCCTTTCTTGTAATTTTGATATGTACGATATAGGAGGTCCTTCCTAGGTGGAGGAGGACCAATAGGTGTAGGCCAAAACTAATCTAAGGTATAGTTGTCATGCACAACTAGTGGTCTATATCTAGTGTCATGGATAACATGTACCGAACCCCCATGAATGAATTTCACAATTATGCACAACTGATAGAAATGCATTCATAGCTACTAGCCAAGGGATACCTAGCTTCACTCTTAAGAGTTCAAACCCCGGGATGATGTCAAACATAAGGTTCATAGACTTAGGTCCCATGAGAATTGACAGGACAATACTCCCTATAGGAGGTCTAAAATGTTCATCATGTGTGCAAATGATACTCTCAGGTGTATCATATGGATCCATATGTAGGAAGTTAATTAGCATGATCTCCTCAGTTATAATTTTTACTTGGGATGTCGAATCAATGAGAACACCTGCTACATTATTCCCATTTATCCTTCCAGGAATGTAGAGAGGAGATGGTTCCCTATTAAAGCCCATTGGCAGATCCTGTGAAGTGAAAGTTATACCAATACCACTACTCACATGCTGCAGAGAGGGAATAGGTTGATTTAATAAAGAGGCCATCATGCACACTGAACAATACTTCCATATAGCCTCTTAAAGGTTATGGGATAAGATAGTGACCCAATTCTAGTTTCATTAAAAAACACCTTTAGAACCTTCCAACTACGCCTCATAGGGGTCATAGGTTGGGTTGCAAGGAAGAAGCCTCACAACACTCACACCTACAATGCTCCTAGGATATGAGGAAAGGAACTTTTAGTATTGCAAAATAGAACCAAATCAATTCACGTCAGGCTCACCAAAAATGAAAGAGAGGGGGACCAACCACTACAAGGCCCTAGGTCACAGAGGGCTAAGAGTAGTAGGTTCTCCTAACTTACCTCAGTTAAAGGAAATCTTTGGAAAGACAGGATGAGAATGATGAGGACTATAAGGTCCTTCGATGACTTTGCAAGCCAGAGAGTTGAAAGGAGGCTGGGCGAGTCAGTTTTCAGGGTCAAATCTATGTCTTGGATAGCTCTTTGTTAGAGGACAAAAGTGCAGTTCTGGGACGACAATGTGGTGTGTTGACATACTCTTAGGTGCACTAGAATCCATATGGGCAGAGAACTAGGAAGACAAGGTTTAACCTCTCAAAATCAGATTAACAACCTAGTTGCTAGTTTCTATGGGAGCAAAACAACACTATGAAATATGAAACATACAAATGGACGTGATAAAACAAATATATTACCGCAAGGGTGATGAAGACGATCTCCCACAATAACTTGTTTTCCAACTCGCTCCAAGATATCTCCACCTACACACAAAAAAGAGGGAAAATTTTAGGGAGCTGTTTAAAGGTCTGCCTTAGTTAGACCCCCATTTTGGTGTTTCCACCTTCATGGACATCCAAGTTTGCAACGATGTAGAAATAATATGATAAAGAGATAAATGAAAGTAATAGAACACTAAAAACCTATAAAATAGTAATGTGCTAACTCAACCAAGTAATAGAGAAGTTGAGTGAGGAGATTACCACCTCTGCCCAAAGTGCTCAAGGCTAGTGGGGGAGAAAATGAGAGGAACTCAAACCTCTGTTGTAATGGTGTTTTCCTACACTTTCTCTATTAAAGTGATGGAGTGATGGAATTGCTGCTATGGAGTGCAAAAATGTTGCTTGAATGCATGAAGTGAATGCCCAAGAGTGTGTAGAAGCTTCAACTAGATATCAACTAGCTCCCAAATGAATGAATGAGAGGTGAATATGAAGAAGAGAGATGAAGAAACGACCATATTCCGGTTGACTAACTGAAGGGAGGCATTACAATTCAAATTCCAATAGGAAGTGTAACGCCTCTGCAAACTCCAGCCGCATGAATCTTCCAAGGACATAAGCACGTCTCATGAACGTCTACATGTCGCACAGGCGTCTCTGATAGTAATACCTCTACTGAAACACAAAACATGCACCAAGTGGAATGAGGACAATGGGCTTATGTGGAATTAAGCCTCTGAATTTGGTTTTCTAAAATGGAAAAGGGAAAAAATCTAATTTGCGTTAGGGGTGCAAATTCGCTCCTATACAATAGCATCTCAAGAGGAAGTCACAAGCACGAGAAACTCTTTGATGGAGTTCTCCAATCATCATAAGGCAAAACTTGCTCAAGAATGGCACCCAAGGCACCACTACATCTTCTTCAATATGTCGGCGGAGATCACTTGCTCTAGGTAGACCAAGGCCATACACAACATTAGTCATGACTTAGCCAAGATCTCTAAGCTAGCACTTTGGGAAGATCTCCCTGACAAGTCTCAGTATCATCCATTTCGGTGTCTGAACGTTGAGCAAGGATACAACAAAATGAGAGAAAATGTTGGTATTAACTCTATACTTTTCCTCATACTCTATGTAATCCCTCCCCAGAACCCATTTCATCGCAATTATTGCCCGAGAATGTTTATTCTTGGTCATGCACTTTAAACGTCGGCTAGATATCTCACCTAGGAAAATTACCTATGACTTATTGCTAGTGAGCCTAATATGAGTATCCATTGCCTTTATTAGAAAACCTAATTACCAGTATAAACTCTACTAATATCCTTAAGTATATTTATAGACCTAGCTAGGTTCATGTGTGCGATAAGCATGATGACGATCAAGAGAAAACTTGAGAATTCTCGCAGGGGTTGCAAACTCGAAAATCCCACCAAGTTGCGGTTGTTGTGTACGAATTTCTACGTGCAAGTTAACAAGAGGTAATTAATCAGCTTAAACTGGTGGCAGGCACAGGTGAGAGTTTGCATGGGCAAGTGCTAAGTGTCAAGTTCTAGAAATTTTTTGGTCTCCAAGGATGAACTCAAATATTTTTGAGTAATTATGATGCCCCTTGCTTAATCACTTTTTTCAAAGTTATTAAGTGCAAAAGCATGCGAAAATTTTGTATCTCTTCAATTTGTGGCTCAATTTCCCAAGGGATGGTATTGAAAGGAATGAGGATTAATTTTCAGCATGACTAATTGTATTTTGAAAAGAGTGAGAATTCATTTTGCATGCATGAAAGGAGTTGTGTTAGAGTAAAGGTTTTAACTTAATTATATTAATTAAGTTACCTTTATTCCTCTCTTAAGATTTCACTTTAGTTTGCATATTGTGACATTTAATAATTATATTAATTATTAAATGTCTACCTATTAGGGTTTCTTTCAGGGCTGCACAATCTCCTTTTATAAGGATTGATCATTGTATTTTATTTTCTCTCTCTGATTAATACATTTTCAGCTTTCAGAGCACCCTTGGTTTTTTGTCTCCATCTCTTCTTTCTATGACAAGTTATTTGCATGCAAGTGATCTTCAGGGTCTATGAAGTTGGATTTCTTAACTTCTACATGGTATCAGAGCTCTAGACTTGCAACTACTTGTTCATCTTATGAAGATATGGCCTTTCAATAAGCTTCAAGTGCAAGGGTTTCCACAGGCATATTTTTTGCAAGATCTGGGGGTAGCCGATTATTCAGGACACTTTGGGCTCAAATGGAGGTCACCATCGCGTTTGTAGCAGCCCAAAACCATAAGAATGCCTGTCAACTCTTTGATTTTGGAGTAGTTGGTTTCTGAGGGAAATTTTTTTTGCCAAGGAGGCCATACGACCTCCCCAGCATGCACTCCGAGGTCAGAAATTTCAAAAAAAAAAAATCAAAAAATGCAAATTTTGTTTTGTGCTGCTAGTCCTAAAGCAAGTGCCACCCACTAGCCACTGAGCGGCCACCCGCTTGCCACCAAAGGCAATGGTGCTGCTAGGGCAACCCCCTTCACCAAGCCGTCAGCCCCTAAGGGCTTAAAACCTGTAGCGGCGGTCATATATGTGCCTAGGTGCTACGAGCCCAACCTTGTCGCCACTTCTAGCTCCCAGTATGGTCACATTGGTGACCAAGGGCTCCATTGCAGCCCCCAGCCGTGAACCCCCTAATTTTCATATGACCAGGGGGCAAAAATTTTTATCCCTTGAGGGCTCTAGAGGCCTTATTGTGCAATTTGGAGTTGTTTTCACGGAATCAGGCATATTTTTTGCGTACGATCTTCATTTTTCAAAAATGAGATATCGCTAAAAAGCTGGTTCCGGGAACTATCTAGGGGTGCTAGTGTTTTCTTCTAGGTTTGTAGTTTTCATGCCGTTTTTATCATTCAAATAAAAAACTTGTTTTTTCCACTTCGGGAGACATATCTTTTGCATTCGGACTCCGTTTTGCGCAAATGAATAGATGTTGGAAAGGTGTTGTGGTGCTCTTTCCATATTTTTAGTCTATTTGATCAAAAAATTTACCAAGTATATTTTATTCCACTTTGTATGTTTTTACACTTTGCATAATTACTTGGACATTCTAGCACCTACATGGGTTATGTTTGCATTGGATGGGTTATCTTAATCTGATTTATTGTTGCTGAGAGTTTCAGTATCTAATTTTTTTTATCTGAGTGAGTATCATGGGTTTTTCTACTCACCCTTCAATTTTAATTCTGGAATGGGGTAATTATGAGTCATGGGAAAAGGGCATACTTATACATTGTAGGTGGCTCAATATTATTCCTTATTTATATGATCTCATAGTTGCACCAGACACATCAAGGGGTTTATCTACATGGGTTATTATTCGAGATCATATTGTAGGGGTTATTAGTTGTAGTGTTGATTTTGACACTTTGTGTGCTTTATCTAACATTTGTTGTCCTCAAACAATTTTGAAACATCTTTGGGAGATTTTTGGAGATTATAATATCCTTCCATTCCCAGAGGATCCTGTTGTATTTTGTCTCATCCCTCTTGCAGATGTAAATTTCATACCCTATGATAACCGTACTCTAGAGGAGCTTGAGTATCTCACAGGTCTTGCATGTGTCGATGGTTTAGAGACTTGTATTCATGTTCCCACTCTTCAGATTGAGACTTCATGAACACCTCCTATTGTTCTTGATTCAGTGTAGTAGGGCATCATTCATCTTCCAAACATAGCTACTTTGGACTCTTATGTTGCAGACATATCTTTCTTGTTTGTGGAGTCCTATATTGCAGATTTGGAGGATTATTTTGAGGACATTCATCTCCTCTACCTTGACAGTCAGGTTATCACTGTATGCCCACCATTATTAGTGCATTCAAAGGTTGCATTTTAGGATTCTCCACATCAGTTTGGATTTGACATCATGTGTTTCACTTCAGACAGAGATATTCTTCAACATCCTATCATGGCACACATCTTGAGACAAATTGGTTCATCAGTCTTCACAGGGTTTCTTTGACATCATCCTTTGGATCTGTTTCTTCCCAAGGGGAGGAATATTATTTTCTGCTTCAGAGTCTCCTTTTGGATTCTACATCAGGCATCTTCCATTGCGATAGGAGTTTCTTCTTTGTGGGGGGGCTTCTTATCTCTTTCCATCTCTCCTATGGAGACCATTGTATATGTACTTATATGATAGAAGTTGTCTATGGGGGTTATCATGTAATCCACCTCCTATCCTTCTTTCATTAGTGCATTCTATTTTGGGGAGGAGTTTTGTTCCCACTGGGTTTTCTCCTTTACCCCGTTTCCTTTAGTTTGCATTGCATTTGTAAATGGGTACCTGATTAGGCCTATTTTCCAGAACACATGTTTACTTTCATGCATTGTAGTTACTTTTTCTTTCTTGCACATGTTTGTAGTTGCACTCTTGCTCATCTTAAGGTATTAGAGTGAAGGTTTAATTATGTTAATTAAGTTACCTTTATTCCTCTCTTAAGATTTCACTTTAGTTCGCATATTGTGACATTTAATAATTATATTAATTATTAAATGTCTACCTATTAGGGTTTTTTTTAGGGTTGCACAATCTCATTTTATAAGGATTGATCATTGTATTTTATTTTCTCTCTTTGAATAATACATTTTTAAAATTTTAGAGCACCCTTGCTTGTTTGTCTACATCTCTTCTTTTTGTGACAGGTTATTTGCATGTAGGTTATCTTTGAGGTATGTGAAGTTGGATTTCTCAACTTCTACAAGTTGGCAATACATGTTGAATTTATTGCAGAAAGGCAACCATTGTCTACAACTCCAAGTTGAGAATGAAAAGTGCTACATACACAAGAATAAAACTAAGGAGTTTTGAGTAAGCACTTCATTGAAAATAATTTTGAGTACATGGTTTTCTAGGAAGAACCTAATTGAGTTGTAAAAGTTCCAGCGTTGCAAAAATCCACAGTCCTGAAATGGCCTAGAATCCTCAAACAAAAACACAAGGAGGAGCAGTCTAGAGCTTGATGGATGCCATGTTGGCAGTGCCAACGAAAAATATTTTTGATGCTGTTTCTTACCCCTTGCCAGGATTGCTTGAAAAGTTGAGGTGGCCTCGTACGCAGGCCACAAAGAAGAAGCCTAAACACAGGGGAAAGACCTTGATAATGGAGGAATGGGATAACATTCATGATCCTATCCTCAAAACTAACCTTAAGAGTCTTAGGGAAGTGACCTATGAAAGGATGAAAAAGACTAATAACCAAGATTATTTTGAGCAAAAGATGTGGTTTTGCAGTCTCCCACAGTATATGGTCCCCTTGGTACACCACTGCTCGAAACTAGTTCATGCGTGTGCTCAACATTTCAACTTAGATACCGACACCATTAAATGTCAGGAATTGAAGATTGTGATTAGCGTGGATGTAATTAGGAATATGGTATGCATTCCTATCAGAAGGAGCTCCAGAGCAAAGGGCATGGAGATGTTCACCATAGAAAACGCATAATTTTTTTGGAAGACCAAAAAATTTGCTCTGGAATTCTATAACAAAGAAATAAAAAGGGCCAAGGAAGATGCAAAAAGGTTGCCACAATTTCCAATTGCACTCAATGCTTTCAACACAAACTTGCAAGGATCCTTCTCTATGATGAATTTTGTTTGCAGCATCAATGATCAATACATTGAGGAGTTTTAAATGGGCCTAGGTTTCTAGTTCAGATTACAATGCTCTTTATTTTGGTACAACTTCACCGAGGTCATTGTTCAGGAAATGTTGAACCAATTCAAAGAATACAAGACACAACTTAGGTTCAGGTTTTCTTCTCTCCTTTCTTGCATGTTCTTGCACCAAAATCTTGATTTCTTTAGGAACCATTTGGATTTGGTTATGTTTGAATAAAATTGGATAAGAAAGTTGGTTTCTATGTGTACTCCCCTCCTTTCCATAACTCATGATTATTATGCACTCTTCAAGTTTTTCCAGACTCTGATTTTGTGAGATTTTAGTAAGGAGGGCAAGGGTTATCATCTTTCCACTGAGCAGATGAGATGGATGCAGTATTTTACTTCTCCTTGTGATTGGTTCCTGGGAGAGGATTTCTCATTCGCTAGGTTGCATGGTTTCGACGAGGAACCATTCCAGCTCCTAGTATGCATCAAAGATCGGGTGTTGGCCCTTGAAGTGTTTCAACAACTGCCGATCAATGATGACATGTTCTATGGGGGAAAGAATAAGAAAGGCTTCTTCAAATTCCCTTTGAAATTTGGCCTGGTGATAATGTTAAAGAAGAAGACATATGTTTTGCTAGAGGCAAATCTATCTCATCTAGGGCTAGTCTTAATCTGTGAGAAATGGAAATATAATCCCAATAATGACTTAGCAGAGTTGAATGTTAAAGTGACTCACAACTCCCAACCTTATTGGGAGGCTTAACGGAACCTGTAGTCAAGAGATCGAGATGATCTATTTGTGGATCTAGCCTTTGTTCCTACTAAATGATAAGAGGCCGCTATGGCTCTCTTTCTATTTTCCCTTTGCCAATCCCAATGACAAACGTATCTACCCTTCATAACCAATTGGTCAAGAAATAGAAATGGAGTGAAGAAAAGATTGCATAATTCTAGATATATCGTCATGACATACAATGCCTCGATGCCCCTTTTAAAGTGGTAGATGTAATGCGCCGCCACGCAACCCTAGAGGAAGTTTCAATTTACTAAACAAGCGTACAATTTTTTTTTTTTTAAAAGAAGAGAATTAAATCCACATGTTCAGCTAAATTGACAACATCCCCTAGGGTTACATAACTGAGATTACAAAAAAACCCAATAACATACATCAACTAGAATACATTGAAAGTAAATAACACAAGTAATAACATTCAACATCAAAGAAAGGTATGAGATAAAATAAAGCATTCATTTACATAAATCAATTACAAAGATCTATTACAATCCTCATTCCCGGAATGAGTACAAATACATAAGTCTGATTATTACAAGGTCCACGTCATACACAAGAGGGGTAAAACAATATCATTACATCATGAGATACAAAGTACAAGAATCCTAAAGTAAACAAAGAGAGATGTCCATCAAGAAGTCTCGCCACCAAGTACTGAAGATCAAGGGGACCCAACGGTTATGGTGCATGTTCCACCCAACCATGTGGTACCCGAAGGACCAGCCCCCATGCTAGGAGATAGTAACCAAGTAACATGGACGAGAAACCTACCACCTCAAACCAAAGGCAGACTCATACTGATACAAACTGACTCAACCACACATATGCCCAATAAAGTCAAACACTAAACATGGTTACATTGCTTCCAGACATAATATAATCAAGTTTGCTAAAGAAACATACGCACAACAAAACACAGTGTTATCCTAGACAAAGTGTCATCGCAAGGTTCGTCATGAGATATCCTCTGGGCATTCTTCATAGGCTCCGGAAATCCTGGTGGCCTCAATCGAATCCCGACACTCATACTAACTCAAGCGGAATCAACTACCTCTCATAAGGACGAGGTAGTGATCTTGCCATTCCAGACCTTCTCACTCACCCCAAGTCTAAACAAACCCTTGTGCCTGTGAGTGAGGTTAATTTATCTTGGTTAATGTGAACTACATCCTAGTCATCTAAGTACATTATTTTAGTTATCACTTATTAAAACTACTTTTGAAGGTTATCCGGTTTACCTCTTTGGGCTTCGGCCCCTAACAAAAGCCACTCTTCTAATTGGATAAGACACAACACAATCTAACTCCAAGGGTTACTCAAGTGTTACAGAACTGAACCAACATGCTTTCTCCTATCCTAGGAGGCAACCACAAAGAAATCCACTCCAACACTAGGAGGCAAACTAAACACTTGTAACACTACCCAAGGGAAAATCAAAAACAATAACTTAACAAGGGAATGACCCACGTTTAACTGGAAGACTTTACAACCAAAACTCAACACTCAAACACAAAACACTCATTAAAAGTTACATCAATGAACTCAAGCATTGGCAATGAAAATTTCTATATTTGGTTATCTTAAAACCATGTTCCTAATCTAATGTTTCTCACAAAAGGCGAATTATTCCTTTCTATACTATACATTGAACAATAAAGTTCTTCATCAAAAGCTTAAACTCCTCAACTGGATCAAATCATGAGAGTAATAATTTCACTATAATTATTTGTTTAACTGGAGGATGTTTCTATGTTCCACAAGATATTTAATTATGAACTCCACAACGAAGCATCATGCATAATACTACTACTCGATATAAAAAGAAATATCTCCCCTCTCATTGATTCAGTAAATCAACTATATATAAAAATTCATCCTAATAAGATTAACTAATTTAATATATAATATTAATTAAATTCATAAAAATATATATATATATATATATTAAATATTATATATATTTAAATATATAATATAAAAATAATACATATATAAAATATACAAATTAATTAAATATCATATAAAAAATAAATTAAACCAAATTAAAAATTAAAATTGAAAATAAATAAAATAAAATAAAATAAAAATAAAAATAAAACGAAATTAAAAAAAACAACATAATAAAAAATTTCATAAACACGAAATTTTTAAAAACCAAAAACAATAAACAAAAGCAAATAAATAAAAGTTTTATGGCGGATGTGACAGTCCGCAGACTATCCTACGGTCGGCGTACCCTGCGCCGACTGTACATACGTACAATGGCCGGGGTAAGTGGGGGCGTAGTCCTCATTGGACAGTGCGTCCCCCGACGGGTGGCGCACTGCCCAGTGGGTATTGCGTACCCACTGTGCATTAAATACAAAAAGGTGGGGGGGCCGAACCCCCCCCCAGAAACTTCAAAATTTTTTTTTATAAAATAAAAATTTCCCAAATAAATTTCATACGTAGGTACGGAAGGACACAGGCCCGTACGGTGGCCAAAACAAAACATTATACAGTATTAAATAAAAATTTTATATATATGATTAATATAAATTGCATATATCATATCCAGAATATGGTATATGCAATGTATATTATCATATATATAATTTTTTTTTCCAGAATTTTCTTTACTAGTGTAATCGAAGGAAAAATAGATAAACATCCAAAAAATAAATTTTGCAACCATTGAAACCTTTCAAAACAAAGGTTAAATTCAGAATAACAAATGAAACCATTCCCTTTCCTTTGTATTTTCAAAAATTCTAAACACAAGAAGATTGATACAATGATCTGGTTTTTTCTTCCATCATTTTTCTAAAAGGGTTTGCATTTTAAAAACAAATAAATCTGAATATCAAACTATTGAAGTTTAACCTAGGGTTTCAAGAAAATTTTCCCATTTACAAAACTCTTATCATTTAAACAAAATAGATTAAACTAGAAACAATGACACAAGGAAATAAAAGAAAACCTGGTTATTTGCAGCCACCAAATTCCTTGATGCAGAATTTTCCTTTGAACCCTCCACAATTTCTCTTCCCACAATGCAAAGAATTTCCAGCAAGCTTCTATCCAATAGCTCCACCTTCTTCACAGAATTTTTTCTCCCCTTTCCAATTTAATTCCTCAACCAGAAAATAATTCACTAAACTTTCATCAAAATTTTCTCCAACAAATTTCCTGCCTGTCAAAAAAATGAAGCAAGAAGAATCCCCAAATTTTTCTGCCCTAAACTTATAAAACAATTCCTCATTTCCAAAATAACCTAATGTAACCCTAATTCACTTTCAAATGCAAAAGTTGAATTTACAAGTTAATTTCATTTCCCTTTTATTGGAAGGCCCTAACTTTGACTTTTAAGTAAAATTTCAATTTCTCATAATTCTCTTTTTGATTTAATTTAATTTTACAATTCAAATACACTTACATAACTATTATTAAATTATCTAATAATTAATTCAAACACTTGAGATTTACATTTAATTAAATAAACAATTTAACTTTAATTAACTTACTCACAAATATTTATTCATTAAATTTAATCCCTTGAGATTTAAATCTAATTAAATAAATATTTTAACTAAACTAACACACTTTCAATTATTTAATAATTAAATCCAATTCCTTGAGATTTAAATTTAATAAATAAATTAATTCAACTTTAATAGACCTACTTACAATTATTTAATAATCAAATTTAATCCCTTGAGATTTAAATTTAATTAAATAAATAATTTAAGTTTAATTTCCATAATCAATTTAAATATAACCAAAGAGCATAATATAAAAATACTATAAAATAAACATTTCTTCCAGCCAATGCAATTTTCAAAAGAACTATTTAAAGGGTTCACACATTTCGAAACATTACTTAACATCCAATAAGATACAACATGACTCAATCATCAAAACTGACGACACACTAAGGCTAGGGTGTAGACCTGACACATGTTACCAAGCTACTATCTCCCATTCAACTTAACCATTGGATCGACACGCTCAAACCTGTGGAACCAGGTGGAGTCGATGTCATGTACCTGCAACCTGTAATCAAAAATCAACATAATATATGCAGTATATAATTCACACAGTGAAGAAGAAATCTCGGATTCGTAGGGCGCTCGCAAGTGAGTGATGCGAACCCATCTCCATCACCAATACACTCATCAAGGACTGACACTAACGTCATAGCAATATTCTCATAAATAATCACATGATAATTCTACTGTCATCATTAATTCATCAAAGCATGTAAAATAAAATCAGATAATCACATCACATAGTAATAGTTGTCACTCAAGAGTAGCGATCAAAACATCATAATAAAAACGTGTCCAGTATCAAAGTAGCTGCAATCCAAGCAAAAACATAAGCAACATGAAACGAGAAGCAAAACGAAGGGGTATTACAATAGACATGGATGAAAAAATTGATGATCTCTACAACTAGGCACATGATGATACCAATGCAAGCGGAGATGAGGAATCAGATCCAGAGGAGGACAGTATGGTAAGCAAGAGAAAAGAGGTGAAGAAGGCCCCAATGTAGAGAATTGGAAAGGTAGTAGAGTAGCCCGACAGAGCTCCATGAAGCTCGCAACTAGCTGCATATCATTTGGAGACCTCACTCCAACATACGTGGGATACAAGGAAACCTAGGATAGCCCAACAGACTCAGGAGGTCATAAGGGTGGATAATTCTCCACCTACGAAGAGGTCATGCATGGATGAAGCTCCTGGGGAAAGCTCACAAATACTTGCAATGATCCAAGGATCAATCTCCATGGAAACTCAATTATATTTATCTCCTCTTCTTACTTTGCAGTATTTTTCTTCCCTTGCAACCTCTACGTCTCCCATCACCTCAAGTGTTGTCCTTTCATTTTCTACTTTTTCTCTTGTGGGAGGTTTCTCCTAATTCTCCCAAGTCGGACAGATAGCTTTTACTCCCCTATGGTCTATTCCACCCTTTGTCGAAGCCCAATATCAACCCGCTGTTGCAAATCCTTTTTCTCCCACTACATCATCTCTGATTCAAACCGACCAACAAATGAAATCCTCTACATCTCTACTTCTATCGCCAGTTCCTTTGAGTCCTCCTGCCACTTCCCAAGTTGGACCTTGGCATAGCATTCCCCTGTTCTTCCCATTGACAGTCTCTCTACCAAAGATAACATCCTCTGAGACCGCAATGAATTCCTTCCCTTTTGCTCTTCCTCTTGGTTCACCCTTCGCTAGCGAGCTAATTAGGTCATCAACACAATTCATTAATCAAGGCAACTAGGCTAAGATAGCATGGGCTATCAAATATCAAAAATGAAAAGAGAAAGATGAAGCAAAGCCAGTAGAGCCATGCAAGCAAACCTTGTTTAACGAAGTGCAAGGGTCATTGTAGTTTGCAACCATGACTCCAAACACCATCAAACTATAGCAAGAGATGCAACCCGAGGACTATACCATCCATGTTGTGGAGATCGATTTGCACACAGCTCAATCGCAAGACAAGGTTGAGCTGATGGAGGAAACTTAGAGAGTGGTGACTACCGACTTTCTAAAGCATAGTCACCAACTAAAGAAGTATGAGGAGCTTAAGCACATCAAGGAAAGGATGTAAGTCCTAAAATAGAAGGATAAGGAAAGGGACACTAAAATTGCATGCCTATCCCAATAGGCGTTAGTGGAAAAGACCAAACTTAAGGAGGAACTCGTAAAGTTCTAGGCCCGAGATCCCAACCTACTTATTGGACTACAACAAAAGAACCAGGAGCTCCAGGACCGGTTATTTTAGAAGGAGCGGGAAATATAGCAAAAATATGAGGAGCTCCATGGAAAGAAAGCTCAATTTGAAAAGGAATTCCAGGAGCTAAAGATCGAGCTTTGGAAAAAGAATCCATGATCTAAGGCTAGGCTAAAGAGTTATTGTAAGGCAAGAATGCTGAGTTGAAAACCCTGCATGAACAACTCTCCGAAGTGGGCAAAAGGATTGAAGAGATGACGTAGGATATCAAGTCAAAAGAAATGGAGATTGGTCTTTTGAAAGATCGTCCCCAACCGCTTGCTCCTTAGGCGGATCTCTTTTTGGTGGCTCAACAGTTTAATATCTCCTACTTGGAGAAAGTCAAGGAATCTTGTTTGACTCTTCAACCGACACTCCAATTCATGGTCGACATTGGAGGTTTAAGAAAGGAGGTGTGTGGAATGATGGATCAGGTTCCATAGTTCACTGTAGAAAAGGTTCCCGAGGTAGAGAGGTTACTCGAAAAGTTGTACATAGTGGTAGACGTGGACTTACTCTCTATAGGGATTGAAGATCGAAATTCATCTACCAAGAAAGTGAGGGAATTCATCTATTGTCATGCGACCATCTCCCAAGCTAGCAATTTATAGGAAACACTAAGTCGAACTATGAACAAAATGTGGATGCAATTTTTCTAGTTGACTCAAATGGTCCTGCCATCACCTTTTCTCTCCGATGACTCAATGGCCATGATAGGGTGCATTGCAATGAAGATCGAGGAGAAGCAACAGGACATGTCTTCCTTTCAAGATTTTAGTCAACCTCCCATTGCTACCGATATCAAAGGTGCCACCTATCAGATTGTGCGTCCTCTCTTTCAACTTGAGTTTGGGACAGGGATGTCTATGGAGATACCCTTCAAAGAAGTTATCGATCTACATGAGGCGTAGGAGAAATATTGTGCCACATCAATTCCTTTTGAGGCTGACTGGTTGCCTCTGCAGATGACACTCTCAAAGCTCTGACTTCGTAGCCCAATGGATAAGGCTCTGGTCTTCAAACCAAAAATTTTGGACTCCCATTCCGCAGGCGAAATGCCCCTGGTAGTCGCCAAAAATTATGGATTAAAAATCCTTAGAGCTCCCTTTGGGTTGATATTGATATTTTTGCATAAACTTCGACATACGCCTTATATGTTTAAGCATCACTGTTCCCTTTCGTAGAGCCCTCTCCCGTTTGGTCCACATGCCCACCGCGCACTCATTGAAGGGGTTTCTTCCCTTGCTTCTCTTTTGAATGCCACCCTTTCACCATGTGTCAAAAGTGCGCACCCTTGGGATCCCTCTCTCCTTTGTTTCTCCTTTGAGCTATACCTGTGTGCCATGTCGCATCATTCTATGGGTGAATTTTTGGCAGTCCCCAAAACCAGTGTTCAAATGCAGATTTCTCCACGTGTCAACTCCACAAGGATTTTAATTGAAAGGTTTGAATGAATGAGTGTAAAGCTCTGTCTCTTTGCCACATGTCCTAACCAACTCTATGGGTGAGTGACATGTGTCACCTGGAGAGTTTCGATGCTTCTTCCTTGGGACCACAATCATCATTTATTGGGGAGTGAATCTTGTTCAAAGGTGACTACATGCAATGAATCAAATCTTTTTATTGCAACGACTTTGGGAAATCATGGTGATGGATATCATTACTCTTGGTAATATTTTTTTGTTTACTAGCTCTATGGTAGTGGGTGATCTATTTATACTGGTCTTGCTTTCTGAGAAAGGGTTCATAAATTATAGAAAAGAGACTGAAAATCTCTAAGCCTTTGTAGTGTTTTCTAATTATTGTATTAAGACTTACAGACTGTTCCAATTGTTTGGCCTCTCTTTTTCTTAGTTGATATAAGATAGTATATTGTACTACTTGTATTAAGTAGTTTATCTACAACTTTTATAATTTCAATAGAAATTTACTATTCGGATCATGTCTCAGACTCTTCTTGTTCAGTAGATGTATGCAAAAGTTATATTATATCATATGATTAACTACTTAATATTTTCATCTTTGTTTTCTATTATTCCTAGACATGTAGATTGTTGAATGGACCCTCAAACCTCATTCGAAAGGAAGGTTTCTTGTGCCCACATAACTAAATCTTAGCACATCACCTTAGGGATTAATCTTTATTTTTATATCTATTTCCTTTTCCCATTGTAAACCCCAACTGCAAAAGGAGCTGACTTCTTTAAAATCTCAGAGGTTACTCAGTTTAGTGCAATTGGTCCCCCCATTAACTAAGTTTCCAATTAAGTTTTTTTACCTAGTAACTTTAGGCATCAATGTAGTAAGATAAGAACATAAGCATAAAGATCATGAAAATTAATATTTTTGATAATTAATGCATTATGTAGCAAGTAGGTAAAATATCTAAAATGATAAGCATTATACACATGTCCAGACTAGAGTTAGGTGTGAAGGAGTAAGGCCCATTTCCTTCTATTATCTCATTCACACCTACTATACCTTATTTTAGATATGTGATACCATTGACCTCACATATTGATACTTTGATACATGATATTCTAGTCATGTAATACCCCTCCATTTTGTCCTTTTGATCGAACAGTGTTATGCTCTTTTATGTTGTACTTTCTGTTAGTACCTTGACTATGGTACTCGGTTGTTATTTGTTCGCTATCTATAAAGCAACGTTAATGTTATCATTATGACATGTTTTGGATTAGCATAAATGGATATTTGAATTAATGATGTTTATGCTTTGGATTATATTAATATGTTAGATTTTTTAGTTAGTACCACTATATGGGTGAAGAGGACAATATCGCATCACTTGCTTGCGAGTGCCCTGCCATTCCGTGATTTCCTCTTCACGGTGTGCTTTATTTATGACATATTTATGCATGTGGATATACTCTTTGTTCGCGGGTTGACAGGTACATGATATCGCCTCCACTTGGTTTCACAGGTTCGAGCGTGTCCATTGCCTAACGGTATTCGATTGGGAGATAGTAGCTAGGTTTTCCATGCCAAGTCGTCACCCTAGTCCTAGTGTGTTGTCTGGTGTTAGTCAGGTTGTGTTGCTTTGAATATTGTTTCCTCTCTTCGATTATTTAATTGCAAGTTGAAAAGGGTAATTAAATGGCTATATGCATTTAAGTTGTTGATTAATTGATTTGGAATTATGTTAGTAATATAATTTATTCTATTATTAATTTAATTTAATTGATAAATAATTTAATCGTAGATTAAATTTATTTATTAATTAATTAAATTTATGGTGTTAAAATAAGTTAAGTTAGTTATGGATATATTGTTGAAATTTTCTTTTTTAAGAAAAAATATTTAAATTTCATTTTTAGAAAAGATTGAATTCAAAATTGAAAATAAGAAAGATATTTGTTATTCTATTTTCAAAAATTGATGAGGGTGGTTGCATTGATATTTTGAGATATTTTGGAATTTTCTTTATTATTGAATTTTCTTCACAATTTTGGATCATGAAGTTTTAAAAATTGGAAAATAGAGGAGAGGAGGATTTGTGCATTTTTGTGGGTTTTGGATTGAAGTTGTGAAAATTCATGGAGCTGAAATTTGAAGCTGAGCACTGTTTGGATCTCTTCACAAACTCAAGAAAAATTAGGTTCATTTTATTAGTAGTTTCATTTTGAGAG
The DNA here is from genome assembly GCA_007115665.2 of Sequoiadendron giganteum. Classification (NCBI taxonomy): domain Eukaryota; kingdom Viridiplantae; phylum Streptophyta; class Pinopsida; order Cupressales; family Cupressaceae; genus Sequoiadendron; species Sequoiadendron giganteum. Next base: position 432,796,144 of record CM021104.1, read on the forward strand.
GTTACCTAGTTTGTTTATGCTGTTGGAAATCATTTAAATTTTGTTTGTGAATTGCAAGGAAAAAACCCATGTTGAATATGAATTTTATTTGCAAAAACCCTGTTTAGAAACAAATTTCTTCATGAAAAAATTGAAATATGGTTGTAAATAATTCTTCCCAGAATTTTATTTGCCCAATTAAATTTATAGTTTGATTATATTAAAAAAAATACATATACATGTATATATATAGAGAAATATATATATATACTGGTTTAATTATTGAAATTGAAAACCCAGTTGAAAATAGTACTGGGCAGATTTTTTCTTAAAAATCCACAATTTAAAAATCGGATTTACGTTTTCTGCTAGGGTTTTTTAATAATAATAAAAAATATTTTTGTGGGGAGGCGCTGGGGGCTCACCTCCCCACTGGGCCCCCATGGGAGGCACGTCGGGAGGGAGCCATGCCCAGCGCGACCCCCCAACCACCACCATAGTGGTCTGTTGTGTTTGCACAACCGCCCACAGTGGTTGGTTGTGTTTACACAGTCGCCCACTGTGTGGTCGACTGTGTATGCACAATGACCACATGACCGACGCTCGGCCTGAGAACCTCTGGTGGCTTTGTTTTCAAAAAAGCAATAAATAAATAAAATAAAATTTATTTGTTATAATTTATTTATTATTATTATTATATTTTATAATAATAAAATATGTCGTTTAAATATTTTATTATTATATTTTATAATAATAATAAAATATGTTTAATATTAATAATTAATTTTATTATTATATTTTATAATAATAAAATATGTTATATTATTACTTTATTATTATATTTTATAATTTTAAAATATTAATATTTAATATTGCTTAATTCGTCTCATGTAATTAAATGGGTATGGATATATAATCTTATGTATACATAAATTATATATTTTTTTTCCTTGTGGTAGTTAAATCAGATTGAACAATTTTAAACGTGATGACTTTAATTAAATGTTTGTTTCCTTTTAAAACATATTTTTTTAAAAGAGAATAGTTTTGATTTAAAATAATACGTTCTCGAGTCAAGTCAATTATTTTTAAATGGTTATATTGAAACAAGGAAACAATATTTATTTTAAAGCAATGTATTTGTTTTATATATTGAACTGGTTAATTTTCATTATTTAAATGCAAGTAGGGAAATTAAATAAATAGTGTTAATTTCTCCCTTATCTGAAAATGCGTATTTTTAATTCAGTTTTATTGATGCAATTAACTACTGAATGTAATGAAGAAATGGATTTAGAATATCCAAAGGTAGTTTCTTTCAATCGTCTTTAGTAAACATTTCCTTCATGTTCTTGTTAGGGGAAGTAGGGTAAATGTGTCATTAAAATGTAAGTCTTCTAGAGGACCGTAGAGGTTGGGGGTTGTCGTTTTGTGATGTATACTTGTTATGAATTCCCTTGAGTAGTGCATGGTGTTTAGTCAGTGTTAATACCCAGTTTCCACGAATGGGAATGTTTTGTGCCTCTTGTTGGATTAGGAGTGGATTATGTGAGTTATGTCTCCTTATAAGGAGTGACCTCGTTATGTAGTTTGTTGCCTCCAGTGTTGGAGTGAGTTTCATTTTATGTCGCCTCCTGTGAAAGGAGTGGCCGTGATATCTTGTTTGTTGCACTTTGTACCCTTGGAGTATGGTCAAAAGTGTTTTGTCAAGTACAAGAGTGGCTTCCATTAGGGACCAAAGCCCAAAGAGGTAAGATTGGGTAACCTTCAGAAGTAGTTTAATTAAGTGAAACTAAATCAATACTTAGAAGATTAGGACTAACTTCTCACTAATCAAGATAAGTTGGCCTCACTCATAGACACAAGGGCTTATTTAGACTTGGGATGAGTGGGAAGGCCTGGAATGGAAAGGTCATCTATCTTGTCTGCACGTAAGGTATTTGATCCCGCATTAGTAAGTATGAGGGCCAGGGGATCGGTTGAGGCCACCAGGTTAGCCGGAGCCTATGAAGATCCGCTTGGGTAACTTATGATGTGCTATGTGATGACACTCTATCTAGAACAACAGTTGGTATTTGATTCTGTGTGTATGGTTTTCGTAATATACTTGATCTGCTTTTTATCTAGAAGCAATGTAACCTTGTAGAGTTGTAACCGAGTTTTACTCATGATGTACTTGTGTTGTACTTGTGTGGTACATGTGATTGGTTGTTTCAGTTTGGTTCAGTATTGTGTTAGCTTGTGTCTAGAGGTAGATGGTCCTGTCTAGGATTCCTTGTTGCTATCTCCTAGCATGGGGGGTGGGCCTTTGGGTTCCACTTGGTTGGGTGGCGTGCACCTTAATCCGTTGGGATTTCTTCATGTTTGTGTGGATGAGACTTCCAATTGGAGAGCTCGTTGGATTCAGTTTCAGTTCTTGCTTTATTTCATTTTAGTTGTTCTTGTGATTTATTACCCTTGATTTGTTATCGAGGTGGAAGTTGTAATTGTAACCTTATTCATTGGACTTGCCTCATTTAGGGAATGAGAGATGTAATCTTGTTGTTTAATATGGATAAATGCAATTGAAATTTATCTCTTATGCTTTGATGTAATTTATCTTATTTGGAATGTATGTGTTTAATTTCATAAGTAAATAAATGATATGGTTTATGTTTATGTTTTTTGTTGAGGTTCTATATAACCTCTATCTCGTAACCTTAGGGGTTGTTTGCAATGGGTAGTGAACTTGCATGTTAATTGTACTTAAACAAAAAAAAATAGTCTGTTTAAGTAGTTAATTGCAACTTCCTCTAGGGTTGCGTGGCGGGGCGTTACAAGTCGATTAGTATTTTCATACGTTGCACACAAATTATTATAATAATTGATCATTTAAAGAAATATTAAGTGAGACTAACGATAATTCAAAAAATAGGTTACTTTCATAACACATAAAAATATTGTATATATCTGAATTAACTTCTTTTGTTTTGAAATAAGGACACGAATATTTAGGGAAAAAATATTTTTAAAATATTTTTCTCTATTTTTCTATTTTTTGATGTTTGTGAAACAAAAACTTTGATGATCGGTGAAAAAACTGCATTCATAAGAAATAAAAATAATATAATAATCAAATTAAATATATTCAAAATTATAGCTTTTGGAAAGCTTATAATAAGGGCTACATACTTGCTAAACATAATTTCTAAATGATTTCATTTCATCCCCCAAAAGTTAAAGCAAAAGTAGTTTTTTGTCAACATTTTGATAGGTGCAAAGAAGACTCCATTGCAAGTATGGTTTAAGACTAGAGGGGTTTGATATAAGGGGGTTTTATATAGCCCTCTTCAATTAAAACCCTTTAGATGGAAGCTCTCAAGGCTTAAATCATTAAATTTTCTAAAAAATGTGATTTTATAGAAAAATCAAGATGCCCCAAAAGTGGGACACATGATCACGTGGCAACACCCATATACTATATTATTAGATGTGTGAATCAATTGTGGATATATGATTCTTAGATGGTTTTTATTGATTATCATTCAATTGTCTTGAGTTATCTAGTGGATAATTATTCTTACATATGTGATTCTAATCCTAATTTTCTATATATTGATTTAAAAAGAATTTAAATGTTATTTAAATTTAAATATGTATGATAAATATATATGGAAATATATTTGAATGGTAAAATTAAAATTAGTATGATTTGATTGTAATATTAAAATAACGATTTAAACATGAATGGTGATAATTTTGATATTATGATGTTCGATAATTCCTATGTATGTGACTAATCTTAATTATTGTAGGTGAATAATATAATTTTAATTATGTTATGTAGGCTATCGCGTATGTGTTAGATGTATCTAATGTTCTCATAGAGTGTGTAAACATATTAATGAATTGGCTAATAGGAAAATAAGAGATCAATCAAGAACCCTGATTATCCTTGAGTCATTTCATCATCTCATGATTATACAATTATACCAATTGCCTTATCTATGGGTGGACTAGGACACCTTATATTAAACTTTGTCAATCTCTAAGTGTTTATACTGTATTTTGGTGATTTAAACATTGTACTTTATATATTTTGATATTCTAATTTTTTAAACTATTATTTTTCTTACAAAATTCAAACTTGTACTTGTCCTTTTAAAAAGGGTGTAAGATACAAATTTTGAGTATTTTATGTGGAAAACAACTTACTTCGGTAAGCACCTACGGGTGAGGCACCCTTTGAGGATTTTTAGATTTGGAGTTTTGGGTGAGCTTAGTATTCACCCAAACCCCTTGGAAATAAAATTTCATTAAGAAGAGTGTAAGATGTTGACTAATGGTTGTCCAAGTTGACCCTCTTCTTTTTCCATGAATATTATGTAAGTAGAGTGTAGAGAGTAAACCACACCATACCGTTCCCATGTGGGTGCACATGGGAAGGCATGGGTTGTATGTTTTATTTGTAAGAGGTGGTTGTGTATTCAAGTGGGAGTTCACATGGTCTTATCCTAAATTAGGTGATGATGTTGATATGGTACTTCCATATAAGCTATCCTCTTTAGCGTTTGTAAGGCTAATTATTCATTATTATCACATTAGAAATTTTGAGAGAGGTGGGAGCTTTTGAAGTACTCTTGCCATTTGTGAGTGTTTTGAGAGATTTTTGGAAAAAAATGGGAGTGGGGTTTTCTTTGTGTGACTTTGAAGAAAAATAGTTAAGAAAGGAAGAAGATTCTTTCACCTTTCTAGAGTTATCTTGAGAGGTAGGTGAAGACATATAAAATTCGCCTCAATCCCTCCAAATTTGATTATTTAAATAAATTATTTAATTGATTAGGTCATTTTCATTATCATCAACTAATTATTTAATTGATATATCCTAATGTTAGTTAATTAAACAAATCATTTGATTTAATCAAATAAACTAAAATCATCTTGTCTAAAATGTGCATCACCTTTTCTTCTAATTTAAAAAATTATTTTCTAACACCTATTTTAATAATCTACTTTTTAATCCATTTCATCAAATCTTAAATCAAACCAATTTCAAATCTTAGCAATTAATTTGCTTAACCAAATCCCAACAATCCATTTCTTAATCCAAAATGAAATCAAGTTTGAATCTCCACCATCCAATCCAAGATCAAAATCTAGCTAGGTCTAACTCACTCATCTCAAATTTATAAACCTAGGTCATCCTCAAGCATTTCCACATGAAAGACATTTTCACATTTATGTTACGATTTTGAGGAGTCCTTGATAACAACCCAGCAGACTAATACAACATTGAAACACTTCACTTGGAGCAATCTTGAAGTCATGGAAGGTATAATTTCCCTTTAAGTTGCATTATTTTATTTACCTTTTATTCATGCTCTAATAAGAAGTAAGAGTTGAATTGTAAACTTGCAAAAGTTATTTTATGCTCCATTTTGACATGCCTAGTAATTTTTGAAAACAAAACACAATCTTATAAGAAAAATGCATATTTGTATAGTCAAAATTTAAATCTAATGACTTAGAATTTAATTAATTAATTTTTTATTTTTTATTTGCTTTTTAAACATGGTTTAATTTTAATTTTATGTAAGTTTTAATTTTATACAATTTAATTTTTAATTTTAATAACTAATTTTTTTAAATAATTTAGTTTTTTTTAAAATTAAAAAATAGATAATTTAAAAAAAAAAAAAATCTAAAAGAGGCATGGGCTAGAAATATTGCACAACACATCTAACCTACACTTTTATTTTCTAATATATTAAAAATTAAAAATGAAAAAAAAAAATCCTAAGACCTACTCCCTATAGCCCTTGTAGCCACTCCATTATGCCATCATCACCTTCCACCACCTCAGCCACCCTCTTGTCTTTCTTCTCCCCTATGCCCCACTTCCTACTCCACCACCATGCTCCTTCGCTTCGACCACCTAAGAAATGCCACCTTGAGCCCCCTTTGTTTCAAATAGTTAATTATATATATATATATATATATATATAAAAGTTTACTTAGTTTAATTTATACTTTAAATGGTAAATTTTTTAGTATAGTTTAATTCACTTGTTAATAGTTTAGCTAATTTTAGTTAGTCTTATCTAGTTTTTTTTTTTTAATAATTATATATTTTTTAAATAGTCATTTGAATCAATATATCATATCTTTCATTTAAGTAGCATTTTTTTTGAATTTTTATAAGCATTGGAGAGTTGCTCTCACCCTCCTCATTGTGGGCTAGGTAATTTCTCCCCACCTCACCATCAATACTAGTTATATCAATTTGAGTTCCAATTTTGTATATTTTTTCATAATTTGTATTGTTAATACTCTTAAATTGTAGTGATTTCCATAAGTCAAAGATCAATTCTTAAAACCACTACACTTTTGTGGTTATAGGCCCATTATTCCAAAACCTATCTTTTTAAACTACATTTTTAATGTATCAAGCTTTTAATAAGGGGAAATTAACTTGTCTTTGGTGTGTCTTGTTTATTTCTTTTTTGTTCTTCACTAAGGGTGTGTACAGTCTTCTCTCACATTGCAAGATGAACTTGAGGATCAAAAACACCCTTCCCTACTTGACTAACACAAGGAGGAAACACTTGTGTATGCTCTCTCTTCATGTATTAGGGTGATCTTGAAGATGAAAAAAGTGTTTTCTTTTAGTTTATTTTAGCAAAATTACCTTTGATTTCATCACCAATGGGGTTGACTTGAATCCTCATGTTCCTAAGGGTATATAAATTAAGGGTAGAGCCAAAAGAATCACATCAAAGGAGGGTTATCATGTTTGAAATAACTTTTTGTCCATTTGAGGGACAAGGAAAAGTGGGGAGCATTTGACCCCAACCACCTGCATGAAGTTAGCCCTCTTGTTCATGGAATTTGGCCTCATGTATTTTCAAGTATTTAGAAGAAATCCCCTTAAAATCCATATAAATTCTACACACGACCTTTTAACTATGCATACTTGTATGCATAAATTAAGTGTTAGTCCTCTCACACCTTTGTGTGATCTTACAAATAAAAAGTAGTTAGTGTATCCTCATGGGCCCTACTTTATATGCTTAGATAATTTGGTGTGAACATGGTATATCACATAATAGATTTACCTCTTAGGTCCTACTCACCCTATTTTACTTAGGGAATTCTTAGGAATTTCTACTTTATGTCTCAATTCATAAGATTAAGATATGTGTCATAATCTTACGTTGTCCTATGTTTCACCTTGGCCTATGTAACCAAAGCCTTCCTATTGTAATCTTATTGATGTAATATTCATATACTCATATTGTGTATTTTCATACTTTTCTATAAGAATTATTATCTCATGTCTAGTCTCTCTTTTGCTTTCATTGAAGATCCTAGATCTTAGGTGGCTACCTCCATAGCCAAATTTCACATGGTATAGAGCATTCTATATTAACTCTTACATGGTATTGAATATTGTGGGATTTTTTATGTTAATATTTTAAGATATACATGTTGAAAATCTTGGTTGATCTTGAAAATTTGAGCATGCTCTTCTCTTTCATTGAATGATGGCTTGAAGAATTATAATTTTTTGGTAAAAATACCAGATCAAGGAGGGTTTTTTTGTGTCTCTATATTTCAATTTTATGTTGGTACAAATATTTTTTCATCGTTGAGCTCAAGGTGTCTAAGAAATCCATTTTTTTTCAAATTGGACATTGGAGGTAAGATCTACAAGAGTTTGAAGTTGGAATTCGGTTGCTAGATTTGGAAGGTGGCTACTAGATTTTGAAGATAGCTATATATTTGGAGAAATTTAGGTCAAAATTGACATTGATATTATGCCTAGAAAGTCTAAGAACCTAAGGATCAACTACCAATTCATTATTTTTTGACACTTTTTCCTAAGCCCTCAAGATTTTTAGCCCTTTTATTGTATGAATCATACGCTTGTTCATATAATCATTGTTTAATGGTGAAAGGTAGGGTTTACCACCATGAATGAACAAGATGATAAACCAGTATGTCTTTCTCCTATTAAAACATCCAACTATGAAGGACAAAAGATGCAAATAACAATAAAAAAATGATACCAAACTGTTATAGCAACTATGAGGGAAGTTTTTAGAGCATAAAAAGTTGTGTACCTTGTCAAAAACTTGCTATTTTTGGGCTATAGAGGACTCATTCGCCTTCAGTGGCAAATGGGTCCCTGTTAGGGTTTTTGAAACTAAGATTAGGGTTATGTTCCTTGATGTATGCACTCTCAAGATCTTGGTTATCAGCTTGTGGAAGTCTGCAGATAATTTTGTAGCTTCAAATCTTTAATTTTTCACTTTAGATTATAACTTTTTACAACTTTGACAAATTTGCTTCAAACTTGCTTCACTTGATCTTCAAGTTGTAATTATGCAATCACAAATTTAAGGGAAGAAAAACTTGTTTTTTAGTGAATGGGGGTTTGCCTTGGTCAAACCTCTTGTAGGTAATTAAACCAAATGATGAAATAAAGGAAATGAAGCATGAAGCATGAAATATGCGATTGATATCACCTTGGATGATGTCTTGTGAAACAAATCTACAAACTAGCATGTAGTGGCCATGAAGAATGTAGATCTTGATCCTTGAATAAGATGTGAACAATTCTTGCAATTATATCCTCAATGGTACATCCACTTACTTAGCTCAACAACATACATGAATAATTTAAACCCTTTTCATGATTATATGATCTTAAATTTTTGCAACAAACTCTTGAAATCTACCTTGAAATTCCTTGAAAATGCTCTTGTAGTGCTCTATAATGCTCTCTTGAAGTTGCTAGGATGTCTCATAAAATTGCTAGGAGAAACAACGTGAATTAACCCCTTATTTATACTAAATTGGGAGATTAACCCCAAAATTTAAACAATTAAGGTTGACACCAAATATGGAAGAAAACTTTATTAAATTCTTGCCAGAATTAAATTTGAAAAGGGGGTCCTTATTAAGGGAGGACCCATTTTCCACCTAGGGTGAATGGGTCCTAGCTCATTTTTCTTGGACTTAACCCCGGGGGATGGAAAGAGCATTAAAAACTCATTTAGAATCATCTAATGAAGGGGGGTCCTATCAAGGGAGGACCCATTCGCCACCTAGGGTGAATGGGTTCTGGCACCATTTTCCAGGACCTAATTTTTTCCCAATTAAATGTTATATTATTTAAATCATGGGTGTCAAGATATATCTTTAGGAGGTGTCATAAATAAGGTTTTAAAAGGGGGTTAATTAACTCCAATTAACCAAAATTAATTAAGAACACCCTAGATAAATGTGAAAGTGTTTTACAACACTTTACAACACCTAAATAAGGTACAAATTTAAATACATTTTATTAAGAAGGGACCCATTAAGCTAATTAAGTAAATTATTCCTAGAAAAGTGTGAAAGTGTATTACAACACTTTACAATACCTTTGAAAAGGACCAATTAAAGCATGTTTTAATCAAATAAAGGTCCTAGAATGATGTGAATGTGTACAACACGTTACACCACTACTCCAAGACACCATTAATTCAGTTTTAATGTCAATTATCAAACCAAGTAAGGGAAAAGACTATTTTCTCCATTACTATAATCATATGGTCATATAATGTTTTTCCTACATGCACAAGAACTAGGAGAATAGAGATCCAATTTAATTATATTGGATAAAATTCCTAACTACTAGTCTTGTGTATTATTTGTTGGTTAATTTTTTCTATAGGTTTTTTCTGCAAGTCATACTCTGCCTATGAAAGATACCCTATAACCACAAGGTACACACAATTAGGGGGCACCATGTGTCCCAATACCCTAGCACTTGCAACCTAACCTACAAATAGCATCAAAAAATGAAAATATAGAATATTTTGGTAGTTTTTGCTACTGAACGACACATATTAATTAGCAAACCACCCCATTAGATGATTAATAATTTTAGAATTTGAAACAATGGTTTTCATCCTAATAGGCGATTTTCAATATTTTGATTGTGGTTTTAGTGACCTAATGAATATTTTAGTAGATTGGTATAATATTATATTATTGAGTATTAACATCATCACTACATCAATGTGACATTAACAAGTATTCTCCCTCAACCAATCCCCCAACTCCATCTACATTTTTATTTTTGCACTCTAACTTTGTAGGTTTTTTCATCAATCATATGATCTCCTTTTATTAAGAAATTGTTTTTATTTGGGGAAGAATTTTGAGAACTTCATAGTGTTTTTTTATTTTGGTGTCTATATTTTTCAAAAATTATAGATTCTCATTTATGTTGTTGATCTATCATTTTGAAAAATTTCAAGGTTGCATTTGGGCCCATGTAGCGACATTTTCTTTAAATTACATAATTATTTATGTAACTCATAGTAGTGCAATCAAATTAATCTCATTCAATAAAAAATGTGTATTTTTATTTATGTGGCCAAATTTGACATCTCTAACGCGTTAAGATCAAGACCACTTCATTGATTTAGCAAGTCATAATTATAATTGCACTAAGCATAAAGTGCCATGATCATATATTATTTTTTACTATAAGAAAATAAATTTTTGAAGGGACACCATAACCATTTACAAAAAGGACCACTACTTTTAAAGATAATAAAAACAAACAAAGCAGCCACCCATCAACAAAAAACAAGTGAACAACTAGCCAAGATCATATATTGTTGGCAATATAATCAATTGAATAAATTTTATAGGGTAATAAATTATGGTGGTTAATTTTTTTCCTTTATTTTATTATGATGGTGGGAAATCAAATGAAACTCCTAATTTTGTATAACTATGACTTATGAAAATAACTAGTATGGAATTATTTGATGGGAAAATCTTATATAAAATATGTAAAGAAAATGAGAAAAAATATTACATAATAAAAACATGTAAAGAAAATGAGAAAAAAGCTTACACAGTTAAATCCAAAAATATTGTATAGAATTTTTGAACCAATCTATGCTATTACTTGAAGGAAATATGGGAGATCAACCCTAAGTAAATTCATGATTACATTTTTTCATTTGTATCTTTTCATTTACAATTTCATCTCGAATCATGCAAAATAACTAAGTATACTTTGAGGAATCTTGAAAAGTTATATCTAGTAACTAGGGGACATCAAATTGATAATGTTTTGATGAATTTTGATCCTAAAGGTTTTAACCACATCCAAGGCTATTATCTCTAATATTAAAAAACTAAGAACACAACTAAATGATTACAAGATTGATAAGGAGGATGTATAATTAATTCTAAATGTGTTATCTAAGCTTGGTCATGAGTATTGAATATTTATTTTTAGATTTCATGTCCATCAATTTTGTGGGAGTTGCATATGTTTATCCTATTTTATTATATTTTCAAATCTTCTAATCCCAGATGAAGAAAATCTAATTCAAATGGGTCTCATTGAGTCTTCTAAACCAAAAGCATTGATGGCTAGTGATTGTTACCCATTTTTTCACTCATTGGTTCAAAAGGGTAGAATTTTTTTTAAGCTGGGGAAGATAAGGTACATTTTATTATCCTTCTTCATCACATTCAAATGTATAAGTGAAAAATCTGAAATTTTTTACAACTACAGAACATTACATTCATACACATGCATGTAATAGAGAAAGATTCACATATTTTTGAAATGTAATCTTTATTAAATGTGATAAGATACATGTGTCTCACACAAAAAGTCATGAGACTGAATTTTCTCTGATACAAATAAAGATAAATCAATACATGAACAAATGAAGGAAAATAAATGAGCATGTAGAAGGGATGACCAGTCATTGCCTGAATGATTGGTTGGTGTTTGTCTCACTTCGGTGTTGTCCTAGTTGCTTGACCTTCCTAGTTTTATGCGCTCTTGTTCCTGCAACAGTCAAGCAATGTGTTAGAGTTATACTCTAAGCAATGAAAAGTCAAAGCTATACATGATCATCTATGTTATCCACCTATGCATGCATCAATTTATCTCATGTGTATCAGTTGATCAATGAATGCCTCAGGTGTTTTGAAAAAACCATTTGGTCAACGTGCACACGAGGGACAGTCATTTTTTCTAACTTGTTTGTTTCATGTGCAGCTACAGGTGCAGATATGACTTAAATCAAATGAGTGGAGTAAATGTGGCTCCCATGAGGGTTGAGCCTAGCTCATTATTTTACTTGGGAATTAAAGATTAGAGGCTTCATTTTTTCTTCAAAAATATGGTATCAAGCATGAAGAGAGGAACAAAAGGAATTTTTTCTTTGTGGTAAAATGAACTTATACATAAAGACATAAAGGAGTTTTAGAATGTAAAGATGCACATAATATACATAAAAGAAATACCTAGATCCTTTATTCATGTGCATAAATGTCTGAATCTACATGATATGAGAAATATACAGGAAAATAAAGATGAAGCTCTCGAGATGCCAGTAGATCACCACAGAGGATCACAGGACTGTAACATTCTTTTGTCCACAGGAAGGACTGAATACAAAATGAATAGAAAGCTCAGCCATGGAAGCAACAATGCTCCAGTTTTAGAATGCAAAAATAAAAGGGGTATTTGTTTGGTTTCCGCATGTGAACTCATGGCAACCAATGGATATTAACAAAATCTACAGGAAGCATACAACCGCGACCATTAAAATACTGAGTTTCCAGAATGAGCACAGGAAAACCCAAATCTACAATGATGCATGAAGGTAAATTCACCATGAATAATAAAATCAACAAGAAAAGCCTCAAAGCCACGACCATTAAAATATAGAGGAATTTGACAAATACCCAAAAACTTGCGGGAATCCCAGCTACAAGAGAAACGTGTAGAGGTCTATGTTGTTCATAGCCATGATAAAGTGAAATCTCAGCTACATAAAAGGAATGAGAGGTCGAGCTATAGGAGAATGTGATAGCTATAGGAAAAGCTTGAGAGAACCTACAGGAAGCACAAGCTTGCAGCTAACCTCATCTTTTATTTTTTAATTGTATAAATCTTCAAAATAAAAGTAAGATATCTCCCAAATACAGAAGTGAAATGTGCCATCAAATACACAAATGACTGCTACAAGAAAGGCGCATGTAATCACAGAGAATAAGAAAGCATAAAAAATGAGTGGGAAATACAGAGTATCGCGGCCATGGAAGATCTATACAAGTATAAAACGGATGAAGGATTTACGGTTTCCTCAAAAAAGTTATAAAGGGATTACCAATGCGAGTTCCTGAAGCTTTTAAAATGAAGAACATCAATGGAATTGCAAGTCAATGAGCTCATGAATTGCAGCAGAGAAAGAGCTTGAAGATGTTTCCAGGAACCCTTGGCGTCGGCAGTTTTAGCTTCTTCCCGAAGCTTCCAAAATAAAGTGAGAGAATGCCTCGGTTTTCTTTTACTTTTAGGGTTTCAAACCCTACGCCAAAGGCTAATTGAAGATAGGCATTTTTTCCTTTTTCTCCAAATATACATTATCAACTAATTCCCGTGGATAAAACTTTAAGTCTTGTAAACTACTTTGCTTTTTCCTTGTAATTTTGGTATTCAAGTATGCCTTTATGACTTTGGCATGATCGAGTCATTCCTTGACTTTGTAAACCATTTTGCCTAAGGTTTTAGCTTGGCCGATACATTAGGGTTTTGTTTTCCTTTGCATTCATTACGTGATGTAAAAAGGAAGAGGATATGTTTGATTTATGACTTGGAGGGAATATTGGGGCACTTATTGCGTTTGAGAACATATGCCATGAATGGAGGGGAGTTGTGAGAAGTTTGAAAATATAAGGAGGGTATCTAGGGAGTGGTTCATCTTTGTAAGAGTGAATTTTGGCCTTTTGACTCAGTTTGAGGCACTTTTGAGAAGTGTTTATGTTTTGATTAAGTCTTGTATGACTTTTTCAACCATTTGAAGCCTTTTTGGAGATAATCTAGGGGCTAAATTTGTGGGTTTATTGTTGCATCCGACCCAAGATGCTTTTAGTTCCTTTTTTGGTGGAATTGTTTGGAGCTTGGCTACTTAGCCACATTTGTAACTCATTTGAAAAAAAGTTCTGGATTGGCATTTTTCTACACTTAGTGATTTTTTAGGTCCTTTGGTAGAATTTTGTAGAATTTTGTAACTCATTTAGACATGGAATACAATACATACCTTGGGCATCATTGAATGGAGTATTTTGTCTTCTTTTTACTGCAATATTGTGTATTTTTACATGATTGATTAAGTTATTGTGAGATAATATTTTGTTTCCCTTAACTTTGTCTCATGGCTTTAGTACCTTTTTGCAGAGTAGTGTGATGTTTGCAGGTTATAATCTGTGTCAAGATTGTAGGTTTCTTTTAGCTGTGAGGTCTTCTCCTCCTAAGAGCTCAAGCAATAAGGCCTTTTTATAAAACACTTATGCAAGGCACATAGAAATAGGTCATGCAAGTTGTTTTCTAGTCATTATGTACAAGTGTATAAAATATGAGTTTTCCAAGGTCTAAGTCGTATTTTGGTGTATCACCTTAGGAGGTAGTTATCATTTTATGCAATCTTTCTCCCTTTTCCCCTCAAAATTTAGTAAAGTAGGTGATAACTGACTAGGAAGCCAGCCTTCTCCGGAGGTTCTTTTCCAAATCTTGGCAACCCACAGCTCGGAAAAGATCCCATGTTCTCTCTAAAAAAGCTAAGAGTTGCAGCTTAACATGATTTGTCATGCAACTTAGCTAGGGTGCAATTTTAGAAGTTAACAGTGATCAAAGGTACAAAAAGAATCAAGGAATCTTGAAAAGAAAAGAAAAAGATCAAGCCACACAAATATTCTAAATCCTCCCCCTCAAAAGGGGAATCATCTAAGAATAATATTCCCATGTGTGCATATTGGAATAAATTCAGTTGCTTATTTTAATTTATATTTTAAATCATTATTTTTTTAGTATAGTTTATTTTATTTTTAAAATAGTTTAGATGTAATTTTAGTTAGTCTTATATAGTTTGATTTTCATTTTTAATAGTTACATTTTTATAAATATCCCTTTCACTTCAACTACCATAACTTTCAATTAAACCATTTATTTTTATTTTTATAAGCATTGGAGAGTTTTTCCCACCCTCCTCACCATGGGCTAGACAACTTCTCCCCATCTCACCATAAATGATAATTATATCAAATTTGTATTCTATTTTTTTATTTTTATTTTCTCATAATTCATATGGCTAACATTATTTCCATAAGTCAAAGATCTATTTCTAAAAGAACTAACACTTTATGGTTGTAGGTCCATTAGTCCAAAACTTATCTTTCTAAACCATATTTTTTAATATATATTATTTGATAAGGGAAAATTAACTTGTGTTTGGTGTGTCTTATTTAGTTTATATTTTTCTATGTTCCTCACTAAGGGTGTGTATGCTATCCTCTCACATTGCAAGATGAATTTGAGGATCATAAACATCCTTCCTCACTTGAATCACCCAAGGGAGCACTTGTGTATGCTATATCTTCATTTCTTAGGGTGATCTTAGAGATTAAAATATATATTTTTATTTTAGTTTTGTTTAGTAGGGTTATCTTTGATTTCATCACTAAGGGGGATGACTTGAACCCTTGTGTTCCAACAAGTATATATATTAAGGGTATAGCCAAAATACTCAACTCAAAGGAAGATTATCATGTTTGGTATATATTTATTTTTCATTTGAGGTACAAGGAAAAGTGGGAAGGGATTCAACCCCAACCACCTACATATAGCTAGAACTCTTGTTCATGGACATTGACCTCATTTATCTTTAGGTATTTATAGGGCATCCGCTAAAAATCCATGTAAATTCTACATAGAACCTTTCAACTATACATATTTGTGATGCATAAATTAGTTTTTAGCATTGAGAATGTACTCACCATGTACCCCTATAAATGAGATTTTAAATCATGTATGATATTGTAATGCCCATAATTTACACATGGACAAAACCATCACTATTTTGTTTTAAACAACTCTACCAAAAAATTAACCAAGCCAAATAAGATAGTTTTCTATGTATACACCGAGAGATGAAGTTCATATAGCAACATCAATGGCACATCACTCGAGAGCGGGGAACGAGTTAGGGTGTGCAAGTGTGTGGAGTCCATCATAAACACCTTCTTGTTGGTAATAGGTTTGCTAATCACCCTAGGTTGATTTAGGTGAGAATAAATATTAGTTTAATTTTCCTCTAGCCAAAATTCATTTGTCTGTGGTGGTCGTAGGTCCCTTGTTTGAGCCTACTCATCATGGGAATTTGATGATTGGTTATAAAGTCTAGCTCTTTTCCTAAAACGTGGTCTATCAACATTACCATGCCCAAACATATGGTCTATGATTAAATGAATCCTTCTATTTAGATGTAATCTTTCCATACTTAATACATTGACTTACTTTATAATACGGGTTTATCAAGTAAATAAGTTTTCCCAAAACTTTAGTCTTGAGAAACTAGAATTGATCCATACAAGGACCCCACTATAAATATTGAATTCTTCTAAAAACTTAAAGTGATTTGCATGAGTCAATTTATTTCCAATTCAATATTTTATTAAATAATTAACCATATTGACTTATCCCAAATTTTATAACTCCTTAAATGTTTAAATTCAATACCTATACTAAATATCCTTTCACATATGTATATATATATAATTTTGTTTTTGTTTTTTTGCTTTTTTTTTTTTTTTTTAAAATCAACTTACATAGTTGTTATTTATATTTAACACCTCAACATCAATTCTCAAGGAAAATTCTAACTTAAGATTTAATAAATAAAAATAATAATAATAATAATTTAAACTAACTAATTTCCTAAACCTATTCTAAGTCTTTTATCTTTAACTTTACCTAATTTCCTAACCCTATCCTAAATCTTTTTTTTAACTTTATCTTTAAGCTACCTAATTTCTAAACCTCTTACCTTTTCCTTTTACATACTTAAAAAGCCACGTATCCTCCTAAAGTAAATCTATTGTATTTAAACAATTGATGTATATTTGAAATGTTTTTTATAAAATTTGTTCATAAAGATTAATAATAAATCAATTATTATATATTATTTTTATATATATTATATTATATTATTTTAAATTTACATTAGAAGTTTAAATTTAAATTATAAATGTAAAAGTGTTAGTTGTATATTATTAGATCTAAAGCTAAATCTTAATATGATTCCTAAGGGTGGATGAAAAAGATATAAAATAAAGCTTAAAACTATTGTAAAAAAGATAGTAACAATGTAATATTTAATAGTTATGCAACAAAATGATTTTTTAAAGAGCTTTTCTTTTATCTAAAAGTAAGATGTATATGTCATAAATATGTTGATATGGAAAACCCTAATATGGATAAGAAATCTTAAAAATAAATTAGATTGTGTGAGGTTAGAGAGGTTCATCAAATATAAGCTAATTAAATAAATGTAATTATTAAATACAAATCAACATATATTATGTAATGATAGTTGAGACTAATAAACTATATTATTGTACTTACTACTTTAAAAAGTAAATGTAAGGGATAAAGAGAATCATTCTTTTGATTGATAGATTATATTATATTATTTATATAATATAGTATGTAATATAATATGAACAAGTGACTATCTAGTATTTTAGTAATTATATTTATTGATTAATTGATAAACTATTTATGGAATATTAATTTAGGGGCAACTCAAATCATAGTTTGAAATAATAGATCCCAATAAAAATATTTCTTCAAAATAAAATAATCATACCAGTAAAATAATTATACCATACCAAATATTATATAAGTGTGCTTATCTTTGTCTTCTTTATGTCCTTGATTTTTGAATTTTGTAATAAAATCTCAACTATTTCAACTCATAGATTTGTAGAAAAAGTAAATTTTAATACTATTAATAATTTCATGAATTTATCTATATGCTCATCATCATATGAATTTAAAAAAATAAAATAGTGAAAAACTAAAACATAAAAACTTCTCTTTTAAGGTTAATCTAGAATAATCCAATAAGATGCATATAAATAAGTACACATTTAGATTAAATCAATAGCTAATTGTAGTAGATATGTGTGTTTTGAAATAATAAATGCTAAAATATTAAAAAGAATGCAATAAAATAAAGTTACTTAGTTGTGTGTTTAAATGTGAATGCCTTGTTATCAACAAGAGAATATGAGAATATGATAGTGTATAACTCACATTGTAATATGCTACACATTAGAATATTAACAATTAGATTGCATATTTTTACTTTTGGATTCACCCAATTTATTTTATTTTATTTTGCTATTCACAATTGATGGTAAAATCTTGTTATGTTCCATAGATAAATATATAGAAACAAAAAATAACTATAAAAAACATTCTCTAAAAATAAATACAAAATTAAATAAGAAATAATATAAATATAAGAATTTTACTATTATTTTTACACGTCTATTTTTCAATTAAATGATACTTTTATTAATGTAACATACTTTATTATATTTTCACATAAAAACAATTTCATGTTTAATATTTTTGGATATGCTGGTTTTTGGCTGGTAGGTATTGTTGGTGTTCAGCTTGTGGATGGCAGTCTTTCTCCTTTTGTTCTTGCTGTTTGTCACTGCCCCTGGGTTGGGCTTGGGTTTGGCTTTTCTTAGATATTTTTCTAATCCATGGCCGAATATGAGCCAATCCAATTTATTTTAGCCTTTGAATCACAAGATGATTTGAAACCTGTGTGACATTAAATGCTACCCTAGTTAGATGTACTCAGGAATGCTCATTCTAAATACTGATGTGTTTTCTGAAATGCCTTTATCTCACAGGAAAATATGTTTTGTGCTTTTTCCTATCTCATAAATGCCAGACTCAGTGTTTTCTATCGTCTGTTTTCTTAAATGTGGGATCCTCATGGCTGTTAATAGAGGAAAAGAAAAACATATGTGGTTGACAAAAAAATGTATTAGTTGGCAAAGGTGATACCTTCGAGAATGATGTTGACTCATTAACAAAGTCCACTAATACTAAGAAGCTTTCTTAATGTAAGAAATAAATGGGAATGGTTGCCCTTGATAGATATTTTATATATTTACCACCCTATGCAAAGTATTCAACAAGTGGAGATTTGTTGCATATGTGTAATATACTTTGCATATTGACTCCTTAAAAAAAATTGGACCCTTTTTCAAAGTGGTTTTCTAATTCATGATTTTATATGAATTGTATTGTAATATCACTTAACGATTTCCTAAAGTGACGTGCCCATAAATAATCACACATAGTTAGGGTTATGTACAAACATTAAACCTTTTTTTTATATTGTGCTTATTGTTTCATATTTATAAGACCTCATTTTCCCCTTATCTCTATTCATCCTTCATTTTTATTTTTATTTTTTTGAATCTATTATTTTATGTCTAATAGTACATATATAAGACCTTTTAGGGTTTTTAAACTTTATTTTTGTTGTTGTAATTTTCTTTTAAATGAATGGTGGTATTTTCTAGTTTTGATTAATTGTAATATTTTTTCTAGTTTATTCATTATTGATATTTTCTCTTTTTAAATTTCTTCTATTAAGAAAACATTGTGATTCTTGTGCAACCCTCCCCTCACCTCTTATATTTATGTTTAATTCAAACTCTTACATCTATACTAGTTTATGTTACAATTTTCAATTAAAAGTATTTGTATTTTATGGAGTCTAAAATTATAAATATAAATACAAGTCTATTTGAATATAATGTTTATTAAATGGTTAAATATATAGACTATAACAAACATAAGCTTTAGCATCATAAATAGATAGAATTTAGACATATCATAGTGAAGTGATTAATAATTAATTTATTAATTAAATATCATACATTATTTGATAAACGTTTGTAACTTATACATGTAAATGAAATGTATTCAATCCCTATATTTAAGGTTTAAGGGAGTTGTATGGGAGTAAAATTAAATATCCATTGTGATTAAAATGATAGTAAAGAAGGTAAGTTGTGAAGCATTTGTGGAAAGAAGGAGAGGGTAATTTTTTTTATATTGAATTACACTTTGTAGGTTTTTTAATCATAGGGTTTTCCATATTTTAATTCATGTGTATTGTTTCATTTATTCTCTTATAAATATATTTACATTAACCATCATATTCTTACATAATAGTAAAAACAAAAAATATCAAAATAATAGTAAAATTAAATATTTACATGTTCACTTTACAAATATTAAATTTTATTTAAAAAAGATAATTTTTTAATTTTTAATTGGTTCAAAACCAACTTATTATTAACTAATTAACAAAACTTATTGCAATAGTATTGCCTATGCTAGGTATTAATAATATAGTATATAATAGAATAGAATAGAATAGATAATATATTATATAAATATATAATAATATGTAATAATAGTATATATAAAATATTTTTATTGTCTTATTATATATTATATTATATTATATATGTAATATATATACATCATACACATATAGATATAATAGAATTTGTTTTTCAATATGAGTATCACAATAGATCTCAATTTGATTTGTGGTAGTCATGACAGGGTTTAGATGAGCACTCATTTGTAATGGAAGACTAGGATTGATAAATAAAGATTATAGGATTAGATTTAGATTAAAAATGTGAAAATTTTAGTGGTATATTAGATCTAAAATTAAACCTTAATATGATTTTAAGGGTGGGTGAAAAAGATATAAAATAAAGCCTAAAACCAATGTCAAATAGACATTAACAATGGAATAGTAATGAAACAAAATGATTGTAAAGAATTTTTATTTTATCTAAAAGTGAGATTTATATGACATACATATATTGATACATATGGAAAACTCTGATATGAGTAAGAAAAAAAAAAAAAAGAAGTTTGTGTAAGGTAAAAAGGTTCACCAAATATAAGCTAATTAAATAAATGTAATTGATTAAATACAAATCAATATATATTATATATGATATTTGAAACTAATAAATCATATTATTGTACTAACTACTTTATATAAAAATAATTTATATAATATAATATAATATAATATGAATAATATAATATATAGTATGAATAATATAATATATAATATATTAAAATAAATAATATGTTATATATAAATGTATAATAATATACAATAATATTACATAAGTTATATATAAAATATTATCATTGTCTTATTATATATTTATTTATTATATTTATATATATTAATAAGTAATATATAATAATTGATTTATTATTAATATTTATAAATAAATAATTTTATATAAATATATTTCATTCTAATGCAATATATTTAATTATTTAATTATTATCATTATACTATTTAATTATTTAATTAATATTATTTCCCATGCCATTATCCATAAAATGTGAATAAGTTGGAGTTGCGTTGAAAAATGTGGGAGAAGAAATACCTAAGTTAATGAGAAACTCCATAAGTAAAGCACGTGAACAGTGACTTGTACAAAGCCCAGCCCTGACAGTGCCCAACCGTGATAGTGACATGACGAAAATGATTTTTTTTTTTTGACTCATCTAAAAAGTCAGGGCTTAGTGTGTGACACTTAAGCCTAGCCGAAAGGAACGTATCATTTTTCATACACATTTATTTACATACATTAATAGAATCTGAAAAGACTTCTTTTAAATGCAATGGAGTACGTTGGGGTTGAATTACGCCTGAGCAGATGGGACTTCTCGCAACTATGGTCAATGATGAAGGGGAGTAATTAAAGTTTTGTGATACACTCTTGTACATAAGAGAAGATTTAGCTGCGCCCCAAATTTTTCCAATTCACACAACAGACATTGTATTTAGGGGAGAGGACTCAGTATCTGTGCACCCTAACTTCGCGCTTCTAATTATCTTACGTGGAAATTTCAAATCACTCCCAATTTTTTACAGCAGCTTACTTGGCAAGTCCCCGGCTTATAACTTTCATTTCAAAGTCACATCATCAAATATGATGCCACATCGACATGCTTTTTGTCAAGGTGTCCGAAAAGGCCTAAAAAAAAGTGAGACCAATACTTATGCATTCACATCATGGGTAGTTGAGCGCTGATGTGGCATCACATGATTGGTTGCCTTTTAGATCAAAGGAATACATTTTATTTAATAATGGGTAGTCAAGTTAGGTGAAAGCTAACTACTAGACACAATTCTCCTATGTATATAATATAGCATATGCCCCCATACCACATGGAGAAAAGAGCCGCAATGGAAGAGGTGGGACCCGCGCCGATGGAAAAGGTTGTCGAATGGAAGAAAAGACATGATGGCCAGACATCTCATCCCCCATGCCGTTTACTGTCCTATCGCCGGGACATCGTGTCAGTGCCGACGGTTTTTCAAAATAATCGTTCGGCGTGGATGGATAAAAAGCCAAAAATGTGGCATTTGAAACCATTATCAGCAAATATCAAAAAGCCCAGACAAGGTCCCATTTTCTCCATTTTTGGACGATGACGTTTTGGTGGATAGCGAGGGCAAGAGTAGCAGTAGCAGCCATGCGGAGATCCTTCAAGTATGTATATCCGTTCTGTGTATGTGCCATCTTGCCATTATGCCATGAACATCGAAGAAATGAATGGGCATTCATTGCGGGTTTTAGGGTTTGTTATTCTTAGTTGAGGGTTTTAGTTTTTCGTCTCCTCCTATCTCTAGTTTTAAAATTTTGGGGTTGCTGAAGAAACTATTTAGTTGAAAGGGTATTTTTGTGTCGAGGGTTTTGAAATTTTTGTTCGTTTCCTCCCCATGTGCTGGTTTTCAAATTTTTCCCTTTTTGAATGAAATAAGTGACAACCCATTGTAGAAATATGAGTGAAATTACTGAATAATGTTTGTAGAAAGCAAAAT
Source organism: Sequoiadendron giganteum (assembly GCA_007115665.2). NCBI lineage: Eukaryota > Viridiplantae > Streptophyta > Pinopsida > Cupressales > Cupressaceae > Sequoiadendron > Sequoiadendron giganteum. Next base: position 432,818,940 of record CM021104.1, read on the forward strand.
CTATGGGTTCTACAATGAAATGCTATATTTCGAAAATCATGTAAAACCCAAAATGTCGCCATTGTTCGAATTATTTTTTGGAATGGATAGAAAAGGGCATATAGTGGCATTTGAAATCATAATTGGGAAATAGCAAAAAGCCCACATCAAATCCCATTTTTGCCGCCATTTTATACACTATTGTTTTGGAAACCACACTTTCTCCTAAAACTCAGACTATTGTAAAACCCACTGTTTCACTAAGACGTCTCCTCATGTTATGTATGTATCCATGTATGTTCATGTGTATGTTTTTCATGCGTTTTTCGATGTACATAGGCGAATTTTGTCTAGTTAGCTGGCTCCCATTTGGCGAAAGCTAATTGGGAAATAGCAAAAAGCCCACATCCAATCCCATTTTTGCCACCATTTTATACACTGTTGTTTTGGAAAACACACTATCTCCTAAAACTCATACTATTGTAAAACCCACTGTTTCACTATGACGTCTCCTCATGTTATGTATGTATCTATGTATGTTCTTATGTATTTTTTTCATTTTTTTTTCTATGTACATAGGTGAATTTTGTCTAGGAGTTAGTTGAAATGTAGGTTTGATAATGTTTTTTATGTTGAGGGTTTTGAAATTTTGGTTTTGTTTCCTCCCCGTAAGCTGGTTTTCAAATTTTTCCATTTCCGAATGAAATAAGAGACAACCCATTGTAGAAATATGAGTGAAATTACTAAACAATATTTGTAGAAAGCAAAATCTGTGGGTTCTGCAATGAAATGCTATATTCATAATTTATTTCTCCACTACTATTTTTTTTAGGTTCTACAATGAAATGCTATATTTCGAAAATCATGTAAAACTCGAAATGTCATCATTGTTCACATTATTTTTTAGAATGGATAGAAAAGGGCATAAAATGGAATTCAAAATCATAATTGGGAAATGGCAAAAAACCCACATCCAATCCCATTTTTTCTGCCATTTTATACACTATTGTTTTGGAAAACACATTGTCTCCTAAAACTCGAACTATTGTAAAACCTACTGTTTCACTACGACGTCTCCTCATGTTATGTATGTATCCATGTAAGTTCTTATGTGTAAGTTCTTATGTATGTTTTTCATGCATTTTTCAGTGTGCATAAGTGAATTTTTTCTAGGAGTCAGTTGAAATGCAAGTCTGATAATGTTTTTTCTATCGAGGGTTTTGAAAATTTGGTTTTGTTTCCTCCCCATATGCTGGTTTTTGAATTTTTCCATTTCTGAATGAAATAAGTGACAATCCATTGTAGAAATATGAGTGAAATTACTGAATAATGTTTGTAGAAAGCATAATCTATGGGTTCTGCAATGAAATGCTATATTTCAAAAATCATGTAAAACTCGGAATGTCGCCATTGTTCGCATTATTTTTCAGAATGGATAGAAAAGGGCATATAGTGGCATTCGAAATCATAATTGGGAAATGGAAAAAAGCCCACATCCAATCCCATTTTTTCCACCATTTTATACACTGTTGTTTTGGAAAACACACTGTCTCCTAAAACTTGGACTATTGTAAAACCCACTGTTTCACTACGACGTCTTCTCGTGTTATGTATGTATCCACGTATGTTCTTATGTATGTTTTTCATGCATTTTCAATGTGCATAGGTGAATTTTTTCTAGGAGTTAGTTGAAACTGGCATATCCTATGTAATATACATATGTGAATTTACGATAGAAACTGACATACCCTATGTTATATACATATGTGAATTTTGTCTAGGAGTAGCTTGCTCCCTCCTTAACTCGTGGACAAAATTCACATATGTATGTAACATAGGATATGCCCCGCATACCGCATGGGGAAAAGAGTCGCGACTAAAGAGGTAGGACTAGTGAGGGAAAAGGTTGTCGGATGGGAAGGAAAGACTTGAGGGCTAGACGTCTCATCCCATGTGTTGTTTGTTGTCCCATCATCGGGAAATCATGTCAGCGTCGGTGGGTTTTCAAAATAATTGTTTGGCATGGATGGAAAAAAATCCAAAAACGTGCAATTCGAAACCATTATTAGCAAATATCTTTTTCAATGACAACAGTTAGTGTTATGCACACAGTAAGAAGACAATGTATTGAATTTGAGCTTCTTAATTTTTAACAACCCTTACTTTTAGCAAAAAAATCTTCTTCGATATCTTCCCAACACATTATTCACATAGAAATAGCATCATGGAAAACACGGTGCGTTGTGGCTCACTTATTATTTTTCCCGGACTGTAACAAAATACTATTTTCAACTTCACTTTCTTGTTTTATGACACCCCGTACTTTAAGAAAAATAGTAAGAAGACAGCAACCAGTGCTATGCACATAGTAAGAAGACAATGTATTGAATTTGAGCTTCATAAGTTTTAACAACCCTTACTTTCAGCAAAACACTCTTCTTCCATATCTGCCCAACACATTATTCACATAATAGTTGCATCATGGAAAGCATAGTGGGTTGTGGCTCACTTATTATTTTATTCAGGCTGTGAGAAATGAATGTTTTGAAGTTCATGTTGTAGTTTTTTAACAACACTTACTTTGACCAAAACACTCTTCTTCAATATCTGGCCATATGTTTCCAATAGAAAATTTACATAACAGTAGCATCATGGAAAACACAGTGGGTTGTGGATCACTTCTTATTTATTTCAATCTCCTTTTTTAAATGTAAATAGAAAGCTGAAGGTCTGAGTGCACGTGGAGGAGTTGGAGTAGAATAATGATGAAATGGAGGTGAGGGGTAATTTTAAATTTGGGAAACACAATGTAGAGTATTTCAGTTGCTTGAATGTCTTCAAAATCACACATTCCATTGTTGTGTTTAACTTTCGCACCATTGAAAAAAAAATTGCAAAAAATAATTATGAATGGGAAACACAGTGCTGGGTTTCAGTTATTTGAATCTCCTTGTTTAAATGTAAAGGGTTGTCTCATGGTGGGTTGCTTGCTTATTGACACCCACGGTTTTGCAACATGGAATGTTACAAAACAATTTTAATATTTTTAAAATCACACATTCCATTGTTGTGTTTAAATTTTGCAACATTAAAAAAAAAAAGTGCAGAAAAGAATTCTAGAAGGGAAACACAGTGTTGGGTTTTAGTTATTTTAATCTCCCTGTTTAGATGTAAAGGGTTGTCTCATGCTGGGTTGCTTGGTTCTTAACACCCACGGTTTTGTAAGATGGATTGTTAGAAAATAGTATAAAAGTCTTCTAGATCACACCTTCCATTGTTGTGTTTAAGTTTCAAGTATATAAAAAATTTCATGCTTCATAACACATTGCATATTTCAACCTCCACATCACAACATACCCAAGCCCTTTCTGGTTTTTAAACCAGTATATCTAGGTGTGCACATTGGGTAGTGCATGTTGGAAAACACAATGTGTTTTGAAGCCTTCCTTCACTTCATTCTGTTTTGCAACAATTCATGTTGGAAAACCCTTGGTGTTAAGAAAGAAGCAACCCAAATACTCTTGTAAAACCCTCTACAACACTATTGGATAGTATGTGTCACCTCTATTTGGTCTGATTTCTTCTCCAACTTGTGCACGTGCACTGAAATGGTCAGCTTTCCCTTTCAATGTGCAGACTAGAAACAAATATTATTTTCACCTTTCTTTCTCGAAATAGAAAAGGCGCAATACTTGCAACCGTTGCTAGGAAAACGTGTTAGTGCTGGCAAGATTTCAAAATAATTTATCGGCATGGACAAAAAGCCTAAAACATGGCATTCAAAACCATTATTTGCAAATATCAAAAAGCCTAGACAAGCTCCCATTTTCTCCATTTTTGGACAGTGACATTTTGGTGGATAGCAATGGGAAGAGTTCCAGGTGTTCAAAGCTCCTTAAGGTATGTATATCCGCTCTGTGTATGTGCCATTTTTCCATTCTACCATGAACACTGAAGAAAGGAACGACTATTTGTTGCTAGAAAACAATATTTTTACCTTTCTTTCTTGAAACAGAAAAGGCCCAATAGCAGGAAACAAATAGTATTTTCACCTTTCTTTCTTGAAACAAAAAAGGCCCACGTCATTCCCTTCCACTTTTGCTATGCCAAACAAAAGAAACTTGTCCACAAAGTTAACCCACCCACTTTTTTGCCTAGCAATAGGCGGGAAAACCCACCTAATGGCGCCATTAACTCCCACCTGACCATTGCCCAGATGTTTTGTTCCGTTTTTCGGTTTTGTGTTGATTGCCGGTTTGGCGGGCCCTGCACTACGACGTCTCATCATGTTATGTATGTTTTTCATGCCTTTTTGAAAAACTCTTTGCTACAGCCGAAATGTCATTTCGCTTTCTTTATTTGATTGGAACAAATAAATTGCTTGCATTATTTGTGGAGTTGGAAAAAACACTGTGTCCTCTCAATTGTAGAGGGTTTTACAACACTATATGGGTTGCTTGTTTTTGAACACCTTAGATCGACACAGTGTGTTTTCCAAATGTGTAGATAATGTGCACATATATTTGGTCGAATCAGATGAGGAAAATGAAATTCCATTTTGATCTCATGTTACATGAATAGGTGCTTTTTGTTTATGAGTTAGCTTTCTCCTGATTGGAACAAATGAATTGCTCTCATTATTTGCACAGTTGGAAAACACACCATCTCCTTTCTGTTGCAGAGGGTTTTACAACACTATTTGGGTTGCTTGTTTCTTAAGGAACCGGCTAACTCCTAAATAAAATTCACCTATGTACATCAAAAAATGCATGAAAAACATACATGGATACATACATAACATGACGAGGTGTCATAGTTGGAAACCACACTGTTTCCTCTCTGCTACAAAGGGTTTTACAACACTATTTGGGTTGCTTGTTTCTTAACACCTTATATGGAGACATTGTATTTTCCAACACTGCAAATAGTGCGAGCATTTATTTGATTGAATCAGATGAGGAAAATGAAATGCCATTTTTATTTGATGTTACATACATAGGTGCTTTTTGTTTAGGAGTTAGCTTTCTCCTGATTCCTTATTGGAACAAATGAATTTATCCAATAGAATGAATGTTCATTGCTTCACAGTTCTAGCAAAATGGAAAAACGGCACATATGATTGCTGATATATATACTAGTGTTAGCGATAGGTTAAATTGGAAATTAAATTCCCAATGTACAGTTTAATATGTTTGTTTATTGCCTATGCAAGCTGGCATTTTTCACTAAGCAGAACATATAAATTGTATATTGGGGAAATTTGGAAGAAATAAAATTATTTTTATCACCAATAGTCTTTAATTTGCCAATTTAATATATCGCTAACACTTGTCTTTCTTCTAGGTGGTTGATATGGGCCAAGAAAGAAAATTGAACAAAAAAAGGGTAGGTGGATTGAGAAGGATGCTTCAGGAGATGTGAACCTTGTGCAGTAAATACAGGTGATTATGGCTGTGATAGTTTGAATTGCAAGTGTAGTGGATGCATAGTAATGTTAATAAATGTAAGAACATAAATTAACATTTTATTGTAAACTATATCCTAACAAGGTTAGTATAAAGTAGAATTCCATAGCATATAAACATAAGTTCAACAAGGTTTTGTTGTAAAATGATTTAGTGAAAATATATTTCTCACAAGATAAAGAAAAATAGCACACCTACGAGCTGAACAAGGCTTTAGAACAATAAGTTTCTATAGGATACCTACCAGAGTTGAACAAGGCTTTAGAATAATAAGTTTCTATAGCATACCTACCAAAGTTGAACAAGGCTTTAGAATAATAAGTTTCTATAGCATACCTACCAGAGCTAAACAAGGCTTTGTTGTAGAGTTTATTTTAGTAAAGAATATTTTATAACAGCATAAAGAAAAAGAAAAGTTTCCATAGCATTATCTACCACTTGAATGAAGGTTTCCATAGCTGAGTAACTTTATTTGCCATAAATTTGATCTTTCTCTAAAAACTTACAAGTTACTAAAGAGTATTTGGTCCACTACTAAAGGGATGCTAAATTAAATAAAGTTTAGAACATATGAATATTAAACTCATACAAGCAAATCAGAGCCAAATTTAATAGCTTTGGCTAGTTGTCAGCGGAAGGTCCCTGCTAGAACAAACACATTTGTCTCTTCATTAAGATGACAGTTTTGTATGAAGTTTCCTAACTATATAAGTCATCGTCATCTTTATTATCTGCTGTAGCAAATACATCTGAAGCCCTAGTAGGAGTACCAACAGGTTTTTTGGAGATCAAAAATCAAAACCAAAGCCTCGAGATTGTTGTAGTGTTTGTGCAAAGGCTTGATACTTCCAAATATCAACATCACTGATAGTTCTTCGGGCATATTTCATAGACTCCTCAAAATGAGAATCTTTTATTTCAGCTACCTCATCACTATCATCCTCATCCATTGCTTCAGGATTCTCAGCTCTTTTTCGTTCACGTTGAATTTCCTGAAAGTGTGGGGGGAGAGGTTATGGTAAAATTGAAATGCATGCTAGTATGATGAATTGAAATAACAAGCTACAAGTTGAGGTAAGTTCAATAGGTAGAATACTGCTCTATCTTAAAAATTAGTAACATAACAGTCAAAATAAAAACCATTAGAAATCCATAAACAGATCTAGTTTGCAAAAGATGACACAATTAGAACTCATCTTCTCAATATTTTCTCTAATAGCATACTTGCAAGCCCTTTGACAAATCTCAGTGATATCGGCTCCACTGAATCCTTGGGTATAACGGGCCAGTGCCATTAGGTCTACATCCTTTGATACAGGTGACTTTCTCAAGCAAGATTTGAAGATTTGATAATGTGAGGACTCATCAGGTAAGGGAATATAAATCGGCTGGTCAAGTCAACCAGGCCTTAACAATGCAGGATCGATGATATCAAGCCTGTTTGTAGCAACAATAATTATAACTATTTTTGTGGCTATCATACAAGCCATCTCCATCAACAACTGATTAAGGACTCTGTCTATAACACCACCCCCAACACTACTACCACGCTAGAAACATGCAAACCAATTATGCATCACAAGTTAGAGCCTACTTCAAAAAGGTCAAACAAAATTACTAGTCATTTATAGTCAGCCTTAAAATTTTAATTATAAAAAATCAACACAGTTGCGTAGCAATAGAATCAAGCTCATCATAAAATAGGACACAAGGAGCTGACCCTCTGGCCTTATCAAAAATTTGTCACATTAGCCTCACTCTCTCGAAACCACATTGTTAACAATTCAGGGCCCTTCAAACTGATGAAATTGGCTCAGCATTCATTGGCAGTGGCTTTTGCAAGCAATATCTTTCCACAACCTGGTGGGCCATAAAATAGCACTTCTTTTGAAGGAGACATTCCAATTTTTTCAAATTTCTCAGGATGCTCCACTAGATATTGAACAGTCTACACCAAACTCATAATGAATTTTGTTAGTTGATATCTCCTTGAAAAGCAGGTTTTCTGCATTGAAAGAAAAGAAAGGCACAAATATAGTGAACCATGTATCTCAATATACCTCTTGAAGCTCCCTCTTGACATTTTCCAACCCTCCAATATCTTCTGAAGTGAAATTTGGAACTTCAACAACCTGTCAATGTTTTCCCAATATTCATAAGCAAATTTACCATTATTAAATTCATCAGAAACAAACAAACTTAGAAAATTAAAATTTAGGGGCCCAACAAATCAATAGTTTAAAAATACAATCCCTACTTAATCGATATGAGAAAAATTGAATGTCTAGACATGGTTTGGAAAAACTCACAGTTTCACAGATAGCGGATGGGTTGCTAGAGCCCAGTGCAGTCTAGAAGTGCTAATTAGTCACGACCATTGAATTTAGAATCTCAGCATCTATTGTCTCATCTTCTAAGTCAATGACATTCATTTTTTCCCTAATACACTGAAGTGCAGCCTCAGTACACAAATTTGCAAGATCTGCTCCAACGTATCCATGAGTATCCTTAGCAATCCTTTCGAGATCAACCTGTACCAAGAATCCTAAAGATTAACATATACTCTCACCAAGAAAAACAAAGATTAATAAATGCTCTCAAAATCCAAGCACTGCTTGACATTATATCTAGAAGTATAAAAAACAATTTAGGTTCTACAATACATACATCATCAGAGAGCTTCATATTCTTCATATGGATACAAAGCACTTCCAACCTGCCTGCTTCATCCGGAAACCCAATATCAATATCCCTATCAAACCTTCCAAACCTTTTGAGTGATGGGTCAATACTATTCAGTCGGTTAGTTGCTGCAATCACAATAACTTGAGCACAAGACTTAAGTCCGTCCATAACTGTAAGAAGTTGAGAAACAATTCTCCTCTCAACTTCACCGTGGGTTTTTTCCCTCTTGAGAGCTATGGAATCAATTTCATCAATAAATATAATGGAAGGTGCATTCTTCTCAACCTCCTCAAAAGCCTTCCGGAGATTGCTTTCGCTTTCTCCGACCAACTTTGACATAATTTCAGGTCGATTGATAAAAAAAAAGAAGGCACCAGTTTCATTTGCAACTGCCCTAGCAATTAAGGTTTTCCCAGAACTAGGTGGCCCATAAAGCAGAATACCCTTTGGGGGTTTCACATCAATTGATTTGAAGAGTTATGGGTGCCTGAGAGGAAGTTCTACCAATTCACGTATCTGAGCCATTTGTTTTCATACACCACCAACATCATCATAACCTATTTCATCTAATCTATCTTCATCCTCCCACTTTATAGGCTCCCCTTCACAAAAAAATTCAGTATCTGGAGGAACAACACAGTATTCCCCAGGGCCTGTCTCAATTACCTTAAACTCCACACTACACATACCACCTCTTATAAGGAAAAGATCACCTTTTGTCACTGGGTGATAAGCTTCCAAGAAATAGGCTGCAAGTTATAAATCAGTAAAGTCTTTTAGCACATAGACTTCACAAAGGAAAAAAAGGTAGAGGGTTTTACAACACTATTTGGGTTGCTTCTTTCTTAACACCTTATATTGAGACATTGTGGTTTTCCAACTATGTAGATAATGGGAGCATTTAGTTGGTCGAATCAGATGAGTAAAATGAAATGTCATTTTGATCTCATGTTACATAAATAGGTGCTTTTTGTTTGAGTTAGCTTGCTTGTTTCTTAACACCTTATATCGAGACAGTGTGTTTTCCAACTGTGCAGATAATGTGAGCACTTATTTGGTCGAATCAGATGAGGAAAATGAAATGCCTTTTTAATCTCATGTTACATAAATAGGTGCTTTTTGTTTATGAGTTAGCTTTCTCTTGATTGGAACAATTCAATTGCTCTCATTAGTTGCATAGTTGGAAAACACACTGTCTCCTCTTTGTCACAGAGGGTTTTACAATACTATTTGGGTTGCTTGTTTGTTAAGGAGCCGACTAACTCCTAGACATACAATTACACCTATGTACATCGAAAAACGCATGAAAAACATACATGGATACATACACAACATGAGGAGACGTCACAGTTGGAAAACACACCGTCTCCTCTCTGTTGCAGAGGGTTTTACAACACTATTTGGGTTGCTTCTTTCTTAACACCTTACATGGGGACATTGTATTTTCCAACACTGCAAATAGTGCGAGCATTTATTCGGTCGAATCAGATGATGAAAATGAAATGCCATTTTTATCTCATGTTACATACATAGGTGCTTTTTGTTTACGTGTTAGCTTTCTCCTGATTCCTGATTGGAAGAAATGAATTTATAGAACATAATGAACATTCATTGCTTCACAGTTCTAGTAGAATGGCAAAATGGCACATATGATTGCTGATATATATACTAGTGTTAGCGGTAGGTTAAATTGGAAATTAAATTCCCAATGTACAGTTTAATATGTTTGTTTATTGTCTATGCAAGCTGTCATTTTGCACTAAGCAGAACATATAAATTTTATATTGGGGAAATTTGGAAGAAATACAATTATTTCTAGCACCAATTGTCTTTAATTTTCCAATTTAATCTATCGCTAACACTTGTCTTTCTTCCAGGTGGTTTATATAGGCCACGAAAGAAGATTCAACAAAACAAGGGCGGGTGAATTGACAAGGATGCTTTAGGAGATGTGAACCTTCTGCAGTAAATATAGGTGATTCTGGCTTCCATAGCTTGAATCGCAAGTGTAGTGGACGGTTAAATTTCCAAAATTTAATATGCATTTAGAAGTGCCGATTTGTTTGAAATTGTGAAATGTTGGGGTTTTCATTCAGCTGTCATTTTCATGTCATTCTAAAGTGTTTTGCGGTAATTTGAAATATTTCACCAAAAGAGTTTATATGTGGTTCATAAGTTTTTTCATAATAGTTCTTTTTACAATTTCTCTATCTGTATAGAATATTTAGTAAGTTATAAATGGTTCGTTTTTAACAACATCTGATGGCAATTTTGTAGAATGCTATTTCTATATTCTATTTCTGCTCTTTTCAGTATGTTTGATCTGACCACCACACTGCAAAAACATGTGCACATATAACAAGTGACTACTCCAAATAGTTCTATGAACTGTATTAAATAGAACTCATAAAGCCAATGGGTAGGAATAAATTAATTGATAATTTGGCCTACTCCCATTACTTGGCCCTAAATATTATAGACATATTATAAAAGAGCTATTAGAATAACAACATACATGGAAACAAAAAGTGACGAAACAGGCAGACGAGACCAAACGTCTGGGTGATGGTTACGTAGGAGTTAACGACGCCATCAGGTGGGTTTTCCCAGTTGTTGCCAGCTGAAAAAGTGGGTGGGTTAGCTCTGTCGACAAGTTTCTTTTGTCTGGCATGGAAAAAGTGGAAGGGAATGACGTGGGCCTTTTTTGTTTGGAGAAAGCAAGGCGAAAATACTATTTATTTTGTTTCCTCTCTGTAGGTTGAAAGGGAAAGAATGTCTCAGTGCACATGGATGAATTCGAGGAGATACCAACCAAATTGAGGTGACGGGTACTATCCAATAGTGTTGCAAATGGTTTTACAACACTATTTGGGTTGCTTCTTTCTTAACACCTAGGGTTTTCCAACATGAATTGTTGCAAAACAAAATGGAGTGAAGGCAGGCTTCAAAACATATTGTGTTTTCCAACATGCACTACCCAATGTGCACACCTAGATATACTAGTTGAAAAACCAAAAAGGGCTTGGGTATGTTGTGATGTGGAGGTTGAAAAATGCAATGTGTTATGAAGCATGCAATTTGTTATATACTTGAAAGATAAACACAAAAATGGAAGGTGTGATCTAGAAGACTTTCATACTATAATGTAACATTCCATCTTACAAAACCATGGGTGTTAAAAACCAAGCAACCCAGCATGAGACAACCCTTTACATCTAAACAGGGAGATTCATATAACTGAAACCCAACACTGTGTTTCTCATTCATAATTATTTTGTGTAGTTTTTTTTTTTTCAATGTTGCAAAATTTAAACACAACAATGGAATGTGTGATTTTGAAGACATTCAAGTAAAATTCCATGTTGCAAAACTATGCATGTTAAGAAGCAAGAAACCCACCATAACATGACCCTTTACATTTAAACAAGGAGGTTTAAATAACTGAAATGGGATAGTGTGTTTTTTCAACACTGTAGACCATCTATAACAACACTGTGCCTTGCAAGTATCATAACATAATACTTGCAAGGCATGATGTTGTTAAAGATGGTTTGTAGTGTTGAAAACACACTATCCCATTTCAATTTTCCAATTTAATTACACTCTTGGCACCTCATTTTGCTATTTGGAAATAATGATTTTCAACGACATGTATTGGGCTTTTTGTCCATCCATGCCGAATAATTATTTTGAAAAGAAGATGACTGTTATGATGCATGTGACACATGTTTTTCTAGGGAGAATAGCCTGCTCCCAATTGCAGAAGGTGATCTCCTTGCGACATGGCTTACACATGATAATGTATTGCCCTTCTTCAGGAATAAGACATATCTGCTTATCATTGCTAGTTGATTTGTGGATTCGATTATCTAAGAATTTTTGCATTAACGTTGCAGATGAGACTCCGTGATCCAACATCATGATGAGTGATGATGTCTTCTTCATCCTTATGTTGGAATATGAAGTTTGATGCCAAACGTTTATGCAAGAATTCTTACACAATCAAATCCACAATTCAACTAGCAATAATCAATATAGATTGTGGAAAATTGATATCGTTTATGTCTGATTATGTTATCATTTAAAACACATGTTTTTTTAGGGATAATAACTTGATTTTACTATATTTTGTAGGGAGTTTAGATTCTGCATTGCAATTGGACATCACTACTATCCCTAGAAGAATGCATGTCAGAGGCATCATAACATGCAAAAACCCACTGTGTTTTCCATGATGCTACTATTATGTAAATTTTTTGTTGGAAACATATGAGAAGATATTGAAAAAGAGTGTTTTGCTCAAAGTAAGTGTTGTTGTAAAACTACAACGTGAACTTCAAAACATTCATTTCTCACAGCCTGCATAAAATAATAAGTGAGCCACAACCCACTATGTTTTCCATGATGCAACTGTTATGTGAATAATGTGTTGGGAAAATATCGAAGAAGAGTGTTTTGCTGAAAGTAAGGGTTGTTAAAAATTATGAAGCTCAAATTCAATACATTGTCTTCTTACTATGTGCATAACACTAGCTACTATCTTGTTACTATTTTTTCAAAGTTTGGGACAACCTAGTGTGTTTTTCATCTTGCAACAGTTAAGTATAAATTTTGTTGGAAACATATGAATAGATAGTGAACAAGACAAATTTTTTTAAAGTAAGGGGTGTCATAAAACAAGAAAGCGAAGTTGAAAACAGTATTTTGTTACAGTTCAAAAAAATAATAAGTGACCCACAACCCATCGTGTTTTCCGTGATGCTATTGTTATGTGAATTTTCTGTTAGAAACATATGGGCAGATATTGATGAAGAGTGTTTTGGTCAAAGTAAGTGTTGTTAAAAAACTACAACGTGAACTTCAAAACATTCATTTCTCACAGCTTGAAAAAAAAAAGAAATGAGCCACAAGCCACTGTGTTTTCCATGATGCAACTGTTATGTGAATAATGTGTTGGGAAGATATCGAAGAAGAGTGTTTTGTTGAAAGTAAGGGTTGTTAAAAATTATTAAGCTCAAATTCAATAACTTGTCTTCTTATTATGTGCATAGAACTAGCTGCTATCTTCGAACAAGCTTTGCAAAGTCTGGGACAACCCATTGTGTTTTCCATCTTGCAACAGTTAAGTAAATTTTTTGTTGGAAACATATGAATAGATAGTGAACAAGATTGTTTTTCTTAAAGTACGAGGTGTCATAAAACAAGAAAGGGAAGTTGAAAACATTATTTTGTTACAGTCCAGAAAAAATAAGAAGTGAGCCACAACCCATTGTGTTTTCCATGATGCTAGTGTTATGTAAATTTTCTGTTCAAAACATATGGGCATATATTGAAAAAGAGTGTTTTGGTCAAAGTAAGTGTTTTTATAAAACTGCAACGTGAAATTTAAAACATTCATTTCTCATAGCCTGCATAAAATAATAAGTGTGCCATAGCCCACTGTGTTTTCCATGATGCAAGTGTTATGTGAATAATGTGTTGGGCAGATATCGAACAAAAGAGTTTTGCTAAAAGTAAGGGTTGTGAAAAATTATGAAGCTCAAATTCAATACATTGTCTTGTTACTGCGTGCATAACACTAGTTGTTGTCTTCGAACTGTTTTTCTTAAAGTAAGGGGTGTCATAAAACAAGAAAGTGAAGTTGAAAATAGTATTTTGTTATAGTCCGAAAAAAATAAGAAGTGAGCCACAACCCACTGTGTTTTCCATGATGCAACTGTTATGTGAATAATGTGTTGGGCGGATATGGAAGAGGAGTGTTTTACTGAAAATAAGGGTTGTTAAAAATTATGAAGCTCAAATTCAATACATTGTCTTCTTACTATGTGCATAACACTAGCTACTGTCTTGTTACTATTTTTGCAAAGTCTGGGACAACCTAGTGTGTTTTCCATCCTACAATAATTAAGTATAAATTTTGTTGGAAACATATGAACAAATAGTGAACAAGACTATTTTTCTTAAAGTAAGGGGTGTCATAAAACAAGAAAGGGAAGTTGAAAACATTATTTTGTTATAGTCTGGGAAAAATAAGAAGTGAGCCACAACCCACTATGTTTTCCATGATGCTACTATTATGTAAATTTTTTGTTCGAAACATAAGGGCAAATATTGAAAAAGAGTGTTTTTCTCAAAGTAAGTGTCATTAAAAAACTACAATGTGAAATTCAAAACATTCATTTCTCATAGCCTACATAAAATAATAAGTGAGCCACAACCCACTGTGTTTTCCATGATGCAACTGTTATGTGAATAATGTGTTGGGAAGATATCGAACAAATGTGTTTTGCTGAAAGTAAGGGTTGTTAAAAATTATGAAGCTCAAATTCAATACATTGTCCTCTTACTGTGTGCATACATAGAGCGGATATACATACCTAAAGGAGATTCGCATGCCTGCAACTCTTGCCCTTACTATCGACCAAAACGTCACTATCCAAAAATGGAGAAAATGGGACCTTGTTTGGGCTTTTTGATATTAGCTAATAATGGTTTCAAATGCCACATTTTTGGATTTTTGTCCATCCACGCTGAACAATTATTTTGAAAAATTTCTAGCACTGACACAATTTCTTGACGACGGGACAACAAACAACATGGGGGATGAGATGTCCGGCTGTCATGTCTTTCCTTCCATCTAGAAACCTTTTCTGTCACCGTGGGTCCCACCTCTTCCGTCACAGCTCTTTTCTCCATGTGGGATGGGCACATATGCTATATTATATACATAGGTGAATTTTGTCCACGAGTTAAGGAGCTAGCAAGCTAACTCTTGGACAAAATTCACATATGTATATAACATAGGATATGCTAGTTTCAGGCATAAATTCACATATGTATATAACATAGGATATGTCAGTTCCTCTGCAACAGAGAGGAGATAGTTTGTTTTCCAACTATGATGTCTCATCATGTTGTGTAGTATCCATGTATTGTTTTAATGTGTTTTTCAATGTACATAGGTGAATTTTGTCTAGGAGTTAGCCGGCTCTAATATGCCAGTTTCAAATTCCTAGAAAAAATTCACCTATGCACATTGAAAAATGCATGAAAAACATACATAAGAACATATGTGGATACATATATAACATGAGGAGACATCGTAGTGAAACAATGGGTTTTACAATAGTCTGAGTTTTAGGAGACAGTGTATTTTCCAAAACAATAGTGTATAAAATGGCGGAAAAAATGGGATTGGATGTGAGATTTTTTCCATTTTCCAATTATGATTTTGAATGCCATGTTATGCCCTTTTTCTATCCATTCTAAAAAATAATGTGAACAATGGCGACATTTCAGGTTTTACATGATTTTTGAAATATAGCATTTCATTGCAAAACCCACAGATTTTGCTTTCTACAAACATTATTCAGTAATTTCACTCATATTTCTACAATGGGTTGTTGCTTATTTCATTCAGAAATGGACAAATTTTAAAACCAGCATACGGGAAGGAAATGAAGCAAAAATTTCAAAACCCTCGACACAAAAATACGCTTCAAACCGGTATATCCTATGTTATAAACATATGTGAATTTTGTCTAGGAGTTAGCTTGCTCCCAATATATATAACCTAAATGATCCTAAAGCTTTTAAATAACCATAATTATTTAAGCTTTTGAGAAGCAATAGACAATCCGCTGGGTTTTCCATAGTGCAACTTCTTTTTTTTTTGTGTGCAACTTTTGTTGCAAGCAAGGGTAGTTAAAAAATATGAAAGTGAACTTCAATACATTGTTTTCTTATGGTGTCCATAACACTAACTATTTTCATTGAACAAGATTTGAAAAGTGTAGGACAACCCAATGTGTTTTCCATCATGCAATATTTTTTGTGCATCTTCTCTTCGAAACATATTACGATATTCAAATGGAATGTTTAGTGCATGTGATGGATTGTTATAAAATATGAATGTGAACTTCAATACAGTGTTTTGTTACAATCTGCATAACAGAAAGTGTTGTCTTTGAATAGTTTGTGGGTTGCATTGTTTATAACACTTTGTGTTTTCCAACCTGAAAATTCGGATAACAGTTTGAGTGTCTTGAAAATATTTTCTTATTTACATTGTATGAATGCAAAAATGGCACCTCCAAAAATTACAACTATTAGTTATGGTATAAATTGTAATTCAGTATCTTCGCATGATTGACAATAATAATTGGACAAAATAATTGCATGTTGTAAAACACAGTGGGTTAATTGTATAGTGTCTTACAACAGTGTGGGTTGTGTGTTTCAAATTCTTCTTTTCATTGAAAAAAATATATGCTTGATTACTGCAAAATTATGCAATAAATTTTGGAACTTTAACTGCCCATAACACTTGCAACAATTTTACAGTTTATAGGAAACCAAGGATGCGTGTTGTAAAACAAAAATTGGTTCTTGTAGTGAAGAATATCATTGATGTGGACAACACACCTAAAAGGTTGTGTAGTAGTGCATCTTCTTCGGGGAAGTCGCATTCACAAAATGTGCAGGTAAGATCTGGTAATTACAAGATGCAATCAAATATATAATTTTAATCTCTCATAAGTGGTTATGAGGTAGATTGGAAAGTGGGAATGTTTTATTCAGGAGGCAACAACCATGGTATGGAGGAAGTCACCTCAGTTTATAAAAATGGTCAACCATAAGGAAACAACATGTTTGGTAATTGATTGTGAACTTGCAATTGCCCTTCCCTTCCTATGCGTGAATCAGAATGCTTTTTAATTTTAGTTCGAAAATATCATGTCTATTACAAATATTCTGATTTTGGCATATATTGTTCCTTTGATTCAAGAAAATAATCAGGGAGATGATCTCGCTCTTGCCATAGTCCATGACCGGAAGGAAAAACATGCAGAGGGAGGCCCTAAGGATGGAGAGGGATCCAATGAAGCACGGGGTGATGTGATGGATGGGAAGGTAGATATAATAACTGAATTATTGCATCATTTGGCTGTGTGTATATGTTGTGCATTCAATTTGTTTGAATATCAAATATATTAAGTGATTTTCTTTTCCAAAATTGCTATGCAGGTTGCTGCTGAATACAAAAGAGAAACAGTGAATGGTAGAAATATATATTATTGTATTGTAGAAGAATGTACGATAAAGTATTATGATTGGAGAGTGTTCAAAATGCATAGGTTTCAGCATCACCACCTTCCTATTCTTGAGGCACCAAACCATGGCCGAGCTATGTTGGGGGGGAACCAAAACAACCCACTCCTCCCCCTGATAAATTGAAAGAGTACCTTCTAAAGAAGGTGGAAAATACAGAGTACCAAATGAATATATGGCAACAGCTACAATAGAAGCGTGTTATTAAATGTGTCTTTCAAAAGCATGGGAAACAAAACTTCCTTCAACTTCCCCAAGAAGGAAAGGAAGAGGTGAAGAAGCAAATGGCGTTATACAACAGTGAGGAGATGAAGGAGCAGAGAAGGCAAAGAATATTACAAGTGGAGGAGAGAAAGAGATAGGAAGGAATGGTAATATCGAACTAAACTGTTAAATTTGAAATTTCCTTGCTTCAACTTTTTTGTTCGGATGCATGCAAGGTTCACTTAACGTTAACTTACATGACATGACAGAGTGATGGTCGAGAAGTGGTTTCTTCCCCCCAACAGAGTAGGGTTCATTCACTAGAGGAAGTTGTTCCCATGAAAGGCGAAGATGATGTTGTTCCTCCCACCCCTGCATCTAACATTCAGAGTAAGCATCCTACACAATTGAAAGTTTCAAGGCACCCTTTAAAGAAGAAATGAAAACAAATGCCGATCTCCAAATCTTCTGTTTACTCTAAAGTTTGTTTTGATTATTTGAATGAATTGGTTGCATGCATCTAATTTTGGTGCAATGTTTTAATTCCTCCTATTACACAACAATGATGAACAATGAAATGCTTCCCTTGAGCAGGTTTTTGTGATTTTCGGTGGTGAACAATTGCCTATGGAAGCACAAGATGATGTTGTTCCTCCTGACCTGCCATCTAACAATGTTGAGAAGAAGAAGAAAAAGAAGAAGAAGAAGGAACATATGCCGTCAAACGTGTCAAGGTGCCTTGACATGGAGGAACTAGAAGAAATAGTGAATTTCAATTATTTTATTTAATGTTTGTTTTGATTATTTCAATGAATTGGTTGCATGCACCTGAATTTGAAATGACCTTTTAATTCCTGCTATTAGAGGGAAAGGATAAACAACGAAGTGCTGGCCTTGACCTAATTGGCGATGTCGTTGCGATTGAAATGAGAGAGGCTAATACAGATGGACATGCGGATGGGGAGAGCACTGGCCACAAAGTGGGATAGGGTAACATAGATGGTCATCAGGATGGGGAGAACACTGGCTTGAATGTGGAACTGGGTAACAGAGATAGACATGGGGACGAGGAGAGCAGTGGCTTGCAAGTGGGAGAAGGTAATAAGGATGGACCCAGGGAGGAGGAGAGCACTGGCTTGCAAGGGGGAGATGGCAATAAAGATAGAAATGGGGTTGGGGAGAGGTGTGGCATGCCATCTATATCGGTATGAGACCCAACACACTTCCATGCTTTGTTCTTATTTCTTTAGGAATATTTTAATGTGCCTTCAATTATTCTTCACGTTAATGATGTTTCCATTGCAGGAAAATCCGGTGGATGAACAGATGATAGAGTTCAACGGCATGACTTTTAAGGTCGGTGATCATGTTGAACTTTGGAGGTGACATAAATAGGTTGGGAAATGCATTCTACATGTTGTCGCCAGAAACTCTCACACCCATTGCTTGAGGCACCCAAAAAATTGTGCGAGAGTCAGCATTGTTGAGGGCATTGATGGTCGATGCTACATGCCTTTTCCCATGCCTGGCGTAGAGACCATCGCAGAGTGCATGGGCAGCTTTGTCATATGACAGCTCGCTGAGATGAAGCATTATGTTCCAGAGTTACACATAAATGATATATTGTTGTATATATATTATACTGTGTATATTGTTTCCATGCATATGTTAATTCTAATTAATTTTTTGCTATAGGGTGAAGGTGTTAAACCTGACACAAACAAAGCATAGACTATGAATAAATATGTTGTTTCACGTTCATCATCTGCGAGGGTTCGTGGATCTGGAATCACCCCTCCCAAAATACACAAGGACCCTCAGAAACGTGTCATATTTTATGTAGACATGAACTCGATTGCAAGGAATAGGCAACATAAGAATTGATGAGACAGGCTCTGAATACTGATTCTGCTCTGTGGGTTTCATAATTTCAATATTGAACAATTGTGGTGTAGAGATACACCATTTGCATATGTTTCAACACTATGGTGTTATACATTTGATACGAGACTTTTCATGGGATTCTTTAATTATTTTATTATTGTACAATTATGCTGAACATATATACTAATTTCATGTCATTGGAACACATAATTGTTATCCATTTCATATCATTCTTTAAGAAAAACAGTCTTGTTCACTATCTGTTCATATGTTTGGAACACAAATTTTACATGACTCTTGTGTTGTCCCCTCTAGCATGTGTTGGCATTAATGTCAAAGCAATAAGACAATAAGATGTTCTTGATTGGTAAACAAGTCAATATTGGTTTGGTAATTCAGTTGATGGTCTCTTCATTTCAGTTCTTTGACAATCACTTGACTTGGCATACAAGTGTTTTTCAACTCTAGTACACTGCATATTGTTTCATGTTTAGTCATCTTGCATATTGTGATAAGGATCTAAAATTGTGACTATATGTAAATACAATTATATGAGTTGAAACAATTATGAAGACAATTTTGGTCCTCATGTTCATTTATTTATCATGTCATTCAATTTTAAAGTTGTCGTAAGATTATGTTATCTTGTAAATATTTCAGCTTTTGGGTTTCTATAATGTTGTCAGTCTCTGTGATCTGGTTATGGTCTTTATGTTCATACATGTTAAAAATCATCAAACATGCTTGATAAATAAATTTCTCTAGAGCTTGCACTTTACATTTGGTTATTCCATGCTAAAGTGGTTGGTATGGGAACAATCGATGCCACCATTTATCAATAAATTTGAGAAATTATTTTTAAAAACAATCCATGAGGTACAAGATTTGAAACCCATCAAGTGTCAGTAATCTAGTTTTGGATTGTGATAATCCATACAAGTGGATAGAATGATATACTAATTTTTGAAATGCACCATTTGTAATGCATATTATATATATAACTACCTAAAAAATATGTTGGGTCTCAATCCTGGAAACATAAAAATAAGGACTATCCATGAGTCACTCACAAGATCAAATCAACTTCTGAATGAACAAGTGAAATGCCTCAAGAAAAGAATGATGAAAATCAGACTAATGTCAACAATTGCAAAGGTGATTACAATAGGCCCATCAAAATATCTCAATCAAGTAATGCACCCTTGATTCTCATTATGTACCTTCAACCATATGGTAATGACAACAATGTGATTCGTAAAGTATTCATTTTAATGGTGTACCCTTACCCAAATGCCAATGACAAAGCAAAGCATATATTAGTGGATTAGAAAAGCCTATTCATCTTTCTAGAAAACCTTTAAAGTAAGGTTTTAAGTCTCAATATTCTAAAACACGACTCTCTCTATGAGTTGTTTATTGTCTATAAACTTCCCTATTCATCCTTCTAGAAAACCTTTAAAGTAAGGTTTTAAGTCTCAATATTCTAAAACACCACACTCTATGAGTTGTTTATCCTCTACAAACATAGTTGTTCAAACCTCTTCTCCATTTAAGGAGGGTAATTTACTTCTAAAAAAATATTTATCTTGGAGTATTTTCTCCATATAACCTGAATTACTTCCTATTTAATAGTTTGTATACATAACTATTGCAGGATGGAAAACACACTGGGTTGTCCCATACTTTGCAAATCTTGTTCAAAGACAGCAGTTACTGTTATGCACAAAGTAAGAAGACAATGTATTGAATTTGAGCTTCATAATTTTTAACAACCCTTACTTTCAAAAAAACACTCTTCTTCGATATCTACCCAACACATTATTCACATAACACATGCATCATGAAAAACACAGTGGGCTGTGGCACACTTATTATTTTATGCAGGTTGTGAGAAATGAATGTTTTGATGTTCATGTTTTAGTTTTATAACAACACTTACTTTGACCAAAACACTCTTTTTCAATATCTGCCCATATGTTTCAAACATAAAATTTACATAACACTAGCATCATGGAAAACACAGTGGGTTGTGGCTCACTTCTTATTTTTCTAGATTGTATTAAAATAATGTTTTCAACTTCACTTTCTTATTTTATGACACCCCGTACTTTAAGAAACACAGTCTTTTCACTATCCGTTCATATGTTTCCAACAAAAAAATTACTTAACTGTTGCAGGATGGAAAACATAATGGGTTGTCCCAGACTTTGCAAAGCTTGTTCGAAGATAGCAGCTAGTGCTATGCACATAGTAAGAAGACAATGTATTGAATTTGAGCTTCATAATTCTTAACAACCCTTACTTTTAGTAAAACACTCTTCTTCGATATTTTCCCAACACATTATTCACATAACAGTTGCATCATGGAAAACATAGTGGGTTGTGGCTCACTTCTTAATTTTTGCAAGCTGTGAGAAATGAATGTTTTAAAGTTCAAGTTGTAGTTTTTTAAGAACACTTACTTTGAGCAAAACACTCTTTTTCAATATCTGCCCATATGTTTCCAACAAAAAATTCACATAATAGTAGCATCATGGAAAACACGGTGGGTTGTGGGTCACTTATTATTGTTTCTAGACTGTAACAAACTACTGTTTTCAAATTCGCTTTCTTGTTTTATGACACCCCTTACTTTAAGAAAAATATTCTTGTTTGAACTATCTGTTCATATGTTTCCAACAAAATTTATACTTAATTGTTGCAGGATGGAAAACACATTGGGTTGTCCCAGACTTTGCAAAAACAGTAACAAGACAACAGCTAGTGTTATGCACATAGTAAGAAGACAATGTATTGAATTTGAGCTTCATAATTTTTAACAACCCTTACTTTCAACAAAACACTCTTCTTCGATATCTACCCAACAAATTATTCACATAATAGTTGCATCATGGAAAACATAGTGGGTTGTGACTCACTTCTTATTTTTTGCAGGCTGTGAGAAATGAATGTTTTAAAGTTCACGTTGTAGTTTTTTAACAACACTTACTTTGACTAAAACACTCTTTTTCAATATCTGCCCATATGTTTCCAATAGAAAATTGACATAACAGTAGCATCATGGAAAACATAGTGGGTTGTGGGTCACTTATTATTTTTTCCGGACTATAACAAAATACTGTTTTCAACTTTGCTTTCTTGTTTTATGACACCCCTTGCTTTAAAAAAAATATTCTTGTTCACTATCTGTTCATATGTTTCCAACAAAATTTATACTTAACTATTGCAGAATGGAAAACATACTGGGTTGTCCCGGACTTTGCAAAAATAGTAACAAGACAATAGCTAGTGTTATGCACACGGTAAGAAGACAATGTATTGAATTTGAGCTTCATAATTTTTAACAACCCTTACTTTTAGTAAAAAACTCTTCTTTGATATCTGCCCAACACATTATTCACATAACAGTTGCATCATGGAAAACACAGTGGGTTGTGGATCACTTCTTATTTTTTGCAGGCTGTGAGAAATGAATGTTTCGAAGTTCAAGTTGTCATTTTTTAACAACACTTACTTTGAGAAAAACACTCTTTTTCAATATTTTCCCATATGTTTCCAACAGAAAATTCACATAACAGTAGCATCATGGAAAACACGGTGGGTTGTGGGTCACTTATTATTTTTTCTAGACTGTATCAAGATACTGTTTTCAACTTTGCTTTCTTGTTTTATGACACCCCTTACTTTAAGAAAAACAGTCTTTTTCACTATCTATTCATATGTTTCCAACAAAATTTATACTTAATTGTTGCAGGATGGAAAACACACTGGGTTGTTCTAGACTTTGCAAAAACAGTAACAAGATAGCAGCTAGTATTATGCACATAGTAAGAAGACAATGTATTGAATTTGAGCTTCATAATTTTTAACAACCCTTACTTTCAACAAAACACTCTTCTTCGATATTTGCCCAACACATTATTCACATAACAGTTGCATGATGGAAAACATAGTGGGTTGTGGCCCACTTCTTATTTTTTACAAGCTATGAGAAATGAATGTTTTGAAGTTCACGTTGTAGTTTTTTAAGAACACTTACTTTGAGAAAAACACTCTTTTTCAATATCTGCCCATATGTTTTGAACAGAAAAATCACATAACATTAGCATCATGGAAAACACGATGGGTTGTAGGTCACTTATTATTTTTTTCGAACTGTAACAAAATACTGTTTTCAACTTCGCTTTCTTGTTTTATGACACCCCTTACATTAAAAAAAATAGTCTTGTTCACTATCTGTTCATATGTTTCCAACAAAATTTATACTTAACTATTATAGGATGGAAAACACAGTGGGTTGTCCCAGACTTTGCAAAAATAGTAACTAGACAGTAGCTAGTGTTATGCACATAGTAAGAAGACAATGTATTGAATTTGAGCTTCATAATTTTTAACAACCCTTACTTTCAGCAAAACACTCTTCTTCGATATCTGCCCAACACATTATTCACATAACAATTGCATCATGGAAAACATAGTGGGTTGTGGCTCACTTCTTATTTTTTGCAAGCTGTGAGAAATGAATGTTTTGAAGTTCACGTTGTAGTTTTTTAACAACACTTACTTTGAGAAAAACACTCTTTTTCAATATCTTCCCATATGTTTCCAACAAAAAATTCACATAACATTAGCATCATGGAAAACACTGTGGGTTGTGGGTCACTTATTATTTTTTCTCGACTGTAACAAAATACTATTTTCAACTTCACTTTCTTGTTTTATGACACCCCTTACTTTAAGAAAAACATTAAGAAGACAACAACTAGTGTTATACACACAATAAGAAGACAAGAAAAGTTGCAGATTTTGAAATTCCATTTCAATATCCTTATACATTTCAAAGAGAAGATGCACAAGAAAATTTATAGAATGGAGAACAAAAACTGTAACAAAATAGTGTATTCAAGTTCACCATTAAATTTTATAAGAACAATACGCATCAGATAATGAAATGCAAAAAAAATTCGAGTCAATATTATACATTCTGAAGAAAATTATAATGCACATTTAATATTGGTTACACTAAAGACTATGTCAACCATTTACAAATAGGTATAATCTCTATGTTCTCAGCATCTGGAAGCATTTGTCACACTCTAATTGTCAAGGTGGAATTGAAAGCATACAATGTTGGCACCCCGTAATTCTCATGTAGGAGCCTGAAGGAGGGCCTGACATGGTGGATCTCAAACCTAACAATGTGATTGAATTTGAACATGGCCAACGACCATTCCTCCATAGGATCTTTGTGATTGCTAATTAGATATTCCCCCTTGAGGAATCTCATAAACCTCATGCTCAGCTGATCCGTAAGATTGTGCCTCTGTATGATAATTGTTGGTCTAATGCACACCTTCCATATGCATCCAACTAGGAAAAGGTCTCGAGTTTCTCGGTAAACAGATATTGGCCAATCACATAAATTGACAATCTCTATTTGTATATTGTTATATTGAATGTCCATGCCCATATGTGCCTACACACCAAAGACGTTGTTGAAGAAGTGAGCATAATTATCATACTACAAATCTATGCGGTTTGGACCTTTTCTATTAATTCTCCTTAACATCTTTTCCCGCAACCTGTATGGGAGGTTGAGTTCCTCAATTCGAGCAAGATTATTGCATGGTAGATACGGGTGGTAGTTGGTCAACTAGCTAGCCACCCATGCTCGAGAACTGTGAGACATCTTCTATAGAACTGCAACAAGAGGTTGTAAAATTCCTGAAATGAAAGACAAAACAACTTTTTTAGAAGGTAGATTTGCATTCTCTAATTAGAAGGACATTGTCAATGCAATGGAAACAGTGAAAAAATAAGCGAGCAAAGTGGAATTATGTAGATAATGTATGCACTAAAGAGATTGTACCTATTGTTTTGAACTAAATGAGGCAACACGTGCAGTATCTCCAATGGGCATATGGCAACGCATGATTCGAATAGTGGGAAGAACAATTCCTGAAAGGAAATAGAACAAAAATTTCAGCACATACAACAACATTCTCTAATAAGAAAGACACGAAACAGTTGCTAAAAAAAATTGAAAGTGAAAGAAAACTTTTCATAACTAAGTAACTATGTATGGATGGTGTCTTTTCCAACATGGAAAATAACGTGAGCATTTTATTTATTGCAATCACATGAGTTGAACTAATGAATTGCAGAAAATATATTTCTGCTACGAACAGAATATGCAAATAATCACAATTTCAGGATGGAAAACACAGTGGGTTGTTCCTGACATTTTTATCTTCTGCATATTTATAACAAAACAAGGTCTGGAAGTTCACCTTCTTGTTTTGCCGCAACCCTTTCTTTCACAAAACATTCCATTGTAATATGTCTTCATATGTTTCAAACACAAAATGCACATAATAGTTGCATGGTGGAAAATAGTAAGAAGACAATAGCTAGTGTTATGCACACAGTAATAGGACAATGTATTGAATTTGAGCTTCCTAATTTTTAACAACCCTTACTTTCAAAAAAACACTCTTCTTTGATATATTCCCAACACATTATTGACATAACAGTAGCATCATGGAAAACACAGTGGGTTGTGGCTCACTTATTATTTTATCCGGATTGTGACAAAATATTGTTTTCAACTTCACTTTCTTGTTTTATGAGACCCCTTACTTTAAGAAAAATAGTAAGAAGACAACAACTAGTGTTATTCAGACAGTAAGAGGACAATGTATTGAATTTGAGCTTCCTAATTTTTAAGAACCCTTACTTTCAACAAAACACTCTTCTTCGATATCTGCCCAACACATTATTGACATAACAGTAGCATCATGGAAAACGCAGTGGGTTGTGGCTCACTTATTATTTTATCCGGACTGTAACAAAATATTGTTTTCAACTTCACTTTCTTGTTTTATGACACCCCTTACTTTAAGAAAAACAGTAAGAAGACATCAGCTAGTGTTATGCACACAGTAAGAGGACAATGTATTGAATTTGAGCTTCCTAATTTTTAACAACCCTTACTTTCAACAAAACACTCTTCTTTGATATCTTCCCAACATATTATTGACATAACCGTAGCATCATGGAAAACACAGTGGGTTGTGCCAATGCTGATCTACTAAACCCTTACTTTATGCACAAAAGAAGATCTATCAAATGAGGATTTAATAGAATATTGCATTCCAAACCTTCTCATGCTCTACCACCATATGAAACATGTTTAGAAATGTCTTCCCATGCTTTAGGAACAAACTTTCAGCCCCTTTGAATGCACTTTCCTCAGTTGCCAACTTGTATGCATCCTTTTTCATTGGAAATCTTTTGTATTTTCTAAAGATCAGCAACCAAACATTGAATGGTTCGCTTCCCTTGCATGATTCAACAAATACACCTATTAAATTACATAACGCCATACCAAACAATGGACTTATGTAAGCAAAGTTATTAAATTCGAACCATACATTCCATTGAGTTTACACCCGCAAAAGACAATCGTCGACGAGGACTCCTTTCCTGAGATTGGAATGCTGAAGTGAACAAAAAAAGCCATAAACGAAATCATAAAATTTATGGCGTGGTACTAGCACATACTAGAAAAAGGGATCTGCAATACCATTTCCTATTACAATAAAGAAATTGAAATGGTAGCAGTTGCACTTGAAGTCTGACATTGCATATTGACATTCAAATTCAAACTATTGTTCATGGACAATGGAAAGGAGTCATCCAAAGGGGTTCAGTGATCCAACTATTTTGGGGAATGCTTTGTACGCCGGGTTGGATGTCGACGATGATCCCTGGTTGCACTAAACCATGGATGCATGTGAACAGTGCTAGTTGTAGCTTGATTAGGATCTAGAATGAATTCAAACAGAAATGCATTTGATTGTTGTAGGTCCTCTACAAACCTATCCACACATTTTGCATATGACTGCACCTATTGTAGAGATTGTGGCGATGTACGCATCACTTTCTTCAAGAGCTCATTAGTGTCATTCCAAAGAGACATTGTCACCACATGTTCATCATATACATGAGTCATAGAAGGAGCTTGTACAGGGGTCAGAACATTAGGATTGTTTTCTTCTACGGTCCCCTCTAACAATGTCTCATTCAAATCTATGTTTTTATCAATTGGTTGACCTCCCCCATATAAATGAGGACCCAGAAGAAATTTTTATTAGGCTGTAGAAAATAAAAACACAATTGACTCCAATAAAGTAATGCAATTCGAATTGAAATTCACTTACCATGGACCACCCCTTCAATGACAAATGATCTTTTAATCAAGTGAGCAACCTTGATGACATGTTTGCAAGTGTTCCCCTCCAAACTCCAAGGGTAGTCACAAACAAAAAGGTGCTCCCCAAATTTCCGAACAAGGTAGTGCATTGACCTACTTTGAATTTTCACCTAGTACCGTCCAGGATCTGTTTCATCAGGAATACAGTCATCGTCTAGAATTGGGTTGGCCCGCTCCACACTAGATCGCATATTTAAATATTTTTTGTTCATCAGAAAACCATAATGCTGTAACTTTTCCTTTTTCCTATAGAATGGTTCCATTTTATACACAAGTGTGTAATACAAATAGTCCATTCTCCTATTGCATTTTTTAAAATGATCGCACAAGTACCGAGTTTTTAGTATGCAATGGTATCACTCAATGGCTGCATTCGTATCTTGGTTGGCATGTAGGAATAGTCTGTAATTTTTTGCCCACATGGTTGCGAACAAAAACATGTCCAATAGTCCAGTAAGCCACAACGTATTAGATGTGACATCAAAGAATTTGAATGGTGCAAATCATGCGAGGTGACGAAAATTCAACTCACCAATTCAACCTTCTCCTTCACACCAAGTCTTCTTGAAGTACTCTAAGAATCAGGCCTAACCATTGAACTCCTCAAAGAAAGAGTTCAATAGATGAGTGATGCAATCTTCGGTGTCAATGATTGCCATCATGATCCTACCAAGACTGCAGAAGACTTCCATTGCCCTTTCCTTGGTTGCATACTTGTATACATTCTTTAGCCAAGCCCTTTTGACATGCCAAAGGCATAGAAGCTCACGACATTGAAAGACAACCCTAATAGGCAATACAAACGATATTGTTTACCGCTCGACTGCATGAGAAAGTGGCATTGAAAATGAATAGCAAATTAGAAAGGTACACAAATGAAGAAAGGGATGCACATACTATATGGCTTGGATCTCTGCAGTCACATCATCGGTCAAAAATGAATTGATTCTCCAATCGGGCCTGGCTCTTCTTCCACGTTCAAGCAATACACATAGCCACACAAAGATGTCCTCAATCTTGTTTCATGAAGAGACTACCCACGCAACCGGCACACCACTCTATTGCTCGTCGAAAACGAGGAGAGTATACAATGGGTACTATAGAGAGAACAACTCAGCATGAGCATTGTGAAGTTTACAGCCAATAAGATCATTGAAAACACGATGAACTATTTGTCAATGTTTGTAAGGCCTCACCTCATATTTGTTAGTTGAAAATGTGGAATCCATCGAGATGACTGAATTGTGCGAGAATATAACCATCCTATCTAGCATCCATGGAGTCTAAACCTCGATAACAAAAGGTGTATTGTTCCCATCGGGCCATTGAAAGTAGAAGAATTTTTAAAAGTCCTGTCCACTCCATGATAGGATACTTGTCGAATCAACTTTGTGCTTTTGTGCGTAAGTAGAACACACCTTTCTCCACACATTCATTACATCTTTTCTTGTAAGGAATTGATCTCTCTTGGACATCATGCCACATAATAGAGGATTGTTGATGTGTCTATCCATTATTGCATTGACACTGATGTCCATGAGCAAAAGGTTTTCAATATAGCTTTTGCACTCCATGGATAGATTAGCGAAAACATAGAATTCTTCTCTTCACTTGTGTCATGAATGCCATGGCAAAATTCACCATTTTTATCTACATGGAACATTTCTTTGTAGATAATATAGGCAACATCGGGTTTTCCTTCCATAACCTTTACCATGAAGTGGTATTGACAACCTCGATTTTGTATAAATGTCTTATGTGGTTTCTTCTCTGGTGGAGGTTGGTTTCTATTGTCTTTAGGACCATATTGACACTAGTAGCTGCAAGAAAGGCATCTTCTCATCATGTTCAACCAAGAGAGTAAAATATCATTTAGCCATAGAAATGAATGTTGATATATAGAAACCTCTTATACAAAATTGTTTTGCTATAAGTTTTGTCATAGACAGGACAGGAGGTGGTAGGTTCTCTTATTTTCTTGTCCAAAAAAATTGTTTCTACACCTTCAATGGACGTTTCACCGTGAATGAACTGATCAAGTCTCATAAGAGAAATTGTTGCAACAAGGTCAACGACCTTATCCTTTTTGACGGAAATAGTAGCCCATTCCAAATCAGAAGACAAAAAAGGAGAGCCTCCATTTTGTACATCTTGCACCTCCAATTCGTCTAGCTTCTTCCATTTCAAACTTCTCCCCATTCTAGGAAATCACAACATTGGACGAATACTTAAAATTAGTGTGGATTGTGTGAAGAAAAAGAAAAAATCCATTCATTAAACATAGATAAAATGTGCATGCATTGCTCTCACCCACGTCAAACCAATAGGATGTTCCGGCTTCAACCAAGGAAAATTAAAGGTGATAGATTCAATCGAGCTACACATAAAATATAACACAAATGCATGCTAGAAATTAGATAGTCCAACAACCCAACACTGTGTTTTCTGAATCACAATTATTTTCTGCACTTTTCTTTCAATCATGCGAAATTCAAACACAACAATGAAATGTGTGGTTTGGAAGACATTCATACTATCCTATAATATTCCATGTTGCAAAACCGTAGGTGTTAAGAATCAAGCAACCTACCATGAGACAACCCTTGACATTTGAACATGGAGATTCAAATAACTGAAACCCAACACTGTGTTTTCTGAATCACAATAATTTTCTGCACTTTTCTTTCAATCATGTGAAATTCAAACACAACAATGGAATCTGTGATTTTGAATACATTCATACGGTTTTGAAAAATTCCATGTTTCAAATCCGTAGGTGTTAAGAATAAAGCAACCCACCATGAGACAACCCTTCACATTTAAACATGGACATTCAAATAATTGAAACCCAACATTGTGTTTTCCAAATCACATTTCTTTTTTCCAATTGATTTTGTCAATCATGAGAAAGTTAAACACAACAATGGAATGTGTGATTTGGAAGACAATCATACTATATTGTAACATTCCATATTGCAAAACCCTGGGTTCTAAGAAGCAAGCAACCCACCATGAGACAACCCTCTACATTTAAACAAGGAGATTCATATAACTGGAACCCAGCACTGTGTTTCCCATTCATAATTATTTTGTGCAGTTTTCTTATCAATTGACTGAAATTTATACACAAAAATGGAACGTGTGATTTTGAAGATAGTCATACTGTATTGTAACATTCCATATTGAGACAACGAAAGATAAACAATAGACTAATTTCACAATATTTCTTTTAGAATTCACAGATTCAGTAAATATCATATTGAAGAACGATCACAGAAGCATAAAGAAATTTGTGATCAAGAAAATATTAACAAACTCAAGGATTCAATCTTATTTCCTTTTTTCTCAATACAAAATATGGGTTCAAAGGCTCCATGGCTAAGTAAAAAAATTGTCTGAAAATAGAAAATTCCCTTCTCCCCCCTTTTCCTCTCTTTCTTTCCTCCCAATTTTTTTTTCTCCACTAATTATTTGTAATCCTCCTTAAAAATGACCAAGGTTGCAATAATTCATTAAGAAATGGACACTCTTTCCATTGCACCCTAGGAATTTGGTCACTATTCATAATTACAAAATTTTCATGCATGTAAAGTAAAGATTCACTTTCTGTCGAAATAAACCATTTTTGTTGACAACTACATAAAGAAACCAAGTTCGCTAAACAACCGGAGGAGATGAAGCCCATAAAATCTTCGCAAGCATTTCATTAAGAAAATTATTAAATCTGGCTCACTCTTCCTCTCTATCTAAGACAAAGATCACCCTCCAATATTCGACGTAGTTGGAATTTTCCTTCCATGCAAGTGAACGTAGCTCAGAAACAATGTTGAGTTGTTCCTCCTCAAGCCACATTAAATTAGGCTGAATGATTGGTACTGGCTCGATTTCCCATTCCGCAACTTCACCAAGAAGCACCATGTCGAAGAAAACCTAGGATCAAAATTCTGCCACCTTAACAAAACCATGGGTGTTAAGAAGCAAGTAACTGACCATAACAAAACCCTTTACATTTCAAGTGGATGATTAAAATAATTGAAACCCAGCACTATGTTTCCCATTTAAAATGATTTTCTGCACTTTTTTTTTTCAATGTTGTGAAATTTAAACACAACAATGGAATGTGTGATTTGGAAGACATTCAAGTAACATTTCATGTTGCAAAATTGTGCATGTTAAGAAGCAAGCAACCCCATGAGAAAACCCTTTACATTTAAACAAAGAGATTCAAATAACTGAAACCCAACACCGTGTTTCCCATTCAAAATTATTTTGTGTAGTTTTCTTATCAATCAATTGAAATTTAAACACAATAATGGAATGTGTGATTTGGAAGACAGTCATACTGTATTGTAACATTCCATATTGCCAAAACATTGGTTTTAAGAAGCAATAAACCAACCATGAGAAAACCCTCTACATTTAAACAAGGAGGCTCAAATAATTGAAACCCAACACTGTGTTTCCAATTAAGAATTGTTTGGAGACTTGCAAAAGAGAATAACAATTGAACTAATATAGTGGAGGCTAAATACTTCAATGGGTTACTTGTTATTGATTTTCCAAATTTGGATAGCTTATATAATGTCTTACTTATATGAATTAAAGTAAAAAATTATACATAACTCATTAGAAAGAGACCACTTTGAAATGTAGGAAATGGGTTGAAGGCTAGATTTTGATATGATTCTTGGTTGGGAAACACTCTTCGTAATTTTTTAATCCCTTGTTTAGCTATCAATGATGGTCTTTCTTCTTTATTTTCATACTGTGTGGCTAATTACTAGGAATATGGTACTTAATGTAGAAAGTTGATTAATTTATTTACTCCTCCCAATCATCTCAATCAAGAGGTTATTAGCTACCTTATAGAGAAGTTAAAGATTTCTATATAGTCTGTTTTAATAGGAAAAAATAGACCATTTGGTTGGGTTCTTCCATATGGAAGTGTACAATTGCATCTACTTATCTCCTTTAACATGATATACATGTTGAGGTGTTTGAAAAGAAGAAGATTTTGAACAAGAATATATTACATAAATTCAATGACATCTAGTAGGCTGCTTGTTAGAGTAAATTATTGATTATTGATAATCTTAAAAATAGAGCCATTACAATCCCAAATAGGTGTGATCTTTGTGAGAATAATGTTGAGTCTATTTTTCACATTTTCTAGAATATTTATTCACCTACTCTATCTAAATATCAAGTTCTCACCCTTAATGATGAATGGAGATTCCCTCGGTATTTTAAACTACCTCAATTACATTTATCCCCCTCTTGGAATATCTTAAAAATGATTAAAAGCTATAAGAAAATTCACTCCATAAATGAGGAAACAATTGATCATCTCTACCATGGAGGTAGTGGAAAAACTATTTCTTTAGACAATATGAGTTTTTTTATGAAAAACATTGCATTGGTATGATGGAAAATATTTTCCTAGTAAAATTACTTGTGGAATAATTATGAGAAGTGGGGTTGATTGCAATTATGTGATCAATGATATCACCATTTTTCTCTTTATTTATAAAGGATACTACCTATCAATCAGTCTCCTTATTGATCCCTCTTTGGGAATCAACTTATTTCATTTTTTCCAATGAGACTTAATAATTTCATCATTTTCTACTTGTTTATGGACTAGTACATTTGGAAGATTATCATGGGAGATGAGAGACTATGAATAGAGGCTTATTATTGTCAATAATACAATAAAAAAATTACTATTTGGCAATCCTTGCGAAGGGTGAGCTAAATCCATTTATATAATACATAGATAGTTATGATCCATTAGTTCATAGAGATTTCATTGTACAATGGAATAGTAAGAAGGTTATTGTGAGGGATCTTAAATTTTAAGACTCTAAAGAGTTCAACATTGTAGTTGCTATCATGTCTAAGAAAAGAGCCAAGACCCATCAAGCGAGCAAATGTCAAAGAAAAGAAAACATTGACACTTTCGTAAAAGGATTTGAGAAGCTCATTAAATGATAATTAAGATATCTCAATGGGGCTCTTCCTTAAAATGAATTCAACTTCTTTCTCATTAAATCTTTTACCCTAAATGAGAAGTATAAATTATCTGTCTTTTGTTAAATAACTATCCCTTTGTAAACAATATAAGGCATAATTACCTAGTATGCTTTGCTTTGTACCTTTCATTATATATCGAGAAAGAAGTCATGAATGATGTTCTAGGTAAGAAAGAATGGTCCACTACACCGAGTTTTTATAATTTAACTTTATATTTGTGATAAATCCAATTCCTTACTTCTCAAATCCAACCATAGGGTGGTTGTTAATGAAAAAGTGTTCTTATTTTATAAGAATCAAGTCTCTTTTATGTGGGAAAAGATTCTCTAACCCTGAAAAAATGTGATCACTAAAATTTCTCCCTATAGTTCCCATATTTGTAAATCTTACAAGAGGTCTAGTCTTGGTGAGGAAACTAAAAATGATACCACTAAATCTTCACTATTCCTAGTGTTATCTTCTTTAAACTTATGAGACCTATAGGTAGAGCTAGTATTAGTAGAAGTTGTACCCCCTCTAATCTTAGTGTTGAGGTGATCCATCTAATATTTCCCTTATTGATATCATTTCCCCTCCCTCTAATACAAAAGGAAAATACCTAGATATCATTGGTTCTTCAATTGAGTTTATTGATAACCCTAGATTTAAGAATATATAAACAACTACTAAAAGGAATAATAATTATATCAAGGAGACTATGGCCCAAAATGAAATCACTCAATGATGGTTTTAATCTTCAACATAGATTCCTAAAGTGGTTCAAGAATGAAGTTGAGAATGAAATTAAGGATGGAGGAAATTCATAAGTAGGTGAATATGGATGTTCCTAAAATTGAGATTAAAGTGATATTGTTTGATAAGGATTATACAAATACATTGCTTTGATTAAGATTCTATTTATATTGTAATCATATTTCTATCTCATGCATCTCGAACACTCTTAGAATGTGAATTTGGATTCCTATAGTGTATAATTATAGAGGTATCTTCTATTTATATTGTAATGGTAACCTTGGCATTATTTTTCATATTACATTTGACTTTAGACTCATTTAAAGTATTTTCCCTTTCTTAAGTACTAGAAGAAGAAGCTGAGAATCTTGTCGTAAAAATGAGTCCCACATGTGTTAGTGGCTCCAAAATAGAGAACTATATTTAGGGATTTAATCCATAAGGTAGTTATGAGTCGAACATGTCTTTGCGGTTTCTTTTTCAATGGTGCAAAATTTAAAAACAACAATGGAATGTGTGATTTTGAAGACATTCAAAAAACTGAAAACTCCACATTGTGTTTCCCAAATTTCAAATTAAAAGAACTTGTAAAAACCTCTACATTTAAACAAGGAGATTCAAATAAATGAAACCTAGTGCTGTGTTTCCCATTCAAAATTGTTTTGTACAGTTTTTTATTGAAACCCAGCACTGCGTTTCCCATTCAAAATTATTTTTTGTAATTTTTTTTTCAATGGTGCAAAATTTAAACACAACAATGGAATGTGTGATTTTGAAGACATTCAAAAACCTGAAAAACTCCACATTGTGTTCCCAAATTTTAAATTAAAAGAACTTGTAAAACCCTCTACATTTAAACAAGGAGATTCAAATAAATGAAACCCAGTGTTGTGTTTCCCATTCAGAATTGTTTTGTACAATTTTTTATTGAAACCCAAAACTGCGTTTTCCATTCGGAATTATTTTTTGCAGTTTTTTTTTAATGGTGTGAAATTTAAACACAACAATGGAATGTGTGATTTTGAAGACATTCAAACAACTGAAATACTCCACATTGTGTTCCCAAATTTCAAATTAAAAGAACTTGTAAAAACCTCTACATTTAAACAAGGAGATTCAAATAAGTGAAACCCAACACTGTGTTTCCCATTCAGAATTATTTTGTACAGTTTTTTATTGAAACCCAGCACTGCGTTTCCCATTTAGAATTATTTTTTGCAGTTTTTTTTTTCAGTGGTGTGAAATTTAAGCACAACAATGGAATGTGTGATTTTGAAGACATTCAAGCAACTGAAATACTCCACATTGTGTTCCCAAATTTCAAATTAAAAGAACTTGTAAAATCCTCTACATTTAAACAAGGAGATTCAAATAAATGAAACCCGACACTGTGTTTCCCATTCATAATTATTTTGTATAGTTTTTTATTCAAACCCAACACTGCGTTTCCCATTCAGAATTATTTTTTGGACTTTTTTTTTTCAATGGTGCGAAATTTAAACACAACAATGGAATGTGTGATTTTGAAGACATTCAAGCAACTGAAATACTCCACATTGTGTTCCCAAATTTCAAATTAAAAGAACTTGTAAAACCCTCTACATTTAAACAAGGAGATTCAAATAAATGAAACCCAACACTGTGTTTCCCATTCAGAATTATTTTGTACAGTTTTTTATTGAAACCTAGCACTGCATTTCCCATTCAGAATTACTTTTTGCAGTTTTTTTTAAAAATGGTGCAAAATTTAAACCCAACAATGGAATGTGTGATTTTAAAGACATTCAAGCAACTGAAATACTCCACATTGTGTTCCCAAATTTCAAATTAAAAGAACTTGTAAAACCCTCTACATTTAAACAAGGAAATTCAAATAAATGAAACCCAACACTGTGTTTCCCATTCAAAATTATTTTGTACAACATTTTATTTAAACCTAGCATTGCGTTTCCCATTCATAATTATTTTTTGCAATTTTTTTTTTTTAAAATGGTGCAAAATTTAAACCCAATAATGGAATGCATGATTTTAAAGGCATTCAAGCAACTAAAATACTCCACATTGTGTTCCCAAATTTAAAACTAAAAGAACTTTCAAAACCCTCTACATTTAAACAAGGAAATTCAAATAAATGAAACCTAGCACTGTGTTTCCCATTCAAAATTATTTTGTACAATTTTTTATTGAAACCCAGCATTGTGTTTCCTATTCAAAATTATTTTGTGTAGTTTTTTTTTTTTAAATGGTGCGAAATTTAAACCCAACAATGGAATATGTGATTTTAAAGACATTCAAGTGACTGAAATACTCCACATTGTGTTTCCCAAATTTCAAATTAAAACATCTTGTACAACCCTCTGCTTTCAAAAAATGTACCCCTCACCTCGATTTTGTCTGTATTCTCTTGCAAATCCTCCACGTGCACTCCACACTTCAGCTTATTTGGTCGATAGGCCTTCTCCTCGAAGTCTTCCACATGCACTCAGACCTTCAACTTTCCCTTTCAATGTGCAAAAAGGAAACAAAAAAAATAGTATTTTTGCCTTGCGTTCTCCAAACAGGAAAATGCCCACATCATTCCCTTCCACTTTTCTTGCGCTAGACAAAAGAAACTTGCTGACGAAGCTAACCCACCCATTATTTTTCCCAGCAATAGGTGGAAAAATGCACCTGATGGTGCCGTTAACTCCCGCTTGACCATCGCTCGGATGTTTTGTCCCGTTTGTCGATTTCAGGCATTTGGCGGGCCCTGCACTACAACGTCTCGTCATGTTATGTATGTATCCATGTATGTTCTGATGTATGTTTTTCATGTGTTTTTTGATGTACATAGGTGAATTTTGTCTAGCAGTTAGCCGACTCCAAAAATCACAACTATTGGGCATTATATAAACAACTACTATCACAACTATCAGACATTATATAAACAACTACTATCTGAACTATTGAAACATGCTCATCTACTGGGTCCTCTCCCCTACTTAATCATTGTTGATTGGCTAATCATTTTTACTATGTGAAGGGATCTGACTGAACCAATTCTACTGGTGTATCACTGACATCAATACATGATTCTATTGGTTGTGCATGCACTGTTGCACTCTTTAAGGCAGT
Organism: Sequoiadendron giganteum; assembly: GCA_007115665.2. Classification (NCBI taxonomy): domain Eukaryota; kingdom Viridiplantae; phylum Streptophyta; class Pinopsida; order Cupressales; family Cupressaceae; genus Sequoiadendron; species Sequoiadendron giganteum. The sequence continues at coordinate 432,856,422 of CM021104.1, forward strand.
AAAACAAATCACTATATATGATATTAAAATCTTCAATATTATTATAATGCATCAATGTTTAGATTAATAGTTTTGATGGGGCATCTACAAGCATGGGTATAGTGAGGGACTAAGGCAGCGACACAACCATGCTACTAAGCAACGAGTAATGTGGATCGACATATAGGTGCAATACTCCACCTACCATGGGACCTAGGAGGGTTGCACCTAAATATTTTATTCCTACACATCACCATATCGATGTTGATTTAGTGTATGCCTTGACCCATATTAGAAGCAGTGCCAAAGTCTACCATCGAGTTTTTTTATAGAATATGCTTATTTTTATTTCTTTTATTGAGGTTTGATCATAGTTCTACCCCTGCTAAATCTCCCTATAGGTTTTCAAATTTATTCCTTTATGCCCACCATGATCATTATGTATGGGAAATATACACTGTTGTAGAGATCTGTAAATATAATTTGTTTGATGTTAAGTTGCACTCTCTCTGGCATCTCTTAACAATTTGGTTAAGATGCCTACTCTATTTAGGGGAAAATATACCATATTTTAACCTCTAGATTAGTCTTTCCAGTATATGAAATGTGGGTGCTAAAGCTACAAGGGCCTTTTATCTTCTACAATAATCTAAGTGCTTGAGCGATACATGTTCTTCACTAAAGTAGTTGTTATGGGAATGGGGTCAAGTCTGAAATGTATTTCACAGAGTCCTTAATATTCGTTGTTGGCATTACACCATCCATAGGTAGAAGGATGGTCATTTGGTCTGCCACTCTCCTAAAATCACCATGCATTGATACAGAGAAGGCAATATATAAGAAATACAATATTCTTCTTGTATTTACAAACATCAAATAAGCCTTCTATGTCAACGATAAAGGGGGGAATTTCAATCAATCAAGAATATTATTATGTGATTTTTTAAAAAAAAAAAATTTTATCTACGTAGTTTAGTTCGAGCTAGGAATTATATAGGTTATTTTTATTTTTGTTTTTGGTTATAGATCTAAGCATAAACATGCATATATCTCTTATTAAGACTTTACTACTACATAAAAAAAACCCAAGCACCATAGTTAAATAAGAGGTTGCAAGTAGACATGCAAAACAAAAGTAAAATTATTCCTTTGCACTCATATAATACTGCACATAGTTCCCTTTTATTCTATTTTGATCTAGGTGATATTTCATTTATAACTCATTCTCTTGATTTTCCAAATACATAACACCACCAAAACAATAGATGCAACTTTTCAAACTTGTCAAATAAAGACCTCGAAAATCTGCAGCTACACATTTATATACACATACATTTTTACCATATTTCTTTTGATAGAGCAGTATGATGTTATCTTTAAATTCAGAATGCCCATTATATTTGTCTTGCAATATAAATACATGTACTCTTAGAAAACAACGGATGTTCCTTTGTCTTTCAACAACATAGAATCTGTACATATACACTTATCTGTTACAACAGAATATATAATCCTTCCTTAAGAAAATGAACAAAAAGGTAGGAACTTTATTTCTAGACTTAACATTCATTATTTCAAAATGGAGCATGCATATTCTCTTAAATGAAAGGATAATGAAATTTATTTAACAAGAGTTTCTTTTCACCCCTGGTTATAGAGTCACAACATCATGCACATTTACACCACTTTCACACATATACACTTTTCTCCCACCCCTACCAATAAAGGTAGTTACATTTTAGTGTGGTTATAGACATAATAATATAACATAAAGGTAAACTTTTCAAATCTTGTAAGATCTTCATAACTTTCTCCAACCTACACAAAGCACAAATATTTTCTCCATGGCCAAGGTAGTGCTCACCTCCCAACCTTTGGTTGGAAAACCAACCACCCTCGAGCTAGGAGGCAACTATGGGAACCAGGTACAAACAAAACCAAGAAAAACAATATTTACACCCACATGATACAAACAAGGTTATTTTCACACCCGCCCAAGGGATTTTCACATAACTTTAGGATTCCGTCAAGAATTCAAAGTGGGGAATGGAGGGTGGACTATGCACTCCACATGGAGACTCATAATAATAGCAACAAGAACAAGTCAATATCATACTCCCATCATTTTACATGAAACCCTTCTTTTAATACCTCTTCTTTCTCCAAAACCCATACCGCCAAAACCATTTCTACCATTTTATAATTACATATGGGTACTCAAACCCTTTTTGAGCCTCTCCTCTCAAGGATGGATTATATTTCCCCATGGAGGTTCCTACTCCATACCATCCCCATCGAGGGATGCTCTACCCAAATTTTGGGTGAGCCTATCCCTATACAACCCTTTTCCCATCACATTAACCACATTCAACAAAACACGAAAACAAGCACGAAAATCATTTTGAAATAAACATACAAGCAAAACACAAGAGATAAAATACCAAGCACATTTTTACATTCACATATAATATTTTGAATAAAACATAAAGAAACAGAGAAAGTGGTGAATCTACCTCAAAATCAAGCTTAGGGAAGGATGAGTTGAGGATCCACACAACTCCACTTCTTCCAAGCTTTTGATTCAATCTCCTCAACCCCCAAAATTCAACCAAAATCAAGAATGCAAAAGGAATCCCCTAACCCTTGCTTTTGAGTTTGTTTTATAGGAACTCAAGTTTGAATTCCTTTGAATAGGGAGATGACATTTTTCAATCTCTCATTCACTCTCTCGGGCACACTCACCCATGTGTGAGATCTTGGGATCCTTCCAAGGCAAGTTGGAGAAGTGGGAATGGAAAGAGACTAGTCCCATCCCACTTCCCAAAACCTTATTTTCGTCAAAGCTCTTAAAGGCCTCAAAATGAGTGCTCAATCTTGAGATTGACCCAAGATTTTGAGCTAAAATTGTTCCTAACCCATAGGTACCTTCCCTAGGGACCTTAAACCTATAAAAACACAAAAAATATCACTTTTCAATCTCCAAAAAGTGTTTAAAAGTTCAAATCCCAGTTTTTCCACTTGGATGGACAACTCACCTCCTAGATGGAATGATATGGCAATAAAAATCAATTTAATAACAATCACACTTTACATTACAAATAAAATACATCACAGAATGAAACTATAGTCCTTCGAAATGGACTACAATTTGGTTTCACTGGTTAAATTACTTAGGGTTCCCAAGAGTCACCTCCAATTTCCACTGGCCATGGAAAGTGTACCTGCACACTTGATGTAAAATTTAATCCATCCAAGTAAATCATATTTATGTACAAATCAAACCATTGCATTCAAACAAGTTTCATAATTTACATAGCATAAAGATCCAATAACATAATTGAAAAATTATTAGCCACCTATCTTATCCCATTTTTATTAGCCATAATTTTCATACTCATCTAATTGCAACATGATTGGTTCATATCACTTGTTTCATTCATTCATTACTTTTCCAGATTCAAATTAAACAAACTCAATAACCAACATAAATTAGGTCAATCATCATAATCAGATTACTAAGCATGTAGCATAATCAAAATCAAATCATCATATGAACTTAAACATTTAAATATCATGTCATTCAATGGTATCAATAGGCATAGACAATAACCAATCTCAAAATAATCAAAATCAAATCATCATATGAACTTAAACATTTAGTATAGTTTATTTTATTTTTAAAATAGTTTAGATGTAATTTTAGTTAGTCTTATATAGTTTGATTTTCATTTTTAATAGTTACAGTTTTATAAATATCCCTTTCACTTAAACTACCATAAATTTCAATTAAACCATTTATTTTTATTTTTATAAGCATTGGAGAGTTTCTCCCACCCTCCTCACCGTGGGCTAGACAACTTCTCCCCATCTCACCATAAATGATAATTATATCAATTTGTATTCTAATTTTGTTTTATTTATCATAATTCATATGGCTAACACTCTGACTATAGTGATTTCCATAAGTAAAAGATCTATTTCTAAAAGAACTAACACTTTATGGTTGTAGGTCCATTAGTCCAAAACTTATCTTTCTAAACCATATGTTTTAATATAGATTCTTTGATAAGGGAAAATTAACTTATGTTTGGTGTGTCTTATTTAGTTTATATTTGTCTATGTTCCTCACTAAGGGTGTGTATGCTATCCTCTCACATTGCAAGATGAATTTGAGGATGAAAAACATCCTTTCCCACTTGAATCACCCAAGGGAGCACTTGTGTATGCTATATCTTCATGTCTTAGGTTGATCTTAGAGATTAAAATAAGTTTTTTATTTTAGTTTTGTTTAGTAGGCTTATCTTTGATTTCATCACTAAGGGGGATGAATTGAACCCTTGTGTTCCAACAAGTATATATATTAAGGGTATAACCAAAATACTCACCTCAAAGGAATATTATCATGTTTGGTATAGATTTATTTTCCATTTGAGGTACAAGGGAAAGTGGGAAGGGATTCAACCCCAACCACCTACATATAGCTAGAACTCTTGTTCATGGACATTGTCCTCATTTATCTTTAGGTATTTATAAGGAATCCGCTAAAAATCCATGTAAATTCTACATAGGACCTTTCAACTATACATATTTGTGATGCATCAATTAGTTTTTAGCATTGAGAATGTACTCACCATGTACCCCTATAAATGATATTTTATATCATGTATGATATCCTCTCACACCTTTCTGTAATCTTGAGGATCAAAATTAGTTAATGTCTCCTTGCGGGCCCTACTTTCTATGCCTATACATTGTTGGTGTGAATTTGGTATATCACCTAATCAGTTTAACTTTCTAGGTCCTCCTCACCCTAGTTTACTCAGGGAGATCTCATAAAATTACCACTTTATCTCAATTCATAAAACTAAGACATGTGTCATAATCTTATGGTGTCTTATATTTCACCTTGGCCTATATAACTAAGGCCTTACCATTGTAATCTTATTGATATAATATTCATGTACTCATACTATATATTTACATCCTTTGATTGAATAGAATTATTCTCATTTCTAGTCTCATGTGCTTTCATCAAAGATCCTAGATCTTAGGCATCTACCTTCATAACAAAATGTTGCATGGTATAAATAATTCTATATTAAATCTTACATGATATTAGAGATTGTGGGATTGTTAAATATGTTAGTCTTTTAAGAGTCTCGTACATTGGATGATGACTTAAAGAATTAGAAAAATATGATAGAAATACTAGATCAAGGAGGTTTTATTATTTATGGTTTGTATTGTATGTTTATGTTGGTACAAATCTAAGTTCATCGTTGAGTTCAAGGTGTCTAAGAAAGTCAATTTTTCATTTTATTTTCTTCAAATTGGACATTGGACATAAAATCTACAAGAATTTGAAGTTGGAATGTGGGTATTAGATTTAGAAGTTGGCTAATAGATTTGGAAGGTAGCTACATATTTGGAGTATTTTAGGTTAAATTTTACCTTGGTATTGTGTCTAGAAAGTCTAAGAACCTAAGGATCAACTACTAATTCATCATTTTTTAACAATTTTCCCAATCCCTCAGAGGAATTTTTAGCCCCTCTATTATATAAATCATATAGTTGTTCATAAATTTTTATGGTCATAGATAATTTTGCATACATGTACAAGCATTAGGAGAATCGAGATCCATTTTTATTATTGAGTAAAATACCCAACTACTAGTATTTTTTATTATATGTTGGTTAAATTTTTTTATGCAAGTCATACCTTTCCTATGAAAGGCACCATATAAACACAAGGTAGACGTAGATAGTGTTGGCTCTACGGTTGTTGTTGCACCAAAATATTGACCTATTAATGCCTGCTACAACCGTAAGAGTTAACGAATCCGCGGGAGGCAGTTAAGCCATGTCACGAATCCCAAGGGGAGCGCTAACCATATGCCAAAAATCTCCCCATCAGCATTACCCGAGGGATTCGAACTTGAAACCTTTGGCTCTGATACCACTTGTTGTCCCTATGGTTGTCATTGCACCAAAAGATCGACCTATCAATGCCCGATACAACCGTGAGAGTTAACGAATCCACGGGAGGCAGTTAAGTCATGCCACAAATCCTGAGGGGAGCATTGACCATATGCCAACAAATAGGAGGCACCACCTAGCACAAGACCCTACCACCTACAATTCAACCTATTGCTAACATTAAGTTGTGAAAATATATAATATTTTGGTAGTTTCTACTACTAAACAACACATAGATATTAATGAAACCACTCTCATTGGATGATCAACAATTTTATACTTTGAAACAATGGATTTCATCCTAAAAGATGGTTTTCAAAAAAAATTATGGTGGTTTTAGTGACTTGAGGAATATTTTAGTAGATTGGTATAATACTAAATTATTGAATATTAACATCACTACACCAATGTAACATCAAAATGTCTTCTCCCCCAACCAATCTCCCTTCATCTACATTTTGATTTTTGCATTCCAATTTTAAAGGCTTTGTTCTCAATCATATGAGCTCCTTTTTGTAAGAGTTTTTTTTTATTAGTGTACATATTTTTTTATTTTGGTGTATATATTTTTTAAACATTATAGATTCTCATAGATGTTTATTTGTTCTAATTTTGGGAACTTCGAAGGCTCCATTTGGGCTCATGTAGTAACATTTTTTAATTTAAAGTGCATAACTTTGTGTAATTCTATAGAGAAGGGGGATTCACTACTCATGAGTCTTTTTATTCTCAAGAGATTCTGAATGGGTGAACTTCCCTAAACTACCTCAAGGAACAAAGCGAGAGTTCTAGAATTAGAAAGAGTAAATCACATAGGTTTTTTGGAAAAACTGACAGGCTCTTAGCCAAAGGATGACAGTGCAGAATAAGGATGATAGTGCGATGCACTGGCATCCTAGATATGCACTAGTATCTCATACAGACTAGAGAATAAGAATATCACATAAAACAAAAAAGTGACTACTAGCAGTCTAATTACTAAGAACTTCCAGAATGCAAGAAGATAACAAAAAAGAAACATAACTGAAATAAGGTGAAGTAAATGATAATACTAAAGAGTAATTACATCAAATTTTTTGATTGGATTATGTAAATTTTTTTACATCAACGTTCTAGATCACACTCTGTGATCCATCATCAAGATGAAAGCAAAGAGCTAAAGGAGAACGCAAATTTCTAGACCAAGACCAACTTAAAAGGAGGAAGGAAGAGAAGGAAGCATAAAGGATGAGGAAGACAAGACAACAAACCAATAAAATTAAAGATAAAAGAATAAGAAAAAATCAAGAGAAAGAAGCCCCAAATTTAAACCAATAAGATAAATATTAATCCAATGAGAAATAGAAAACAACCTAAAAAATCCTCTTCTCAAATTTCCCTATGGCTACCCTCCCTTATGTCGATGGCTTATCCTAAAAATATCAAATATCCTTCATAAAAAGGCCTTCATTATGCTTTCAAACCCTTTGCTCCCCTAAAAAATTGTATCCCCTCTCCCAAAGACTCTAAGGAAACCTTTCTTGACTTTGGTGTCTATAAGATTGTTTGTTCATGTGGCACACCTTACATAGGTGAAACAGGTCACTTGTTTAGCACTAGAATCAAAGAACATAGTGTTGACATCATGCATGAATGAGTTCTCAAATCTTCTCTTGTTGACAACTCATCTTCCACCAAACACCATATTTTCCTAGAAAAAATGCAAATCGTGTGCAAGAAGACAACTTCTTCAAAAGGAATCTCAAAGAAGCCATCAAAATCAACAATCACCCATCAAACCTTAATCATGATGAAGGATGGAAGTTAAGACAGTCTTGGAATCCCTTGCTATCCAACCTAAGATATTGTCTTCTCCCTTTGTCGCATTAGCTTCTTGTATCCTCCTTTCCTTTTGGTCCTCTCCTTCTTCCCTTCTTCCCCAAATCTTGCTCTATCTTCCTTTGTTTTAAGCTCATCTTGTCTAGTTTTTTGTTGTCGTTAGTTTGTTCCTTCGTGGCTCCTCCTTAACCATTTTCTTCCCTTCCTCCCTTCCCCCATTTGTTTCTTTGTCTTTTATAGGTTGTTGGTAGTTTTTATGCTTCTTGAATACATATACATACACACATATATATGGTTATGTATATTTATATGTATTTATTCTTGTTTAATTTTTCATTTTTGGTTTTCCTAGTTTCCCCTTCATTTTCTTTCTTTTTCCTCCATGTGGTTGTTTTTTGTTGTCTAATTTTAGCTCTTTTTTTTATCTTCCTCTCGCCTTTTAGTTCTTATTTTTTTCTTCCTAATGCTTTTTGTTTTCTATTTTATTTTTTCCTCCTTTTTAGTTATTTATTTATTCATTCTTTTAGGTGTTTTGTTTTCCTTTCTTACTTCCTTTCTTTTGCATATATATATATTCTTATGCTTATGCATTTTCTCTTTCTTGTTTAATTTTATATATTTTTTCAATTATTTTGTTGTTTTCCATTAGGTGATAGTTTGTCATTAATTTTTTTGTCTTATGTTTGTCTTTTCTTTATTCATGTCTTTTTCGATGTTTTTAATTTTCTCTCACATTTTTTAGGGGTTGTGTATAGTTGTTTTTTCTTGGTCTTTCTTGGCTTTTAGGATACACATACATATACACACATATATATGTGTATCTATATGTTCTTGGTCTTCTTTGGTTTGCTTGTCAAGTTTTTGCTTGCATGATACATATACACATATATATAGATTTGTATTTTCCTACATGCAATTATATACATATATATGGATATGTAGATGTATTTGTATTTGCTTTTGTTTTATTTTTGGTTTTTTCCTAGGCTCCCCTTCTCTTGATTTCATGGTTTCTTCCTTGTTGATGTTTATTTTTCATTCATTTTTTGTCTTTCTCTCCCTTTATTTTCTTTCTTTTCTCTCCCCTTTTGTTTTGTCCTTTCTTTTTTCTTTATCCTCTATCTTAGTAGTTTTGTGTATAGTTTTCTTGGTATATATATATATATATATAATCTCTTTTAGTTATATTAGTTTTCTTTTAGGTGTATTTTTTTCTTCTAATTTTTCTTTTTTGGTTTGTTGTCTTGTCCTTTTTTGAATTTTTGTAATTTTATTAGTTTGGTTCTTGGCTTTCTCCTATTTAATTATATTTTTTCTTTTATTCTTTTGATTTAATTTTATCTCTTGTTTTTTAGGGTTCTTATATAGGTACTTGTTCTTGGTATTTTTTCTTTTAGGTTTCATATACATATACACACATATATGTGCATATATATATATACTTGTTCTTGATATTATTTTGGTTTGCTTGTCAATTTTTTTTTGCATGTAGGATACATATATATGAATATGTATATGTATTCCCTCTTGTTTTCTTTTATTCTTAGTTTATATTTGGTCTAACCAAAAAATATATTTTTTCTTGGTCTCTTTTTAGGTTTTCTTGTCCTCTTTTATTTTTATTTTTTTAGCTCATTTTGTTCTTAATTGTTGTTCACTTTATCTCTTTTTTAGTGCATAGGTTATGCATATGTATATCTTCATTTTTGCACTTGTATTTATTTATTTTTATGTCTTTTGTTTCTCCTTTGGTCTCTTGCTCGTTCTTGTTTAATTTTATCTTTATCATTTAACTTTTGTAACTTTTGTTTATTGTAGTTTTTTATTAATTTTTTATTGGTTTAGGGTGATCCCACAATAGTGCTTTACAATTTTTGGCCAAACTGGACACTGAAATTATTATTTTAAACTAAATATTCACATTCGGGCACCTATAGCGGCTAAACCATGAGGAATTTGAAGATGATGCAAACTAGAGTCTCATCACATTTTGTCTGTAGATTCTAAAAATAGTTTTTTCAAAAAAATTGATATCAGATTGTACTTTTTTTCCATCTCCCACAAAAACTGGTTTTTTTTCAGAAAACAACATTTTTAAAAAGTGACGCACACCATATAACGCATAACTTTTTTTCCATGAAGGATAAAATTCTAATTCTTTTGAATTTAGATTTGTAACTCCTATATCTAGTGCTTTCACTTGGTTAGATATTTTTTTATTGAATATTTTTTCTTTAATCAAGTTTCGAAGTCAAACTAATTACAATTCAAATATAGCACGACCGTATAACATGCAATTTTTTTGTATATATCAAAATTAAATTTTATTTTATTTATTGGATCAAGGACTTCAATATCTGGTGCACTCATATTTTTCAATTTTTTTTTTTTGATAATCTGCTATTTTTCCACATGTGTAGAACTAATACCTTCATTTTCGATGAAAATCCTATGTTTAATAAAACTAAAAAAACAAATACATAGTAAAACCAAAACATATTTAAATTATATTCATTGGATAGCTCGTTCCGATGAGTACCATAATCATTTGAAATAAATTTTAAATGAATTCATTTGATCCCCCAAAAGGTAAATCAAAAGTGATTTTTTATCAGCATTTTGATAGGTATAAAGGAGACTCATTTATAAGTGGGTATGTGTAGGATCATGATGGGCCAAAAAGTAGCGATATGTAAGTGATATGATGGCCCATGTGGCTAACGAATTTTTTTTTACCCAAAATTGATGACACGAAAAGGGTTTTTAAAGGAGATTCTTATATTTTCACCAATATAAATTATGCTTTACTTTGAATTTAATAAATAATTATTATTCATTTTCTATTTGAATTATGACTAAAGTCCTAATTGATAGGTTAATTGAAAAACATCTATAGCTTTCAAAGGGTCTCACATTATTTGAATCTAAAACATGTGTCACATTCTATGCTTCACATACTATAGGATTTAAAAAAAAAGAATTGAATTTTATGAAGTTTTGACCAAGTTAAGGTGGTTAGACGTACGCGTTTTTATATTTTTTAAAAGTTCTAATAAAAAAATCATAATTAATTATTTACTTGGAAAAGAATTACAAAAAAATATGCATCACATCGGGACATGAGTCTTATATTTATACCTAAAATCTTATAAAAAAATACTATCATTTTATTGTGGTTAGGGTGGTCAGATAGACACCTACTTATTTTTTCCCTGAAATGTAAGTACTACTGCATTGAAATTTCAAATGTTCACCAAATAGATTTTTTTTAAATTAAAATAAACCTAGTATTTTAGAAACTACATTCAATTTGAAACATATTCTATTCTTACATATTTTTGAAATAATATAGTTAACTTATTCAAAATTTTATGTGAAGTTGTCTAATTCTGATTTTTTTGAATTTTATTGCCACTTAAAGGCCTGTTTTTTCCATGATGATCCTGCACATGCCTAGGTATGGTTTAAAACTAGCAAGGTTTTATCCAAGGGGATTTGATCTAAGGTGGTTTGATCAAACCCTCTTCAATTGGAATCCTTAAAATGGAACTTTTTAAGTTTATAATCATTATATTTTCTAAAATTATGTGATTTCAACAAAATTCAGTTCCTCTCATAAATTGTAAACTAGCTTTGTGGGATCACCCTTTAATGTTTTTCTTTAATTGAATGTTGTCTTTCCATTGTTTTATATTTCTCGTTGGTTTAATTTTTATCTTATTGGTTTAAATTTGGGGCTTCTTTCTCCTATTTTTTTCTTATTCTCTTATTTTTAATTTGATAGGTTTGTTGTCTTGTCTTCCTCATCCTTTGTGCTTCCTTCTCTTCCCCCCTCCTTTTAATTTGGTCTTGGTCTACAACTTTACATTCTCCTTCAGCTCTTTGCTTTCATCTTGATGATGGATCATGGAGTGTGATTTGAAATGTTGATCCAAAAAAATTTACCCACTCAAATCCAAAAAAAATGATGTAATTAATCATGATGGATTGTGGAAACTTGATATCTTTAAGACTAAAGGGGATAAGAGATAGAAATTTCTCATAGCAACCCAAGCAATTAAGCTTCCAACACATGAATATCTTTAATACCTGCATGCGTAAGATCTAAAGAAAGTTTTGGGCCTGTATAGGGGTTTGCCTTAGTCAAACACCCATTTTGGTGTTTCCACCTCCATAGACAACTAGATAGATAGAAAAAAGTGAGTAGAATAAGAAAATACGAAGTAATAAAAAAAAACCTCACTCCATGTTTTTAAAAAAAAATTGTGTTCACATCAAGTTCACCAAAATGTAAAGAAGGGGGATTCGCTACTCATGAGTCTCTTTATTCTCAAGAGATTGCCAAGGGGTGAACTACCCTAAACTACCTCAAGGAACAAAGTGAGAGTTCTAGAATCAGAAAGAGTAAATGACAAAGATTTTTTGGACAAATTGGCAGGCTCTCGGCCAAAGGAAGACAATGTGGAATAAGGATGACAGTGTAGAATAAGGATGAAAATGCGGAATAAGGATGAAAGTGTGGCATGTTGGCATCCTAGAGGCGCATTGACATCTCGTACAAACCAGAAAATGAGAATATCACATAAAACAACAAAGCGACTACTAGTAGTATAATTACTAAGAACTTCCAAAATGGATGAAGATAACAAAAAAGTAACAGAACTGAAAAAAGGTGAAGTAAATGATAAGACTAAAGAGGATAAGAGATAGAAATTTCTCACAACAACCCAAGCAATGAAGCCTCCAACACATGAATATCTTTAATACTTTTATGCATAAGATCTGGAGAAAATGTTGAGGCTATACAAGGGTTTTCCTCAGTCAAACCCTCATTTTGGCATTCCCACCTCCACAGACAACCAAATAGATAAAGTAAACAAAGTAAGAAAATGTGAAGTGATAAAAGCAATCCCTACTCCAAGAGAAGAACTCATATCACCAAATAGAGATGAAATTGATAGGGGATATGCGAAATCCTAGGATGCTCGCAAGAACAAGGTAAAAGAGATATTAGTTACAAGGCTTAAGGGAGACAAAGATAGCTTCAAGAACCAAGAGTGTTGCAAAGAGAGTTGTAATGATGTGTGAGTACTTGAGGCTACTATAATGAGTGAGATATTTGTGCAAGCAAGAGAGAAAAGAGGGAAAAGAGAGAAGCTAGAAGCATAAATGAATTGGAAAGATAACATTTAAAGGAAGAAGAGGAAGGAAAAGAATCTTCCCAAGCTGTTACAAGGCATCTTGAGCCATTACCACTGACAAAAGAAGTTGACAAGTGGAAAACATGATCAGAAGTGGTCATTTGAACATTGAAATGTTGCAGGACACTAGCACAGTGTGCAGAAATTCATACTATTGACAATGATTTCACTTGCATCAACAATTTTGAATAAAAAACTCCACAGGAAAACTATGAAAAAGCCTATTCTTCCTGAAAGATATGGAACAAGACAATCTCAAAGGGGAAATCTGCCTAAATAGAAAAAAAAGATTGAATCAATTCAATCCCAAGTCTCTGGTAATAAGGTCATGATCATACTAGGTTCGCTTCAGGGTATGATGTGAATTTGTTGTTAATCTCAAAGGGAATATGTTCATTATAAATCATATTTATACTAGACACTGAGTTTCAATTTGGATCTCAAGAACAATTATCATGAAACTGAAATATTTGAAATAATATTTCATGAACATCAACAATTTCATTTTCTATCACTTAAGTAGATTTAGATTTAAGCATTCAACAACTTTATATAATCAAGATATTTTCAATGAATTTCCATCCATTTATCTTTTTTTTGGAACATTTTCAAAGAATTTAAACATCTATTCTAAAATAAAGCATAAAAATACTAAAATTAAAATTTCTCTCAATTATTCTCCATGTATACCCCAAATAATTAATTAAATCAGAGCAAACCGCTTTATACTTCACCAGATTGCTTCACAGCTACATACAAAACAGTGTGAGCTTTTAAAGAGAGGGGTTTGGTTTGGACATCGAGTAGTTTCTGTATGCACCCTTAAACGATGTAGCATAAAGGCTTGTTCAACCAAACTAACAAAACCAGCTACAAAATATTTATGAGATAGGTAGCTATCAAATTGGATCTGATATTAATCAATGTCTACATGCATACAATTTTTTAGACCAGAATGATCCAGAAAATAGGAAAAAAGAATAAAACTTAAAGAAGCTTTGGCTCTTTCGACATCCACAAATTTTGAACTTAACTTAAAAAAATAAATCCTTTGGCATGTTAGAGAACACAAGGCACAAACAGAATAAGAAAAATACATAGAGAAAATCTAAGGGATGAATCATATCAAGGAATTTGGAAGATAGTAATTGACTAGAAAATTACAATTGAAGTCCTTGAAGATTGACTTCAATTGTTCATTGAAGCTCTTCAGGTTTTAATTTTTTATTATCACTAGGATAATAACTTGAATTAGGATAGTGTGTTGGAACTTCCCATAAATACATAATGATATTATTATAGCTCAATTCCAACACTCAGTTTTTCTTTGGATATACTACTCTCGGGAATGAGCTTTCCTAGAGATTGACGTTTGTTTCCACCGTATATAAAATATAGGGATATCCAGCATTCCGGTGGACTCAAAGCCTTCTACATTATAACCTCCTAGAGTAAGCAATTTGTTCTGGAAATGATTCTATCCAAGATTCAAATTTTCTTGACCGTCCATACCCAAAATTTGTATCACAATTTGTATTTCCTGCAATCACAAATTCCACACACTAAATCCCTTTAAAAAAAAAAAAATTATAAACATCTCATGTAAATAAAACCATTATTCAAATGTTATACTACAAATTTCCATAAATAAAATGCTTTCCTAAAGCACATTACAAATTCTTGTATGACTATCTTCTATATATAAACTGGATTACTATACCATCGAACTCATTAGATAATCAAAAAAATTCAAAACTTCACTTTATTGCAACCCGATACCTAGTACCCAATATTCAGCTTCACCCTTAAACTTTCCCCAGACTTTGGTTTTACCAGACTTCCCTCTATCTTGGGCTTCAAATATCAGACCGAAATGATTGGCTTAAATCTTTCCTTACCTTTTCCAACTTTCCAACATTCCCAGTTCTCGGTATATAATACCCAAAATGCTTTACTACGAAGAATTCTTTACTTCAAAGATTTATTTTACCTCCTTTTTCTTCTCGACGATATTCCAACTAGCTAACTGATAGCATAAGAGTTAAAAAAACTAATTTGGGGTCCCCAAGCCTTAAAATCTTGGGGTTTGTTGTGATACCACACAAGATGTACAATGCACTAGTGTTCAGACACACCATGCTACAAAATGAAAAGAACGAGAAAACCACAAAGTTTGATGCAAAGTTGGCACACAAAGGTAGTTGTTGAAAAGGGGTTTTGAGCATCTTAAGAGGGAAAGAGGCTTATGCAGGGGCTAAAATGAGCCTACACAAGTGCTAGGGGAGTGGACACTAAAGTGTATATAAGAATGTATGTGAGATTGCAAGGGGTGCACTTTTATGACATTACAATTGCCCCCCACTTTAGCGGGCATATGAATCTACAATAATATGCACGCTAAAGGAAATCTACTAAACATAAATAAAATCATTATACCAAAAGGATATTCTAGAGGAAGAAGATAAATTTTCAAACCATGAAATCATTCCCCCGAGCTAAATACCTACAAAACAAATGTGTTAGACAAGAAAGACCTACATAAGACAGTAATGTTAGAAAATAAAAAGTCATTACATCATGGGGTTAGAACATATAAAAACATACACATAGACACAACAAACTAAAGGATTTGAGTCAACAAATTGAAAGAGACCTCGATGTAAAAGTTTGTCTCAATACTATGTGTCATCCCCAAATTAAAAACAATAACACATAGAAGAAATCTTAGAAAAAAAGAATTTAAGGATCAATTGCTTCAAGAGAAGACTACATATAAAAGATAGGAAGCAATCAATGTCGAAGAGAGAAAGAAGTATATACTTAGGATGAAAAAGATGTAGATCTTTGATTCAATATACACAATTGAGAAGGAAGAGAATTTAAGAGATAGATGGAGAAGCGAAAAAGGAATGAATATTGCAAGAGAGATGGCTCCATAGGTCCTCAAACCCAAGGAAAGTTGAAAAAATGCGTCACAAATCTGTAGACCTACGAAAGGTGAACAAAAGGATTTGTAGGTACTCTCTCTTATAGAGTTGAACAAACTGCATCAGAGGCCCACAAACCAATAGTGAATAGATCCCTCGGGATGAAATCACTTTACAGGTCCTTAGACCTACAAAGAAGGAACCCACAGTTACTTTCTCCTAAAGGAAGTCCAATGTGAGGGGACTCCATAGAGTTGGATTGAAAAGCAGCTTCACGAACACATCTGCAAAGCAACATGTTAATCTATAGACTAAACATGTTAGACAATCTTGATGCAATGGAGCTCTACAGGTTCTTGGTCTTGTAGAGCAAGACTAATTAGATGAACCTGTGGTTACTACAAGTTGTGTTGTAGGATAGTTGCAGAAAATAAGGGTCTAGGCAAGCTACCCCCAAGCTAGACGCTAATAAATTCATTTGAGAGAAAATATTTCAAAAGGGTCCCTTTAGAACCCTTTAAAAGAAGGGGGGTCCACTCAAGGGATGCTTCATTTGAAAGACATAGAGAAGAGAGAGGGTCCTTTAAGAGGGACACACATCTCCAAAACAAGTTATCACTACCCCCAACATACAAGGGAGGAGAACCGTGCAAGATACTTAGAACATACATGATAGAGGTAGACCTTAATATCACTTGTCATTTGAAGAAGAGGTGGGTGGATTAGCAAATAAATGAGTGATGGAATCTGAATCAAGAAATTGTATTTTATCCTTCAAGGCCTTACATTCACTAGTGGAATGGGTAGGCACTCGATGGTATGCACAAAAAGAATATTTTTCTTTATCATTCTTATGAAATTTCTTATGTGTAGGAGGAGGAAGAGTAATCAAGTGGGCTTTTAGAAGCTTCAACAAAATATACTATATACATACGTATATATATATATATATATATATATATATATATATATATATATATATATATATATATATATATATATATATTTGTATATACACATATATATGTATATATATACCAAAATAAGAGACTAATAAACTTCTAATTACTGTTGTGTATATAACAAAATATTTAAATTAATATCTCCCAAAGTATTTACACACACACACACATATATATATATATGTATATATATATATATTTGTATATAATTATGTATATATATTTATATATAATTATATATATATATATAATGTAGCTATATAAAAACTAAATTTAAAATTCATTAATTATGTCTCTGATCATTAAAGAACACAGATATTTATATAAATAAGACATGCAACCCAAAAAAAATAAAATATATATATATATATATATAAACAATGAACCAAGGCTACACTGAAGGGTTGGGCGCGACCTTCCTTGGGGATGGTTGCTCACAATAGCCATAGGCTACTGGCGCAGTCATCCTTGAGGATGACCACTGCAACAAAAGGGAGGGGAAGGCGGCTAGGGATGCCACAACATCACTCCCAAGCCAAAACAAATACTGCCATTAACAAAAAAAACAATCGAATCGAATGTGCATAGAATATATGACAATTCAAAAATATGTTTAACCATAATATGTATGTTATATATATATATTATCCATCAAATCACCAACGAAAAATAATTACAGCAACAAAAGAGGAGGTGCAAAATCATGAGAATGGTGAAATGTGAAAGCCAATATGAAAAACAAAAATACAATGGAGGATTTTTGACAAATGAAAATTCACAGAGAAGATGGTTGGGAAATATCAAAGGAAAGATTTAAGCGGAAAGCCATTTATTTTCAAGCTTGAATCAAAATATAAAATAACATATGGGCAAGAAACAAAGGGAAAGAGAAAACTATAGGCTGTGATACATTTACAGAGAAATGGATTTCATATAACAAAAATTCCAAAACTCACAACAATCATAAAGAGATCTTAATTATTTTTTAAATCCTTTTCTTTTTAATTGGAAATTTACAGAGAACTTTCAAGAATTTCAAAGCTACCTAGAGTCCTTCGCTTAATTTGATTCGAAGACGAAGTGCTACATTGAGTATATCCAGCCAACCACGATCTTTAGAAATTCGGAGATATGCAACCTCCAGCAAAACAATACGAAGTACAAACCCCAACACACAATATAATCCTGGATTCTTCTAAAACCAAATTTTTTGAAAGCAAGCATAGAGATCAATACTCAAAAAAACATCCAAGTTTTCGAATTGCAGACAAAATTTTCATTTTTTCTTCTCTCCTTGATTTTTCGAAAAAGCACAAATTGGATATAAAATTCAAAAAGGGCAAAAGTCAGAACTTGCCATGAATTTCTGAAATATTCTCCCCATGCAAATGCCACTTGCCACAATTTTCCTTTCTCATTTCTACTTTAAAAAAAGAATATTTCTCAAATTTACTAACACTATTTCATCCACCCATTTAACATTTAATTCCCTTTAAAATAATGTTGACTTTCGAAAAAAACTATTTAAATATCATTAAAATAAAACAACATTTTAACTTAGCCACATTTAAATTTAAAAAAATTATATTAAATTACTACTTGATAATAAAATCAGTCATGATAATAATTTTCATTACTTAATTTTTAAATAGTCCATAAAATAATTTATTTATTATTATTGATTTAAATTAAGTGATAATTTCATGATAATTTACATCTTGCAATATTACTAATACCCTTCATGAATAAAATAGTACCGCTAATGCACACATTTAATTTCTAAAAGAATAGATGTCATATACAAACGTTGAAAATTTAATTACTTAATAATCCATACCAAAGGATAGAATTTAACTAAAAATGATCACACATTAATCGAAGCCATAAATATAACCTTTGCTAACATTATAAAACTCATGAAAATAAATAACTTAAACTAAAATCATACCCATACGAACGAAGTACCAATATAAAATATGAGCAAACACTAACCCAACCACTAACACAGATAGGGTACTTATCAACTCCCTAACCACATCAAACCATTGGGTATGTAGGGCACACTCAGACCCAACAATGCAGGTGGAGTCGGCACCTGGTACCTGCATTCCTCCATAACACCAAATATCGAACAACATATGCATATACATATAAACCCATAATCAAGCACATTGTGAAAGAGAATTGTGGTGAGGCAAGGTGCTCACAGATGAGTGATGCAACACCATCTCCTTCACCCAAGTCATATATAGTAATCAAAGTAAATCATGACATCATTATCATAAAGTAATTAGTAACATCATCATAAGCATAAGTATCCATCACATGTGTCCAAATACCATAAGCAAGGAAACAACATTCTCCACCAACAAACTACATGGAAAAATAGATGTCTAACAAAGTATAATGTATGCATCAAAACATAACCAAAAATCAAACTGATTCAAACAAACACCAAAGCAGTATCAAAAAGTATTAGTAACATGAGAGGTGCTACATCCTCCCCCCTAGAACCAGGCTTACTCCTAGAAGCCAAAATAATAAATAAGGAAAAGATTCTTGGATGTGGGATGCATCCTCCCATGTCGTTGAAGTCTCATCATTTGGGTCCCATTGGACCCACACTTGATCAATCTCTTTGCCCCTAAGAGGGATTCTCCTATGCTACAAAATGACCATGGGCTCTAGAGCGAGCTACCCATCCTGGACCTGAAGAGCATTCCAATCCAGTACATGAGATAAATCAAGAAAATGAGGCCTAAGAACATAAACATGGAACACATCATGAATGCATGCAAGGTTGGGCGACAAGGCCAAATGGTAAGCAATGAGCCCAATCCTCTCAAGAACCTCAAACAGACCCACAAAATGAGGTGCCAACTTGGAGCCTTTTTCGTAATAGATAGGGCTCTTTCATGGATGCACTTGAATAAACACACGATCACCCACCGAAAACTGACGATCAACCCTATGAGCATCAACATACTTGTTTTATCTATCCTAAGCTACTACCAAGTGTTCTCTGATGCGAGCAACTTGCTACTGCATTTCTTGTAGCATCTCTAGCCCAAGAAGAACCCTATCCCCCAAACAGTCACAAATCAAAGGAGTTCAACATAGATGACCATACAAAGCCTTGAATGGTGGAATCTCTATCAAAATATGGTAACTATTATTGTAGGCAAACTCAACCAAATGTAGATAGTCCTCCCAACAAGACTGCTAATCCATAACATACATATTGAGCATGTCCTCGAGAACCTGATCGACCTTGTCGTTCTTCCCATGTATTTCTGGATGGTAAGCATAACTTAAGTTCAGTTGTGTTCCTAAGGCACATTGCAATGTTGTCCACAAGGCACAAATGAACATTTGATCTCTGTCAGAAATTATTCTTCATGAAATTTTGTGCAGCCTCACAATATCATCCATGAAAATTTTAGCCATAGGTGATGCAGTATAGGAAGACCAAATAGGAGAGAAATGTGCCACCGTGTTCAACCTATCAACGGTGACCATGATAGCATCATGTCAACATGAATTCATCAGCAAGCCAACAATGACGTTTATGGATATAATATCCCATTTCCATTCAAGAACGAGATTGGGTTGCAGAAGACCTGTGAGATAATGGTGCTCTACTTTTACCCTCTGACACTCCAGGCATCTCGCCAAAAGATCTTCTATATCCCTCTTCATCCCTGCCCAAAATTATAATGGGCGAAGATCAACATACATCTTTTTAACTCCCAGATGAGTCGAATAAGGAGCCCAATGTGGTTCAATGATGATTAGGGTACGAAGACCCTCTGAGGAAGGAACATATATGTGATCCAAACATCACAAAATTCCATCAGACTCAAGAGTATAACTGTTAAACCTTACCTCAAGCACTCTACCGAACTCAACCTTCGACTTCACCTCCTAGAACAAGCTATCCTGAGGAAGTGTTGCAAGAATCTGACATTTTAGATGAACCTCAAGAGTGACAGAGGATAAATCATGATGGTGATGGCTTAGAGCATCTGCCACCACATTCTCCTTGTCCTAAATATACTTTACTTCAAAATAATACTCGCAGAGGAAATCCATCCATCTCCTCTATCTAGCATTCAGATTCAGCTGCGTGAAAATGTATTGCAAACTGCGATGGTCACTATGCAGCTCAAACCTATGCCCCAACAAGAAATGCCTCCACCTTATTAGAGCATGAACAACTATGGCCAACTCCAAGTCATGAGTAGGGTAATTTAGTTCATGGTCCTTGAGCTTACACAACTCATAAGCTATCACCCAATTGTCTTGCATCAAAACAACCCCTAACCCTTCCAAGGATGCATCTGTGTAAACCACAAAGACCTGAGTTAGATCAGGAACAACAAGAATAGGTGCACTATTTAGCTTCTCTTTAATAGTTTGAAAATCTGACTAACACTTTTCAAACCAATCATACTTCTTTCCCTTCCTCTACAGAGAGGTGATGGGATGTGCAACCTTAGAGAAACCCTCTACAAACCGTCGATAATAGCCCACCAATCTGATAAAGCTGAAAATCTCTAGAACATTTTTTGGAGTAGGCCAATCCATAATAGCTTGGATCTTTGAGGGATCCACGATGATTCCTTCTCCGAAAATCACATGCCCCAATTATTTCACTTCAAACTTATAAAATTCGCACTGTGCCAAGTTTGTAAACAACTGGTTTTCTCTCAAACACTGCAACACCAGCCTCAAGTGTTCCTCATGCTCCTCCATAGTTCTAGAGTAGATAATTATGTCATCGAGAAACACAAGCACAAATTGGTCTAGATAAGTTTGTAAAACACCATTCATTAAGCTCATAAAAACTGAGGGTGCATTAGTTAACTCGAATGGCATGATAGTAAATTCATAATATTTGTACCGGGTACAAAATGTAGTTTTGTGAATATCCTCCTCAGCAATCCACAACTAATGATATCCTGACTTGAGATCAATTTTAGAGAACACCTTCACTCCCTTTATCTAGTCAAATAGATCATCAATCCTCAGCAACGGGTAGTGATTCTTCACTGTCACCTTGTTCAACTACTTATAATCAATACATAGACGAAGCAAACCATCCTTTTTTTTCATGAATATGACCGATGCTTCCCAAGGAGAAACACTAGGATAGACAAACCCCTTTTCAAGAAATTCTTCCAACTGCAAACGAAGCTCTTGAAGCTCTTGAGTTGTCATCTTGTAAGGAGCCTTAGAGATAGGCTCAACTCTCAGAATGAGTTCAATTTGGAAGTTGATGTCACACTTAGGTGGCATCCTAGGTATCTCACTCGAAAACACATCATAAAACTCGTTAAGGAGAGGATAATCATCTAAAGTCACTTCTTGACTCTCCTCCATACCCAGGTCACTAACAAAGACAACAAAAAACTAACACCCTTGATGGAAACACTTCTCCAACTGCATTGCGGAGATAATCCTCAAGGAGAAAGGTTTTTGAATGCCAACAATTTCAACCTCACCTCCAGAATCATCTAGACAATGAATAGACTTATGCCGATAGTCAATTGCCGGCTAGTGTGCACTTAGCCAATCCATCCCCAATACAACATCATAAGAACCCAAGAGAAGAATCCGAAGATCCACCAAAGTCACAACTGAACCAAACTCCAACTTATATCCTGGAAGAAGAGACTCCACTGACACCTTTTCCCCAAAAGCCAATTTGACTCGCCACTTAATGCCTTTCTTTGCCACAACCAGACTACATCTCTTAACAATTGAAGGGGAAATAAAGGAATCTGATGCACTAGAATCAAAAAGTATAGAAATAGGTGTGCCCTACAACAAACTTGATACCTCCACCATAGTGTCCTAGTGATTGGCCTGACGATATCCACCACGGAGAAAACCTGATGAGACCTGCTAGCATCTCCAAATGTCATCTCAGACGCTGTCGACCTCTAACTAAACCTTGCAGTGCTCCACTGCGGACACTGTTTGGCAATATGCCCTTGTTGACCACAACTGAAACACCCAGTACCATGGCCAAAACCTTTGAAACCCATTGAAACAATAGACTGCTGATAACTACAATGGCTAGGTGCAGGTTGTGAAGACTATTTTGGTTGGTCAACCCAGTTATGTTGCAATCTCTTCCGATGACGGTTTCTCCTTGACTAAAATCTATTTCCTTGATGAGACTGAGGATTTATTCTTCGACTAAAAATACTGTTGTCCACCTTTAGTGGGTGTAGAATGACCCTTGGAAGGCCCTGTAGACTAAGACTGCCCACCTCAAGAACCAAAACCTGAAGCAGGAGTACTACCAATCTGAACTCCAACATGACCTCCTAAAGATAAAGCCAAATTCTCCTCCACAAGATGAGCTTTCCCAACAACAATCTGCATAGTCTTCGGTTTGAAGACTTAGACACCTCTACTAAATCTGGCTTTCAAACCTCTAACGAAATGTTGTACCAACATAGCCTCATCATTAGCGATTCCAACGTACTACTTAAGCTCAAAGAAGCGACGCTTGTAATTCTCTACGAACATTTCCATCTACCTTAAATCATGAAATTCATCTACCTGGTGTTGCCTCTTGTGATTAGATAAGAAACAGGCCCTGAACCACTCTAAGAACAAATCCCATGTCACTGAACCGATGTCAAGGTGTAATTTATGTTCTTCCATTCACCACCATGTGGATGCAAATCCTCTAAGGTGCATGATGGCACACTTTTCCCTAGTATTTATTCTATAGGGATGCATAGCAAAGCATCGATCTAGATCAATGAGATAAGTTTCATCTTCCAATCCTCCACTAGAGCTATCATAAATGGGAGGATGTTCCCTGAGTATATCTCTCATATGACCAGTGGCCACAACATCCTAATTTTCTAGTATCTCATTCCTCCTTAGTGACCGCTCTCTCTCTGATCACCCACTGCTCTTCTTACCTTGGACCCAGATGACCAAGAACCTCCTCCAACAATTGTTGCAACTGCTCACAACCCTGAATTGGTTGTTCCAGATTAGGGTCTCCACTTGCAGGGTTGTTCTGGGAACCCTGGTTTTCCTCCTATTTAGATTCGTTGGAGCTCTGAGGTGGTGAGTTATGACAGCCAGCTCCATGACCACCATGGCCATGGCTATGACCATGTCCTCGACCCCTTTGCATGATTTTGCGCAACAAAAGAGGGAGTACATAAGTTCAAAGTTACGCACAAGATTAACATAATGGGCTTACTTAAACTATAGTAACCAGTGTTGTTAACCTTGGCTCTGATACCAAGTTGTAATGCCCCACCACGCAAACCCCATAGGACAACTACAACATTAACAAAACAATAATTTTTTTTTTGAAAACAACAATCACATTTAACAACATTAAACAATTATACAACATAAATATAACATAAAGCATTAACCTAGTCCCATGGGGTAACATGGTGCGCTACTTGAATGCACCCAAAAAATTTAAAATGATGAAAGAAGTGTGGATAAAACATAGTATAAAGTGGAAGAAAGAAGTGTGGATAAAACATAGTATAAATATGGCATTCATTCAAAAAGGATAAGATAGATAATTACAAATATAAATAACATATTATTACATTCAACTTCAAAGTTCAAGGTTACAATCGTGGAATATATTTTCATAGATACACACAACATGAAACCAAAGTTACATTACAAGGCCACTTTCATTATAACATTGGGAAGGGTACAACATAATACAAAAGTACAATAATGAGAGTGAATTATTCAAAGGTACAATCTTCTTCCTACGAGCTCTGAGATCATTGCAACTGTGTTCGTGCCACGATCACCACTTGGGGACCCAATGGGTGCATTGCACATTTCCACTTGACCTTGTGAACCCAAAGGAACACCCCCCATGCAAGGAGTTGATAAGAAAGAACCCTCATCCACAAAAGAAAACATAAAGGACTAACATCACATGAATCAAGCCCAAAAAATAACATAAACATCAACAATATTTAAAATAACTCCAAAGGAAACAAGAACAAGGGAAAAAAAAGGGGCACAGTGGGAGAGTGTCATCTCATGCCCTTACATGGATTCACCAGACTACCTAATACTAGGATCTGCCTCCATCTATGGTTAACGAGACATTCTATTTCAAGGTGTCGCCCCATAGGGTGACTCATGCAGAGCCACTTACCTTTCATGGAGACAAGGTAGTGACCTTATCGACCAGGTCTTCCCACCTGCCCTTAGCCTTTGAGAGCACTAATGGCAAGGGTGAGGTGTATATTTTATCTTATTATGTGTTAACTAACCCAACCCACTAGGTACATTAATTAGGTTTTCACTTTATTAAGGAAACTCTTTCAAGGGTGACCACTTGTACACTGGCCCTAGGAAGAGCCACTCTCCCCTATAGTTACCCTAAAACCAAAGTCAAGTAATGGGGGTACCTCAATGCACAACAAAAAAGACCTTAAATCACAACAAGGCATGATCATCTTGTGACTATGCAAAGAATCCCAAAAACCCATAACACTAAGAGGTACCACCCACATAATTTCTCACATTGTATCAAAATAAACAAAAAGATGCAAACATAAAAATACTTACACACCACTTCCCTAGCCTCTACAGATATTCTTATCCACACTAGAACAAAATATTACATACTACTAATTAATGCAACATCGTCAAGCTATAAGAAATTTTACCTAAAATTACACATGTCACATATCAATTAAACATTTCCATCATTTAAAATCTTATCCAAAACATAGAGTTCACTATTATTTCAAATTCAATCAATGGCAATAAACAATTTCCTAACATTAAATATCTTACCAAATTAATTCTACCGAAAATTCAAAAATCTAAGTTTCATTACTTAAGAAAAATCAGATTAAAGAATGACAACTAAAATTCCTATGATTATTTAAACACAAAATAAACTTTGAAATTAAAGACATTAAACTTAACCTATTGAAACCATTATAAATCAGATATTTATTTTATTCTTTAACAATATCTGTTCTCTGGTTTTTAATTCCTTTTTTCCAAACAGGTTATTCTACAACTCTGATTTTTCTAAGATTGAGAAAATCTACTAGAATTATTTGAAAAAAAAAAGATTTAATAAAATAATTATTAGATTCAGAATCTAATTACAACAATTTGCTTTCTAATTTCTATTCTTTTATTTCTAATTACAAATTAACTAAAATGATAATAGAATCTGAATTTGCACAATATAAGTTTGCTCATCATTTTATTTTTTTCAAAATTCATATTACTTCCTATTTCCATAATATATTCAAACTCGCGTCTATATATATATATATTTGTATATACACATATATATGCATATATATACTAGAATTAGAATAAGAGAATAATAAACTTCTAATTACTGCTGCATATATAACATGGTATTTAATTGAATATCTCCCAAATTATTTACCCACACACACACACACACACATATATATATATATATATATATTTATATATAATTATATATATAATGTAGCTATATAAAAACTCAATTTAAAATTCATTAATTATGTCTCTGATCATTAAAGAACATCGAGATATTTATATAAATAAGAAATGCAACCCAAAAAATATATATATAACATTGAACCAAGGCTATGGTGAAGGGTTGGGCACGACCTTCCTTGGGGATGGTTACGCACAAAAACCATAGGTTGCTAGTGCAAAAAAAGCGAGGGGAAGGCGATTGGGGATGGCACAACGTCACTCCCAAGCCAAAACAAATACTGCCATTAACAAAAAAAAAAATTCAAATCGAATGTGCATAAAATATACAACAATTCAAAAATATGTTTAACCATAATATATATGTTATATATATATATATATTATCCATCAAATCACCAATGAAAAATAATTACAGCAACAACAGAGGAGGCACAAAATCACCATAATTGCAAAATGTGAAAGCTAGTATGAAATAAAAATACAACGGAGGATTTTTGGCAAACGAAAAATTCATAGAGAAGATGGCTGGGAAATATCAATGGACAGATTGAAGTGGAAAGCCATTTGTTTTCATGCTTGAATCAAAATATAAAATAACATATGGCTAGGAAACGAAGGGAAAGAGAAAACTAGAGGTTGAGATACATTTACAGAGAAATGGATTTCACGTCACAAAAATTCCAAAACTCACGGAAATCATAAAGAGATCTTAATTTTTAAAAAATTCCTTTTATTTTTAACTGGAAATTTATAGAGAACTTTCAAGGATTTCAAAGCTACCTGGAGTCCTTCACTTAATTTGATTTGAAGATGAAGTGTTGCATTGAGCGTATGCAGCCAACCACGATATTCAACAATTCAGAGATCCATAACCTCCAACAAAACAATTCGAAGTACAAACCCCAACACAGTATAATCCTGGATTCTTCTAAAACCAATTTTTTTGAAAGCAATCACAAATATTCAATACTCAAAAAAATATCCAAGTTTTCAAATTGTAGATACAATTTTCATTTTTTCTTCTCTCCTTGCTTTTTTCGAAAAAGCACAAATTGGATATAAAATTCAAAAAGGGAAAAAGTCAAAACTTGCCATGAATTTCTCAAATATTCTCCCCATGCAAATGCCACTTGCCACAATTTTCCTTTCTCATTTCTAATTTTGAAAAAGCATATTTCTCAAATTTACTAACACTATTTCATCCACCCATTTAACATTTAATTCCCTTTAAAATAAAGTTGAATTTCAAAAAAAACAACATTTTAATTTAGCCACATTTAAATTTTAAAAAATAATATTAAATTAATACTTCATAATAAAATCAGTCATGATAATAATTTTCGTGACTTAATTTTTAAATAGTCCATAAAACAATTTATTTATTGTTATTGATTTAAATTAAGTGATAATTTCATGATAATTTACATCTTGCAATATTACTAATACCCTTCATGAATAAAATAGTAACGCTAATGCACACATTTAATTTCTAAAAGAATAGATGTCATATACAAACATTAAAAATTTAATTACTTAATAACCCATACCAAAGGATAGCATTTAATTTAAAATGATAACACATTAATCGAAGCCATAAACACAACCTTTGCTAACAGATAAAACTCATGAAAATAAATAAAAATTAAAGTCATACCCATACGAATGAAGTATCTATATAAAACATGAGCAAAAACTGGCCAAACCACTAACACATACGGGGTACTTTCTTATCAACTGCCTAACCACATCAAACCATTGGGTATGTACGGCGCGCATAGACCCGACAATGTAGGTGGAGTTGGCACCCAATACCTACATTCCTCCATAACACCAAATGTCAAACAACATATACATATACATATAAACTCATAATCAAGCACATTGTGAAAGAGAATTGCGGTGAGGCAGGGTGCTCATGGATGAGCAATGCAACACTATCTCCTTCAACCAAGTCATATACAGTAATCAAAATAAAATATGACATTATCATCATAAAGCAATTAGTAACATCATCATAAGCATAAGTATCCATCACATGTGTCCAAATACCATAAGCAAGGAAACAAAACTATCCGCCAACCAACAACATGGCAAAATAGATGTCTAACAAAGTCAAGTATGCATTAGGACATAACCAGAAATCAAACTGAATCAAACACACACAAAAGTAGTATCATAAAGTATCAATAACATGAGAGGCACTACATCCTCCCCCCCTAGAACTAGGCTTACTCCTGGAAGCTAGAAAACAAATAAGAAAAATATTCTCGGATGCGGGATGCATCCTCCCGTGTTGCTAAAGTCTCATCATTTGGGTCCCATTGGACCCGCAACTGATCAATCTCTCTGCCCCTGAGAGTGAATCTCTTGTGTTGCAGAATGGCCATATGCTCCAGAGTGAGTTTCCCATCCTCGACTTGAAGAGCATTCCAATCCAGTACATGAGATAAATCAAGAAAATAAGGCCTAAGAACATAAACATGGAGCACATAATGAATGCATGCAAGGCTGGGTGGCAAGGCCAAATGGTAAGCAACATGCCCAATCCTCTCAAGAACCTAAAACAGACCCAAAAAATGAGGTGCCAACTTGGAGCCTTTTTCATAATGGATAAGGCACTTTCATTGACGCACTCAAAGAAACACACGATCACCCACTGAAAAATGACTATCAACCCTATGAGCATCGACATACTTATTTTGTCTATCCTCAGCCGCTACCAAGTGTTCTCTGATGCGAGCAACTTGCTGCTCCATTTCCTATAGAATATTTGGCCCAAGAAGAACCATGTCCTCCAAATGGTCCCAACTCAAAGGAGTTTGACATAGGCGACCATACAAAGCATGGAATGGTGGCTTCCCGATCGAACTGTAGTAATTGTTATTGTAGGCAAACTCAACCAAATGTAGATAGTCCTCCCAACAAGATTGCTAATCCATAACATACATACAGAGCATGTCCTCGAGAACCTGATTGACCCTATCGGTCTGACCACCTGTTTTTGGATGGTAAGCAAAACTGAAGTTCAATTGTGTTCCTAAGGCATGCTGCAATGATGTCCACAAGGCAAAAGTGAACATTGGATCTCTGTCATAAATGATTCTTCGCAAAATTTTCATGCAGCCTCACAATATCATCCATGAAAATTTTAGCCACAGACGATGTAGTATGAGAAGACCGAATAGGAGAGAAATGTGCTATGTTGGTCAACTTGTCAACGGTGACCATGATAGCATCATGTCAACATGAATTCATCAACACCCTAATAATGAATTCTATGGATATAATATCCCATTTCCATTCAGGAATGAGATTGGGTTGCAGAAGACCTGCAGGATGATGGTGCTCTGCTTTTTCCCTCTGACACTCCAGGCATCCTACCACAATATCTACTATATCCCTCTTCATCCCCGCCCAAAAGTACAATATATGAAGATCAACATACATATTTTTAACTCCTAGATGAGCCGAATAAGGAGCCCGATGTGCTTTAGTCATGATTAGGGTACAAAGACCCTCTGAGGAAGGAACATATATGCGATCCAAACATCACAAAAGTCCATTGGACTCAAGAGTATAATCGGTAAACCTTCCCTCGAGCACTCTACCCGACTCAACCTCCGACTTCACCTCTTGGAAACAATTGTCTGAAGGAAGTGCTACAAGAATCTAATCTTTTAGATACCTCAAGAGTCACAAAGGATAACTTATGATGATGATGGCTTAGAGCATCTACCACCACATTCTCCTTGCCCTGAATATACTTTACTTCAAAATCATACTCGTAGAGGAACTCCATCCATATCCTCTATCTAGCATTCAAATTTGGCTGTGTGAAAATGTATTGCAAACTACGATGGTCAGTATGCAGCTTGAACCTATGCCCCAACAAGAAATTCCTCCACCTTACTAGAGCATGAACAACTATGACCAACTCCAAGTCATGAGTAGGTAAGTTAGCTCATGGTCCTTGAGCTTACGTGAATCATAAGCTATCACCCGACCATCTTGCATCAAAACAACCCCTAACCCTTCCAAGGATGCATCTGTGCAAACTATAAAGTCCTGAGTCGGATCAGGAACAACAAGAATAGGTGCATTATTCAGCTTCTCTTTAATAGTTTGAAAATCTGATTGACTCTTGTTAGACCAATCATACTTCTTTGCCTTCCTCTGTAGAGAGCTGATGGGATGTGGAGCCTTAGAAAAACCCTGTACAAACCGTCGATAATAGCCCGCCAATCCCATAAAGCTGCGAATCTCTGGAACATTTTTCCGAGTAGGCCAATCCATAATAGCTTGGATCTTTGAGGGATCCATGTCGATGCCTTCTTTGGAAATCACATGCCCCAAGTATTTCACTTCAAACTTATAAAATTTTCACTTTGCCAAGTTTGCAAACAATTGGTTTTCTCTCAAACACTGCAACACTAGCCTCAAGTGTTCCTCGTGCTCCTCCATAGCTCTAGAGTAGATAAGTATATCATCAAGAAACACAAGCACAAATCAGTCCAGATAGGTCCAGAAAACACCATTCATCAAGCTCATAAAAACTAAGGGTGCAATAGTCAACCCGAATAGTATGACGATAAATTCATATTGTTCGTACCGAGTACAGAATGTAGTTTTGTGAATATCCTCCTCAACAATCCACAACTGATGGTATCCTAACTTGAGATCAATTTTAGAGAAAACCTTCGCTCCCTTGATCTAGTCAAATAGATCATCAATCCTCTGCAAGGGGTAGTGATTCCTCGTTGTCACTTTGTTCAACTGCCTGTAATCAATACATAGATGAAGTGAACCATCCTTCTTTTTCATGAATATGATGGAAACATTTTTTCAAATGCATTGTGGAGATAATCCTCAAGGAGATAGGTTTTTGAATGCCAACAATTTAAACCTCACCTCTAGAATCATCCAGACAATGAACAAACTTACAACAATAGTCAATTGTCGCCTGTTGTGCACTTAGCCAATCCATCCCTAATACGACATCATAAGAACCCAGGGGAAGAATATGAAAATCCACCGAACTCACAATTGAACCAAACTCCAACTTACATCCTGGAACAAGAGACTCCATTGACACCTTTGCCCCAGAAACCAATTCGACTAGCCACTTAATGCCTTAAGTTACTGCAACTAGACTACAATGCTTAACAATTGAAGGGGAAATAAAGGAATTTGATGCACTATAATCAAAAAGTATAGAAATAGGGGTGCCCTGCAACAAACTTGATACCTCCAAAATAGTGCCCTGGTGATCAACCTGATGACTATTCACCATGGTGAAAACCTAATGAGACCTGTCAATGTCTCCAACTATTGGCTCAGACACTACTGGCCTCTGAGTAAATCTTGCAGTGCTCCTCTATTGAGATTGTTTGGCAATATGCCCCTACTGACCACAACTAAAACACCCAATATTATGGCCAAAACCCCTGACACCCATTAAAACAATAGATTGCCTCTAACTACCACGGCTAGGTGTAGGCTATGAAGACTATGTTGGCTACTCAACCCGGTTATGCTACGATATTCGCCAATGACATTTTCTCCTTGACTGAAATCTATTACCCTAATGAGACTGAGAGGATTTATTCTTCAACTAAAACTACTGCTATCCACCCTTAGCTAGTGCAGAATGACCCCTGGAAGGCCTTGCAGCCTGAGACTACCTACCTTGGGAACTAAAACCTGAAGCAGGAGTACTACCAATCTGACCTCCTAAAACTAAAGCCAAATTCTCCTCCACAAGATGATCTTTCTCAATAGCAACCTCCATAGTCTTTAGCTTGAAGACTTTGACACCTCCACTTATTCTAGAATTTAGACCTTTGACAAAATGTTGTACCAGTATAGCCTCATCATTAGCAATTCTTGTTGGGAAATTATGCCTGAACATTTTGGCTTGTTCCCTTCGGACTGTGCATTTTCCTTCATGTTCTAGCCCTTTACCACTTTACCGCAGGGTTCTGGCTTGGTCTTGGTGGTGTTGGTGTGGTGGTTACCGCCTTACCACAGTGGTGAAGTATGGCCACCAGCAGCTTGTGCTGGCGGTTACCGCCTTACCATGCGCGGTAAGGCTGCTAGTGGCCTGGCTCGGCTGTTACCGCCATACCACTGGCAATGCTCCCTCTCACCGCGGTGTTCTCGGTGAGACCTCTAGTGGTGGACTTAGCAGTTACTGCCATACCATAGGCAGTGGTTCCTCTCACCACAGTGCTCATGGTGAGACCACCTGCAGTCAGCTTGGTGGTTACTGCCCTGCCACGGGGTGGCCTGGTGACCCCCACGGTAGCACAGTGTGACCGCCAGCAGTTTGCTAGGTGGATACGCCCATACTATGGTAAGGCTCGAATGATTGGGCAGTAGCACGAGGTGGTTGAGGGTGAGCTCGGGAAAGCTCACTGCTATACCATGAGTCAAGTCAGATGGGTCAGCGGTAGCGCGGTGGTGGTCTATGAGCTAGAGCTTGAAGGAGATCAAATAGCCTACTGCCATACTGCGAGGTGAGATGGTTTGCGCAATGGTAGCGAGGTAGTTGTCAGGGTGAGCTCGAGCGAGCTCACCACTATACCACGACTAGGTCAAATGGGCTCGGTGATTGCGCAGTAAGAGCTCGGATGAGATCAGAACTTGGTTGACTGAGTTGGACCGGTTTGATCAACTACCAGAAACCATGAACGAATTGTTTGGTGACACGTGGAAAGTTCTTTGAGATCCCATTGGTCAAAGTTTTATTTCTGATGTGCGACTCAGCTGCATTATTATAGCATGGTTGACAGACATGTCTAAGACCAATTTTAATGCTGCACGACTTGATGTTTGTGGATTAAGTGGTGCACGTTATCAAAAATGGAAAGCTTTTAGGTGGATAATTTATTATCCCAATGACCATTGCTGGCAGGGATGGGCTGAACAGGTTGGCACATAGTATATGTATTCTAGTGTGCAGATCGATAAGGATGATGAGTGATAATAGAGAGATGCTGAGAGTGTTCGAGCGGTTCAACTGTGAACACTTAGACTCTCAGATCAGTTAAGATGTGAACCTGATAGGCCAAGGGGTTGGGCTGGCTGTGAGGCTGGCTGAGACAGTAATTTGTGAGGAGCTGAAGGGAATCTACATAGTATGTCATAAGGACATTGTAACTGTGTGAAGATTCTATTTTGTGTTGCATGTACTCTATCTCCTAATGAACAAGATGTAATATCCTAAAGAGCATAGCTCTGTGTTTGTATTCTAACCATTTTTGTTACTGAATAATACAAGTGAGCTGAATGTTTTGGAGGTGGGGTTTTTTACCTGAAAAGGTTTTCCCCATGTATATCTGTGTGTTCATAGTTTTGTCTTTCATGGTTGTCTAATTCATGTTCTTGAATCTATGCTTGTGTTGAATTTGTTATAAGTTATGCATTTACTTCTCTCAGAGGATCAATGGGGGATCAATTGTGCCTGCTTCCACTTTATGGCATAGTTGTTTGTGTCTTTGTTGTGATTTAAATGAAAATCACTAAGGCACTACTGTCTTAGATGTTGACCTATGATGACAGAACCAACTCTGTATCCCCAACAAGTGGTATTAGAGTTGATTGAAGGAGGTCGAGGCTTGGTGATACCAACAAGTGGTGTCAATGACTTCTCTTGGTTACTGAAGTTCTGGGTATTTCTCCTGTGGTGATTTCTTAGCTTGGAAAGCTTAAGGAAATTCGGAGAAATTGGTTGGTGATTGATCCTTTGATGAGTGGAAGTTGCTTCTTTGATTCAACACACAGTTTTGAAAGACATTGGAGATGACTAGAGTTGATCATATTGTTGCAATATGGTTTGAGGCTCCTGGCTCGCAACAAATGTTCTCGATGCAAAGGGTGTGAGATGTGCTTGTGGTTGTGTTGTAACGAAGCATGGTTTCATACTAGGTGTCTATGTGAGAGGCTCCCTAGCGGTATGGAGTTGCTTGTGTTGTTGTCTAGCCATAAGTTTTGGTGCTTGTGCTGGGTGTTCTGACTTAGCACTGAAGGCTATTTCTATGTTGCTCTAATTGCATGGAGGCTATGAAGGTGATTTTGGTGGTCTGCAACTTATGAATAGCCTGGCTCTCTCGTATGCTTGTACATGACTATGGTTTTTGGAACTGGTCTGAAATGGACTTGTTGTTCTGTTCTTACCTATGTCTTGCACTCACATGGTTCAAATTCATATCTTTGGCTCTGGAGGTTTTATGTAGATTTTTCTAAAAATTATATCATGCATATTCATGTTTTTCATTGTTCTGATTAACTGCGATGGTTGTGTGTAGACTCTTGAGTCATCCAGATGAGCAATGAATATGGAGATGCATGGGTTTTTTATAAACACTGTGGTTTTGTAGGTTTTACATGGTCAAGGAAAACTTGTGGGGTGTGGAGCTACTTTTCAGCTATTTTCTAGACCCTGGCTTCTGGGGTGTGACTGGATGAGATAGTTGCAGTTCGACATGTTTTGAGGAGGTGTGATGTCTTCTCTACATGGGATTGTTAGTATATGTTTTTCATTCAACATTCTTGTGGTGTTTGCTTTGCTGGTTTCCTAGACTATGGTGCTTGAGTTGTGGACATGACTGGAAAATTGGATATGTTGTTGATCTGGTGTTTGAGTCTTTTTTTTTGTCTTCTTTGGTTGTTCTCTTTGATGATCTCAATTTTGCAATTTCCAGTGCAATGATATATTTGCAGGTTTCATTTGGTTGCATCCAAGAGTTGTGCAATGTTGTGGGTTTTCCTTACCTACATGTTTGTTGTGAGACAACTCGAAAGTGGACTATCTATATCCACAAGGTTGTAACTGTGTGGTGTAGATTTGTTAGCTGACCTTGTCTTTGGTCACTTGTGCATTGGCGTGGCTGTTTTGAGATGAGAGGAGGAATGGAATTTGAGTACTTGAGTAGTCAGTGATGGGGACCTGTAGTATGAGAATCATGATGTCATGGAGAGCTAGATACACTGGCTTGTGTAATATTTTGATAGTGATGGTGTGGTCTGTGTGATCTAGTGATCTTGGTGTTGTTCGATGTTGTCATTTGTACCTGGAGGGCTCTCGAATCAGCAAATGTTTGGTCATGATGCTTGGAAAGCTCGGTGTCATAGTTTAGTGGGAGCTTTAGCAGTGACTGTGGATTCATCACTTGGTGATGGATGATCTTCTTTGGTGTTGCAGATGCTTCTTGAGGACTCTTATATCCTGTTGTTGCAAAAGAGTTCTTTCACATCTGTATGGTCACTATTTGAAGATGTGTAGCATCTTGGAGCCTTGTAGGACATTGGTTATTTTTGGGTGAGATATTGGTAGTGCTTGATAGGTGATGTTGGTTTAGAGTTTGTTTGGTCTATGTCATGGTATACTCTTACTTATGCATTAGATTTTTGGCATGTTGCTTTGCTCTTGAGACCATGGCTTGTTCACTTGAAGCATGGTATCTCCTAATGGAGATGTGTAGATCATGGTGTCATGATAAGTTCTTGTTCAGCTAGTTTAGAGCTTTGACAACGGTCTGGTGTTTCTTTATGTTTTGAGTACCTTGGTCATATGCTGGTGGACTTCATGATAAGTGCAGCAATGCAAATTGGAGTTAGCATGAAATGACAGGTTGCTGGTGCTCATGGATGCATGGAATTAAGGTGAGGTTGGAATTCTTTTGAGAATGTTGTTGTTAAAGCTGAAAGTCTGAGTAGCTTGCACCTTGGCTGAACGTGAGTTCAACAGAGACCATGAAGGAAATTGCTCTTGGGTAAGTCACGGTGACTTGTATATCTTGGAGGGGCATCTTTTCTTTTCTTCTTGGTCTGCTCAGCACTAAAGTTTATTTCAAAGGTATTCACCCATTATATATTTCAGATGTATGTTATGCTTGCTTTCATGATATGAATCTTGAGTTGTTTTGAGATTCTGGAGGATTCATAATGAAAGGTGCACAACATAGTATATCTCTTTTTGCTTTTGAGGACTGGTAGGAGATGGTTATATGGGTTAGTTTGATATTCTTTGAGGGGCTTACATCCATGGTTTTGTTGGATGTTGTTATGACTTTTACCTTTGGGATGTGAAGAAGATCATTCTTGACACAACTGGCATTTAGAAATGTATGTAGGAGGATGCTACATGTTTTGATTTGTAGTTTCTCTCTAATCTGGTCTTTTCTCCATGTATGTTTGTTTTCATTTGACTTTAGATGTTTGTGGAGCCATGGTGTTTCCTTCTTCAGTCAGACATGGAACCTTGGAAGAATGTGGAAGACTGTTGAGAGAAATTTTTCTTGCAGCAGGTGTTTGCAGGTTGTGCATATCGGTGTGGATGTTCCTTGGAACTACATGGTTACATTTCTTTGTGCTAGGATTGGTGGACTTTGTATGCCTGGATCACTTGTGATGATTATTTGTTTGCATTCGTCTCAACAGTACCTTTGCAGTGGGATTACTTGGATTGTTATGTCTTTTTGACTGATTGACACATGGTGCTTGCTTTTGTTGTTGTTGGGTTGGTTGTGTGATGGCATGAGTTTACTGATGTTCATACCTTTGAGGTATGAGTGGTTGGATGATTCAGCACGAGCTATGGGTGCTAGTTTTCAATCACGTGGGTTTGATCAGTTGGATGGAGGGAAGTTAGTTTTATGGTTGTTGTTCTAGCTGGTTGGTATCTTGTTTTGGAGAATGGTTTCAGTGTTCATGTTGTGATTTTCTATTGTTGTTTTGGTGCCTTTTCTGCTTGAAGGATCAGATGCTTGCGTTCCTGAGATTGGTGCTTTTTCGCCTTAGCATGTTCTCGTGTTTGGAGTTGTTGCCTGAGATGGTGGACATTTTTGATGTCATTGCAGGGGTCTTGTTTGAAGTGTGGAAGAGTGGTGTTGGTCCATGTTCAGGTGTTTGGAGGAAGCCTAAAAGTCTTCGGCAAGTGGGAGATTGTTGGGAAATTATTCCTCAACGTTCTAGCTTGTTCCCTTTAGACTTGGCATTTTCCTTCATGTTCTAGCCCTTTACCGCTTTACCATGGTGTTCTGGCTTGGTATTGGTGGTGTCAGTCTGGCAGTTACTACCTTACCATGTGCAATGAATTCACTCACCATGGTGGTGTGGTAAGGCCACCTGTAGCCTACACTGGCGGTTACCACCTTACCGCGTGCAGTGAGTTCTCTCACCACAATGGTGTAGTAAGACCACCAGCGGCCTGGCTTGACTGTTACCACCATACCTCTAGAAGTGGTCCCTCTAACCATGGTGTTTGTGGTGAGACTACCAGCGGTGGACTAGGCGGTTACCACCATATCACAGGCGGTGGTTCCTCTCACGCGGTGTCTGTGGTGAGACCGCCTGTGGTCGGCCTAGCGGTTACCACCCTATCATGGGGTGGCCTGGTGGCCCTTGCGGTAGCATGGTGTGACTGCCAGCGGTTTTCCAAGTGAATACCGCCATACCAAGGTAAGGCTCGGATGATTGGGCAGTAGCACGGGGTGGCTGAGGGTGAGCTCGGGCGAGCTCACTACCATACCACGAGGTAAGTCAGATGGGTCAGCGGTAGCATGGTGGCGATCTGTGAGCCAGAGCTCAAATGGCCTACAACCATACCATGAGGTGAGATGTTCTGTGCAGTTGTAGTGAGGTAGTTGTCAAGGTGAGCTTGGGCGAGCTCACCGCTATACCATGGCTTGGTTGAATGGGCTTAGCGGTTGCGCAGTAAGAGCTCGGATGAGCTCAAAACTCGGTTGACCAAGTTGGACCAATTTAACTGACTGCCAAAAGTTGTGAATGAATTGTTTGGGGGAATTTGGAAAGTTCTTTGAGATCCCATTGGCCAAAGTTTTATTTTTGATGTGCGACTCACCTGCATTATTATAGCATGGTTGAAGGACATGTTTGAGATCGGTTTTAATGTTGCGTGGCTCGATTCTTGCGGATTAAGCGGTGCACGTTATCAGAAATGGAAATATTGTAGGTGGATAATTTATTATCCTGATGACTATTGCTAGTAGGGATGGGCTGAACAGGTTGGCAC
The DNA here is from genome assembly GCA_007115665.2 of Sequoiadendron giganteum. Classification (NCBI taxonomy): domain Eukaryota; kingdom Viridiplantae; phylum Streptophyta; class Pinopsida; order Cupressales; family Cupressaceae; genus Sequoiadendron; species Sequoiadendron giganteum. The sequence continues at coordinate 432,894,796 of CM021104.1, forward strand.
ACAGTATATGTATTCTGGTGTGCAGATCGATAAGGATGATGAGCGATAACAAAGAGAGGCTAAGAGTGTTAAAGCAATTCAACTGTGAACACTTAGACTCTCAGATCTATTAAGATGTGAACCTAATAGGCCAAGGCGTTGGGCCGTGAGGCTGGCTGAGACACTCATTTGTGAGGAGCTTAAGGGAATCTACACAATATGTCATAAGGACATTGTAACTGTGTGAAGATTCTATTTTGTGTTGCCTGTACTCTTTCTCCTGATGAACAAGATGTAATATCTTGAAGAGCATAGCTCTATGTTTGTATTGTAACCATTTTTGTTACTAAATAATACAAGTGAGCTGAATGTTTTGGAGGTGGGGTTTTTACCTGAAAAGTTTTTCCCCATATATATTTGTGTGTTCATAGTTTTGTCTTTCATGGTTGTCTGATTCATATTCTTGAATCTATGCTTGTGTTGAATATGTTATAAGTTATGCATTTACTTCTCTCAGAGGATCAATGGGGGATCAATTGTGCCTACTTCTGCTTTATGGCATAGTTTTTTATGTCTTTGTTGTGATTTAAATGAAAATCACTAAGGCATTGTTGTCTTTGATGCTGCTCTATGATGATAGAACCAATTCCGTATCCCCAACAATTCTAGCGTACTGCTTAAGCTCAAAGAAGTGGCACTCATACTCCTCTACAGACATTGCCATCTATCTTAAATCATGATATTCATCTTCCCGGTTCTTCCTCTAGTGATCAAATAAGAAACGGGCCTTGAACCACTCTAAGAACAAATCCCTTGTCACTGAATCGATGTCAAGGTGTAATTTATGTTCTTCCAATCACCACCATGTGGATGCAAATCCTCTAAGGTGCATGATGGTGCACCTTGCTCTAGTATTGCTTCTGTAGGGATGCATAGCAAAGCATCGATCCAGATCAATAAGCCATGTTTCAGCTTCCAATCCTCCACTAGAGCCATCATGAATGGGACGAGGTGCCCTGAGGAGATCTCACATATGACTAGTGGCCACAACATCTTGATCTGCCAGTGTCTCATTCCTCCTTGGTGACCGCTCTCTCTCTCTGATTACTTGCTACTCTTCCTACCTAGGACCCAGATGACCAAGAACCTCTTCCAACAATTGTAGCAACTAATCACCGCCTTGAACTGGTAGTTTCAGATTAGGGCCTCCACCTGCACGGTTATTCTGGGAACCCTAGTTTTCCTCCTATTCAGATTCGTGGGAGCTCTGAGGTGGTGAGTTATGACGGCCAGCTCCGTGACCACGACCATGACCACGTCCTCGACCCCTTGGCATGATTCTTTGCAACAAAAGAGGGAGTACATAAGTTCAAAGTTACACACAAGATTAACAAAATGGGCTTACTAAACCTATAGTACCTAGTGTTGTTAACCTTGGATCTGACACCACTATTGTAACACCCCGCCATGTAAACCCCATAGGACAACTACAACATTAAACAATTATACAACATAAATATAACACAAAGCATTAACCTAGTCCCATGGGGTAACATGGTGTGCTACTTGAATGTACCCAAACAAATTAAAACGATGAACGATACCAAACTAAAGTGAAAGAAAAGAAGCATGAATAAAACATAATATAAACATGGAATCCATTCAACAAGGACAAGATAGATAATTATAAACATAAATAACATATTATTACATTCAACTTTAGAGTTCAAGGTTACAATCATGGAATATATTTCCAAAAATACACATAACATGAAACCAAAGTTACATTACAAGGCTGCTTCCCTTATAACATTGGGAAGTGTACAAAATAATACAAAAGTACAATAATGAGAGTGAATTCTTTAAAGATACAAACTTCTTCATGTGAGCTTTCAGATCACTACAACTGCGTCCACGCCATGATCACCACCTGGGGACCGAATGGGTGCATTGCATGTTTCCACCCAGCCATGTGAACTTGAAGGAACACCCCCATGCAAGGATTTGATAAGAAAGAACCCTCAGCCACAAAATTAAACATAAAGGAATAACATCACATGACTCAAGCCCGCAAAACAACATAAACATCAACAATATTTAAAACAACTCCAGAGGCAACAAGAACAAGGGAAAATAAAGAAGCACAGTGGGAGAGTGTCATCGAATGGCCTTACATGGATTCACCAAACTACCTAATACTAGGAGATGCCTCTATCTATGGTTAATGAGACATCCTATTTCAAGGTGTCGCCCCATAGGGTGACTCATGCGGAGCCACTTACCTTTCATGGAGACAAGGTAGTGACCTTACCGACTAGGTCTTCCCACCCATCCTTAGCCTTTGAGAGCACTAATGGCAGGGGTGAGGTGTATATTTTATCTTATTATGTGTTAACTAACCCAACCCACTAAGTACACTAATTAGGTTTTCACTTAATTAAGGAAACTCTTTCAAGGGTGACCGCTTGTACACTGGCCCCAGGAAGAGCCACTCTCCCCTACAGTTACCCTAAAACCAAAAATTAACAAGGGTACCTCAATGCACAACCAAAAGGACCTTAAATCACAACAAGGCACATGAGGCATGACCATCTCGTGACTACGCAAAGAATCCCAAAAACCCATAACACTAAGAGGTACCACCCACACAATCTCACATGCTATCAAAATAAACAAAAAGATGCAAACATAAAAATAGCTACACACCACTTCCCTAGCCTCTTGAGATATGCTTATCCACACTAGAACAAAATATTACATACTACTAATTAACGCCACATCAACAAGCTATAAGAAATTTTACTTAAAATTAGACATGTGACGTATCAATTAAACATTTTCATCATTTAAAATCTAATCCAAAAAATAGAGTTCACTATTATTTCAAATTCAATCAATGGCAATAAACAATTTCCTAACATTAAATATCTTACCAAATTATTTCTACCAAAATTCAAAAATCTAAGTTTCATTACTTGTGAAAAATCAAATTAAAGAATGGCAACTAAAATTCCTATGATTGTTTAAATACAAAATAAAATTTGAAATTAAAAACATTAAACTTAAGCTATTGAAACCATTATAAATCAGATATTTATTTTATTCTTTAACAATATCTATTCTCTGGTTTTTTATTCCTTTTTTCCAAACAGGTTATTCTACAACTCTAATTTTTCTAAGATTGAGAAAATCTACAAGAATCATTTAAAAACAAAATAGATTTAATAAAATAATTATTAGATTCAAAATCTAATTGCAATAATTTTCTTTCTAACTTCTATTCTTTTATTTCTAATTACAGATTAACTAAAATGATAATTGAATTTGAATTTGCACAATATAAATTTGCTCATCATTTTATTTTTTCCAGAATTCATATTACTTCCTCATTTCCATAATATATTAAAACTCATGTCTATATACTATATACTATATACATATATATATATATATATACATATATATATATATATATACATATATATATATATATATATATATATATTTACACATATATATGTATATATATAATAGAATAAGAGAATAATAAACTTCTAATTACCGTTGCGTATATAACACAATATTTAACTGAATATCTCCTAAAGTATTTACATATATATATATGTATATATATATAATATATATATATATATATATATATATTGTAGCTAAATAAAAACTAAATTTAAAATTCATTAATTTTGTCTTTGATCATTACATAACACAAAGATAATTATATAAATAAGAAATGCAACCCAAAAAAATAAAAAAACATATATATATAAAACAATGAACCAATGCTACAGTGAAGGGCTGGGCATGACCTTCCTTGGGGATGGCTACACACAACAACCATAGGCTGCTAGCGCAGTCATCCTTAAGGATGACCAACGTAGGAAAAGAGAGGGGAAGGCAGCTAGGGATGCCACATCGTCACTCCCAAGCCAAAACAAATACTGTCATTAACAAAAAAAAATTCAAATCGAATGTCCATAGAATATATGGCAATTCAAAAAATATATATTTAACTATAATATATATGTTATATATATATATATATATAATCCATCAAATCACCAATGAAAAATAATTATAGCAACAACAAAGGAGGTGTAAAATCACCAGAATGGCGAAATGTGAAAGCCAGTACGAAAAACAAAAATACAATGGAGGATTTTTGACAAATGAAAAATTCATAGAGAAGATGGTTGGGAAATATCAAAGGATATATTGAAGCGGAAAGCCATTTGTTTTCAAGCTTGAATCAAAATATTAAATAACATATGGGCAAGAAACGAAGGGAAAGAGAAAAATACAAGTTGAGATACATTTATAGAGAAATGGATTTCACATCACAAAAATTCCAAAACTCACAGCAATCATAAAGAGATCTTAATTTTTTTTTAAATCCTTTTCTTTTTAACTGGAAATTTATAGAGAACTTTCAAGGATTTCAAATCTTCTTGGAGTCCTTCACTTAATTTGATTTGAAGATGAAGTGTTGCATTGAGCGTATCTAGCCAACCACGATCTTCAACAATTCAGAGATCCACAACCTCCAGCAAAACAATTTGAAGTACAAACCCCAACACACAGTATAATCCTGGATTCTTCTAAAACCAAATTTTTTTAAAGCAAGCACAAAGATTCAATACTCAGAAAAACATCCAAGTTTTTGAATTGCAGACAAAATTTTCATTTTTTATTCTCTCCTTTCTTTTTTGAAAAAGCACAAATTGGATATAAAATTCAGAAAGGGCAAAAGTCAGAACTTGCCATGAATTTCTGAAATATTCTCCCCATGCAAATGCCACTTGCCACAGTTTTCCTTTCTCATTTCTAATTTTGAAAAAGCATATTTCTTAAATTCACTAACACTATTTCATCCACCCATTTAACATTTATTTCCCTTTAAAATAAAGCCGACTTTCAGAAAAAAACAATTTAAATATCATTAAAATAAAACAACATTTTAACTTGGCCACATTTAAATTTTAAAAAATAATATTAAATTACTACTTGATAATAAAATGAGTCATGATAATAATTTATGTGACTTAATTTTTATATAGTCCATAAAACAATTTATTTATTGCTATTGATTTAAATTAAGTGATAATTTCATGATAATTTACATCTTGCAATATTAATAATACCCTTCATGAATAAAATAGTAACACTAATGCACACATTTAATTTCTACAAGAATAGATGCCATATACAAACATTGAAAATTTAATTACTTAATAATCCATACCAAATGATAGCATTTAATTTAAAATGATAACACATTAATCGAAGCCATAAATGCAACCTTTGCTAACATTATAAAACTCATGAAAATAGATAACTTAAATTAAAATCATACACATATGAATGAAGTACCAATATAAAACATGAGCAAACACTTACCCAACCACTAACACAGACGGGGTACTTTCTTATCAACTCCCTAACCACATCAAACCATTGGGTATCTAGCACGTGCTTAGACCTGACAATGCGGGTGGAGTCGACACCTAGTACCTGCATTCCTACATAACACCAAACTTCAAACAACATATACATATACATATACATATAAAATCATAATCTAGTACATTTTGAAAGAGAGTTGCGGTGAGGTAGGGCACTCACAGATGAGTGATGCAACACTGTCTCCTTCACCCAGGTCATATGCAATAATCAAAATAAAACATGACATCATCATCATAAAGAAATTAGTAACATCATCATAAGCATAAGCATCCATCACATGTGTCCAAATACCATGAGCAAGGAAACAACACTGTCCGCCAACCGACATGGAAAAATATATGTCTGGAAAACCAGAAATCAAACTGAATCAAACACACACCAAAGCAGTATCAAAAAGTATTAGTAACATGAGAGGTGCTATAATCCCTTGTAGTAGGTATTGCTAGAGTAAGCATTGGAACATTGGAATATATTGAAGGAATAAGAGTAGGCATAACCAAAACCTGACCAACAACTACCATTTCACATAAGTGCATAGGCTCAGGGTCATCCCTGACTTTGACTACTTGATTATTGCAAATGAACTTGATAGATTTATGCAAGGTAGACAAAACTACACCCATAACATGAATCCGTGGCCTACCAAGAAGGTTATATATTGGTAATTTTTTTGACATAACATATACAAGGGTGGGTACAAGAATGGGTCCCAACCTCAAAGGAAATACTATCATGCCTAGGGCTTGTCGACCAACATTATCAAACCCACAAATGTCAATAGAAGACACATTAAGAGAAGATGAATCAATATTAATCTTAGGAAATAGATCAATGCTACATACATTGAGTGTCGAACCAACATCAACACGAGTACATCTAATTCCAATATTATTAATACTAACTATAATCATTAGAGGATCTTCTTTCTTTTGCACTTCTGAGGGTAGAAACTCTTATAGATAGAATGAAATATTCGATGAATTTGCATGAATGTGAGCTATCAATGCGATAACATCTATCGGCCTAGCAGAAGAAGGCAAGATGATCTTTTTCAAGGCTTCCTAAATCATACCTTGATAAAGTGAAGCATACTGAAGCAAGTCCCATAGTGAGATCTTAGCCGAAGTAACTTGGAGTTTCTTAACAAGATTGTAGTCACCAGGTGTTTTATTCATAGGTTTAGGAGCTTTAAAAAGGCTTGGTTGTTTATTCATTATATACTTATAAGTATGGGCTATCACTCTGTAAGAGGGAGCCATAGAAAGATCATGAGAATCACTATCAAATGGGACATCATCAATACAAAAAATCCTTTTAGGAGGACTAGATGGAATCAAATAAATGAATGGTCTTAGGCCTTTGAGGGGTAGCAAAGACATAGATTACATTTACAAATTCATCACAACTAGTAGAATAATTATTTAAAGAAACATGCTCAACATCTATCCTTGGAGGGTCTAATGTGAGAGGAGATTCATCATTCACTAATACATCATCTCTAAAAGATATTTCATTAAAACAAAGATGAGATTCATCATTCACCAATGCGACATCTCTAGAAGAGAATGCATTGGGATGAAAGGGAGATTAATCATTCATGAATGAATCATCTCCAAAAGAGAGTGCATTAGAATGAATAGAAGGTAGAGTAACATTAAGAAAGGTACCAAAGATTTCATCCTCTTGTGCCAAAATATCCTTGGAAGGAATCTCAAGAGATGGATCAACAAATAATAATAAGAAAGGAGACAAGAACTCACTTTCACATGCTTGTAAGAGAACTTCTTGAAGCTTCTTAAAAAATATAGAAAGAGATAGAAGGAAAAAAGATAGAAAATACATTTTGAAATAGAGATACAAACATTTCGGCTGATCCAGAGCAATCTAGGGGTGACAAAACTAAGAAAAACCAAAAATTTTGATTTTTTGATTTTTTCAGTATTTTCTAGGTTCCAGTAATTTGCATTTTTGAAGGTCTTCAGAGCAGAATTTGGGGTTGAAACTTGCGTTGACTCCTAAAATTTGATTGTCAAGTATTTCAAGGATTGAATTGGTCCTCTTGGGGACCCTTCCAATGGTTTAAACTATTTTGAATTCTGAGCACCGAGTCAAAAGTTATGACCCCACCAAGTTGGGGTAAATAAATTCCTATTTTTTTGAAAAAAATTGTGTTCACATCAGGTTCACCAAAATGTAGAGAAGGGGGATTCGCTACTCATGAGTCTCTTTATTCTCAAGATATTACCAAGGGGAGAACTTCCCTAAACTACCTCAAGGAGCAAAGTGAGAGTTCTAGAATCAAAAAGAGTAAATCACAAAGGTTTTTTGGATAAACTAACAAGCTCTCAACCAAAAAATGACTGTGTGGAATAAGGACAATAGTGCAGTGTGCTATCATCCTAGAGGTGAGCTAGTGTCTTTTACAAACTAGAGAATGAGAATATCACAGAAAACAACAAAGTGACTACTAGTAGTCTTATTACTAAGAACTTCCAAAATGTGAGAAGATAACAAAGAAGTAAGAACTAAAATAAGGTGAAGTAAATGATAAGACTAAAGAGGATAAGAGATAGAAATTTCTCACAGTAACCTAAGTAATGAAGCCTCTAGCACATGAATATATTCAATACCTACATGCATAAGATCTGGAGAAAATTTTGGGGCTATATAGAGTTTTTCCTCAATCAAACCCTTTTTTTGGTGTTTCCACCTCCACGAACAATGAGATAGATAGAGAAAGTGAACAAAGTAAGTAAATGTGAAGTGATAAAAGAAATCCATGCTCTAGGAGGAGAACCCATATTACCAAATAGAGATGCAATTGATATGGGATATGTGAAATCCTAGGATGCTCACAAGCACAAGGTAAAAGAGATATCAGTTGCAAGGCTTAAGGGAGACAAAGATAGCTACAAGAGCCAAGAGTGTTGAAAAGATATTTGTAAGGATGTGTGAGTGCTTGAGGTTATTGTAACAAGTGAGAGATTTGTGCAAGCAAAAGAGAAAATAGGGAAAAGAGAGAAGCCAAGAATCTAGAGAGAAGTTGGAAGCACAAATAATTTGGAAAGATAACATTTAAAGGAAGACAAGGAAGGAAAATAAGCTTCCCAAGCCGTTATGAGGCGTCTCGAGCTATTACCACTGAAAAAAGGAGTTGACAAGTGGAAAAAATTCTCAAAAGCAGTCATTTGAATGTTGAAATTTCACAGGACACTAGCATGACATGCAAATGTTTGTGTAGCGTGCTAGTGTCCAAACACACCATGCTAAAAAATGACAAGAATGGGAAAATCACAAAGTTTGATGCAATGCTAGTGCACGAAGGCAACTAATAAAATGAAGTTTTGAGAATTCTTAGAGGGAAAGAGGCTTATTCATGGGCTAAAATGAGCCTACACAAGTGCTAGGGTAGTGGACACTGAAGTGGATACAAGAATGTATGTGAAATTGAAAGGGGTACAATTTTATGACATTACAAATTCATAGTAATTTAATCAAATTAAACTCTTTCTATCAAAAATCTATTTTCATTTATGTGGCCAAATTCTATCTTTAATATGTTGAGATCAAGACCACTTCATTGATTTAGCAAGTGGCACCTATAAGTTAACTAAGTATAAAGGGATAAGACCATATATTGTTAGGGGTATCCTCGATTGAGTAAATTTGGTAGGGTAATCTTATAGTGGTTGGTTGCTTTCATTTCTTTGATTTCAATAGGGGGAAATTAATTTGACCTCCTAACTCCATACAATTATGTCCTATGGAAACAACCAATACGAAATTATCTAATGGGAATATTTTGTACAAAATATGTAAAAGAAGATGAGAAAAGAGCTTACACAATAAAATCCAAAAATATTGTCAAGAATTTTTTAACCAACTAATGCTAATACAAATAAAATGTGGAAGATCAACCCTAATAAAACTCTAGGTTATATTTTTTCATTTGTCTCTTTCATTTACAATTTTATCTTTAATCATGGAAAACAAATAAGGATGTTGTGGAGACTCTTGGAAAATTATATCTACTAAAAATATATCTGATAATTATTTGATGAATCTTGATCCTAAAGGTTTTGACCACATCCAAGACTATATCTCTAAAATTAAGCAGCTAAGAACACAACTAAAGGATTAAAATATTAATAAGGAGGATGTATAATTAATTCTAAATGTGTTATCTAAACTTTTTCACAAGTATTCATTATTTACTTATAGATTTCACATCCATCAAATTTATGGGAGTTGCATATGTTAGTGTATTTCAATGCATTTTCAAATCTTCTAATCCAAAAGGAGTCAAATTTGATGAAAATGGGTCTCACAGAGTCTTCTCAACCAAAATCATTTATGGCTAGTAAGCATAAGGTACAAAAAGTATCAATTAATATTGAAAAGAAAAGAAAAAAGATCAAGCCACACAAAGATTCTAAATCCTCTCCTTCAAAATGGGAATAATCTAAGGAGAATCCCATTTTTTCATATTAAAATAAATTATCATATGATAAACATCAATATTATTCAAAATAAATTGATGTGTTGAAGCACCTTTTAATGAACAATCATATCAATTTTCCTTCAACTATGTTAGGGGGTTCATCATCTTCTTCTCATTCAAATTTACAAATACAAGGTACAAGAACACATATTTGTAGATTCTAATTCATGAAAAATGTATCCTTAATTATGGAGCTTCACATCATATGAATTTATTTTAGAGTATTTTCTCTTCATTTGAGGCTTTTTCATCACCATCCTAATGTAAAATAGCATATATATACACTTTTATGGGAAAGATTTTTTTGACATGGATGAAGGATAATTCAATGATATCATTTATGTGACTTTATTGTCAACTAATATCCTTTGAATCTATCATATCACACATGTGTAGGAAAGGATGAGTGTTGAGTTCACACTAGATTATATAATTATTCAAGATTTACATAGTAGTGATATTATTGTAGTTGGGGAGGTAGATCATCAATATCAAGAATACACCTCATTTGTTTCTCATATTGTTCCTTTAGCTAATGTACACACTTATGTATCTAGTGTGGACACCTTTGAGGAGATGCAGTATGGTCATCTAAATATTGATGCTATTTCATCAACTAAGGTTCTAAACACATGTGTTTTTATTTCATCTCCTCTAACACTTATTTCTTCTAATGAAACTAGTATTACTACATTCATGGTTTTTAGTGATTTTTTGTTACAATAAGATATACATCATCTTCTATAGATAGCTACATAAGATGATTACTTGATAGATATTGTAAGTTTATTTTGTGAGTCATATGTTGTCGATTTGGAGGACAACACTGATGACATTAATCTCCTCTTTGATGTTATCTCATATGAAGTAACATAATCTTCTTCAAATATAATGAGAGAATCTTTATATCCTCTTGTTATTTCTCCACCTATTAATTTTTCATAATTTGGCATTATCTTGGTGATCCTTGAGAAAAATTTGGAGGTTTTTTCATCTTCATATTTAGATTATTCTCTACATCCATTTCTATGAGGTTATATATTATCACCTTCATCAATGAGGCATGAAACTCTTGATTTGATTATGATACCTTCCAACATAAACATGAAAAAAATTGAGAATATTTCTCAAACTTCACACATATTTTTTTCTTCCTCGTATTCATTTCAAGAATGGAAAGACTTCAAGTATACATCCATGGCTTTGCTTCTTCATAAGGGAAGGAATTTTGTTTAATGATATTGTATCATATTCAATTTATTTTCAATAATATACCACTAATGTAAGAGATTCTAAATTGAGGTAGAGCTACTTAGTCTCTCTTCTTCTCTCTTATGGGGGTTCTTTTTCTTTAGATGGATTTTTCTTATGTTCTCCTATATTTCACCTTGGCATATATAACCATGGCCTTCCCATTGTAATATTATTGATGTAATATTAATGTACTCATATTGTATGTTTTCTCATTGAAGCTCCTAGATCTTAGGTGGCTACCACCATAGCTAAATATTTTTATAAACAAGGAATGAAAAATAGGCTTACAAGTGTGTGCACATCCATAATTTTAATTATTTAGGTATTTGATGTGTTTTTTATATGCAATTATGTTAGAATCATGCTTATTTTTTCAAACCAAGGCTAAAAGATCCTTTAAAAAACTTACCTTTTCATTTTGAAAATAAATCACAAATCACATAAAAATTAAAAAACATAAAGTGATAGTTTAAAGCCAAATTTACCATCCAACTCCAAATCCAATCAAACCTTTGGAGATCAATATTATCAAATAATTTATGAAGCAATCAAATCTTTTTGAAACTTGACTAAAACCCTTCCTCAAACCATGCCATCCCTAGAACCTTTGATCTTGATCCAAATATAGACTCCATTATTCTTGGAAAACCATAAGAATCATAATCCCATTGTCCCAAAATCATCATCCTAATCCAAATTTTCATACCCTAGGAGTCATCCTAATCCAAAACACCATTACCATAAAAAAATACTTGGTGATTTTAAAATTAATCATTGGGTGATTCAATCAAAGCTTCCAATGATCACACATCTATCCTTTAGAAATTAAAACATCCATTCATCGCAAGTCCATATATCACAATTATATCCTTATGACCTTGAATTATCCATAAAATCCAAACTAAATCAACCAAAACCATCCTAAGAATCCAAATTTTGAGAATCAAAATAATCTAACTCCCTCAACAACATTGTCCATTTAATCAACTATTCAAAATTAAAAGTTGTTGCAATATGGTGTGTCCCTTGGTCTCCTTGGTGTAGCAAAATGCTTAGGTTTTTGGCATGGCTTAACCACCTCCTATGGATCTTGTATAAATTTGGCAGTTGTATCAAGCATTATTAGGTCAATCTTGTGGTGCAACGACGACCACAAATGTAAAAATTGGTATTAGAGCCAAGGTCATAGATTCAAACCCCTTGCTTACGCTAGGGGGGATTGTTGCAAGATAGTGTGTACTTGGTTTCCTTGGTGTAGTGTGGCACATGGAATCATGACATGGCTTAACCACCTCCCGTGGATCTTGTATAAACTTTTCGGTTATATTGGGCATTAACGGGTCAATCTTTTGGTGCAACGACAACCACCAAGTAACAACACAAGTCATCCAAGAATATCCTCAAAGTATTAAAATATTTTTGGGTTCCAAAACCATCATAGAATAAAACCAAATCAATCCCAATCATTAAATCTATATCCTCATATTCATTATTGGGACCCACCATCCCATTTAATCAAATCATCCAAAATCATTTGAAAATTTCTAAAAAATAATCATTTTAGTCATCCTTTTGGATTCATTATCCCTCATCCAAATAAATAAAACCATACAAAAATAATTTTTTGGAAGAATAATAAGTTTTTCATTGATATTTTTATTGGCAACATGAGCATGAGGTATGAGTATAAGTTGTACAAAATGCAAGTACAATGTTGTCATTGATGTCAACATTATGTTGTGATATGAAGATCATGTTGCAAACCATTTTGTATAGCTTGACCTTGAATGAAGATGGTAATTTAGTGCTTATTTGCAAGAAGGTTTGATCTAGTGTAGACAGTTGAAGTGGAAATTTGGCTAAGTTTCAGAACAGGTACTTTAGTGTATAGGACATTCGATAATTTGGTCCACATTGGTCTGCCTTGAAGAATCTTACTCTACGGTTTTAGTAAAATTTTGTTGGATATTAGAAGAGTCTAAATATATAATTTTTCACATTACTTTGGTCTTTGGTGAAAAATTTATGAATAACAATATATCGAGTTTGCCAGCGACAGTGGTTATGAGTACAGAATGTCTATTTTGATCAATCTACACTTCCTCACAAAAGAGTATTTGGTCTTGTAGATTTATGGAGGTTTTTAAAAGTGTCAGGTGCACCTTGGATCCAAGTGACATGAAGGTTGAAGGTTTTTGTGTCTATTTGTGATTGATCAGTTGGTGAATTTTGATGTTAGGTCACCAGCAGTGCCGACCTAATATAATTTGAGTTATGCAGAGTTTAATTAAGTTTCGATGTGTTATGTGGGAGAAAATTGATGCAAGTGGGACTCCCACATGCATTTCATAATACACATCCACACAAAAATTCTATGTCATTTAGGTATAGGCTCTCTATCCACACTCACAAAATCAACACAAAATCTTACAAAAGCATAACAAACAACATATATGCTGATTTTATTTGATTTAATAAAATCCAAATAACCTTTCTCATCAAATAAATAACAATCAGCTACAAGAAAAATAAACCTGTCACATTCTTCATACCATTGCTATTTCATTACAATGAGTTTTCTCAAACGGTTTCTAGGTTTTGTGTTTCTCCTTCCCAGCTTTCCATAACATTATGAATTTTTTGATTTCATTCGGAAGTTAAAAAGTTATGTATTTTTTATCAAGACTATTTTTCTAGTTACGACTTCAAACCATCTCCTCTCCCAATCAAACCTTCTGAATGCCTATGACTCCTTTCTTGGCATGGTTTTTCTCTTCTTTTCCTATTGTTATTCCTTTAATCTTGCAAGGTTTTTAATGTCTTTTCTAAAAATTCCCTCCATCATCAATACACTACCTCAAGCACTTGTACTAAGAAGATTCCAACACTAATGAATTTTGAATTCTGGGGAGTTACAAATGAATAAAATATAATATCTCTCAACTTGGCTATGGGACTTTGTTTCCCAAGTATAATATGATTTTTTTTAAACCAAATGAAATGATTTTACAATTGAAATTCATGCCAAAAATAAGTGTATGGAAAAGGTGCCCTTTCAAGGTTGTTGAAGGAAGAAAAAACAAGAAATACATCATTCCTATAAGACCAACAACACACCAAAATTTAGGATAATAAAATAAATTTATTTTTGGGTGTGTAGGATTGCTTGGTACCCCTAGATGTTCCTACTTCAAACAGTTAAGGTAAGAAGAAATGTTCCATGAGTTGGAGCTCATGAACATTTGAAAATATGGTGCTTGTTCTTTAGCCATCTTTCCTCCTTATCTACCTATTTCTTTTCTTCAACCTGCTCTAAAACTTCCTATCTCCTCCTTCCTTCATCCTTCCTCTCTTTCTCTACCTCATGAAATTCATTTCACTATACCAAGATTCTTCTTTCCACCCTACTTCATTATCAACATTTTCATAAAAATTAGCATTAAAAAATCATAGAAATCAAAAAATTACATTTGCACTTCTTTCTTACCTTGTCTTCCTTCATTCTCCCATTCTTCCATGTCAATAAAATTTATCATACCTTGTTGTTTTTCATTTTGTAACCTATTATTTCTGACCCTAACCATATCTCCCATTTCACTTTCTTTCACCAATTCATCAAAATATAAATCAACATCAACATCAACTTCAACAAATTTTGAAAAATCATCAAATATCTTAATTTTCTCCTCTTTCCCTACTAGTGCATCAATCTCATTTCCATGATTGTAAACCATGTCATTTTCATGTAAAAAAACCTATTCTTTATCAACAAATAATTTTGAAAATTTAAATATTACCTCAATGTTTGTTGCAACTTTCATTTCACTTGTTGTTAATTCAAGGCACTCCTTTTCAATTTCCACAATCGCCATTAATAAGCCATTTTCTTCTTCATTTGCTGTTGCAATCTCTTTTACTATGCATTCAATTTCATCTTTCTTTTCTTTTATGTCCTCAACAAGATGCACATTTGCTGCTACCTCTTTCTTTCTCCATTCTTTCCTTGTTCCTTTCTTATTTTCTTACTTTCCTTCATCTACATTTGTGTTGGCTTCTCCCACATGACTTTCTTCCCATTCTCTTTCCATCATAGAGCTGCAACATTGCACTTCTATGTTATTCTTTTCACTGTCCTCTTTGTCAAACCTCTGGTTTTCCTCTTTCTTCTCTTTGTTGTCCTCTATTACAACTTCCTTTCCTTCATCTCCAACACACAAATCATCACTTGCAATTTTTTTATGAAACAAACAATGAAACTCAAATTTATTTATTATTTTTATCTTCTACAATTGTAGTTTTCTTCTTCATTCTCAAGCTTTCCTCAAGGGAATCCAATATCACTCTATCTTTTTCAACTCTGGAATGAGCTTATTTTTTCTCACTTTTTCCCAATACTCTTCCCAAAATAGCATTCTCACAAGTCTTCTAATGAACCATCTTGTCTTCTTCAAAGTCATTTTTAGAGACTCCCAAGTCCCTCTACAGTTACAAGTACTCCTTGCAACAATTTCTCACTCACACAAATATACTCTACCCAAAAAAAACTCTAGAATATTCTTCCTCTACCCATCCTCTCTCAATGGAGGAACTCTACATATTCTACCCAATTTTATCTCAACTAGAGGATAGAAGTCACAGGTCCTCTTTCATACCTACAAAAAATAATTTCTCTCACAACTTCTTTCATGGCTTGACAGCTTCACACTTCACCACTCTCCACCCGCATGTCCTAGTGCATACTATGCACTCTCAAAGTCTTTTGGATCTGATACCATCTAATGCAAGTGAGACTCCCACATGCATTATCCACACAAAAATTATATGCCATTCAAGTAAAGACTCTCTGCCCAGACTCAGAAAATCAACAAAAAATCTTACACAAGCATAACAAACAACATAGATGCTAATTTTGTTTGATTTCATAAAATCCAAATATCTTTCTCATAAAAAAAAATACAATCAACTATAAGAAAAATAAACATGACACATTGTTCATACCACTGCTACTTTATTACAACCAATTTTCTTAAATGATTTCTAGGTTTTGTGTCCCTCCTTCCCAACTTTCCAAAACATTTTATTTTATTTAGAAATGAAAATGTTACACATGTTTTACAAAGATTGGTTTTCCCAGTTACGACTTCAAACCATCTCCTCTCCTAGTCAAACCTTCTGAATTCCCATGACTCCTTTCTTGGCTTGGGTTTTCTCTTCTGTTCCTATTGTTATTCCTTTCTTGCAATATTATTAATGTATTTTCTAAAAATTCCCTCCATCATCAATCCACTACCTCAAGCACTTGCACCAAGAAGATTCCAGCACTAATGGCCAAACAATTTCAAATTCTCAGAAGTTACAAATAAATAAAATATAATATATTCCAACCTGCCTATGGTACTTTGTTTCCCAAGTATAATATTTTTTTTTTAATCCAAATGAAATGATTTTACAATTGAAATTCATGCCAAGAAAAGGTGTATGGAAATGGTTCCCTTTCAAGGTTGTTGAAGGATGAAAAAATAAGAAATACATCATGCCCACAAGACCAAAATCACACTAAAACTCAAAAAAATAAAATACATTTCTTTCTGGGTGTGTAGGATTGCTTGGTACCCCTAGATGCTCCTGCATCACTAATATAGGTCCATGTCAATGTTGCAAGAATGGAAAGAGGAATGAAAGTGTTGTCATTGATGCCAACCGGTCATATAGTTATGTACTAGTTGTTGTTGATTGTGTATGTTGAGGATATTAAGAAAATTGTATTAAAAGAAGGTTATAGGTTGTCAGCTATTGAGGATGTTGGTTTGGTACCTGTGAACTGTGTTTTTCTATGTTTTGGCTGAGGTTCGGGAGAGTTTTTGTTGGTCCAGATTTATCTTTGTGGTTCTAGAGTTGTGTTGCCCTAGTTCTATTAAAGATGGTTTTGGCATTTGGAAGCATCGAGATTAATTGATCTATGTGTTTTACATTGGTTTGGTTGAACATGTGTCAAGCACTATCTTAAAATTTGATGAAACGTGTTGGATCTATTATGGGTCCCAATGAAGCATGTGTTTGGGTGGCCCTCATTCTAATTCCATCCTAGGATCTCTGCCACTGACCTAATTTGAATTTGAAGTTGGATGGCTGACTTTTTATCTTTTCAAAGTTGGGGATGGTATAAATACAAAATGGTATAAATACAAAATGTGCTAGCAATGAAAAGTGTACATAAGAAATGAAGGAAGATAAGTGAAAGAGCAGATGCAACTAATGCTATTTTGAAAGTTTGTGAGTTATGTGTGTGGTTGATTAGTGTGAAGCTTAATGCAAAAATTTTAGATGCAGTGAGTAGAAGATGAACTCTATCATTCATGCAAGTGGATCATTGATTTTGGTGGAATCCTTTGTTGCATTGGGATTTTTTTCACTCTATAACAATTTCTCTTTGTCTTCTTTGTATCTCTATGGCAGTGAGCCATCTGAGTTGTAGCCCTGTGGACAATGAGTCTTACTTCATGTAGTGAACCTTATTTCAGGCAATGAGCCTCTTTTATAATTAGTTTTGATATTCTCTATAGTGTGATTTAATCATCAACATGGTTTTTCCCTCATTTGGTTTTCCATGTAAATATGGTGTTACTGTGTTTTTTGCATTGGCATTTGATGGTTAATCACTTAATCAGTTTAAGTGTTAGTTCTGGTAATTGAATTTAAGGTTATAATCTAGGACAAGTAATTCACCCCCCCTCTCACTTATCTTATCCAAAAATTGGTATCAGATCTTGGTTCCTTGGTGAAGAGCTTAACCACTTGAGGAAGGTCCAGGATGGATAGAAAAATAATCTATTATTATCTGGGGTTTGATGGAACTAATTATGGTATCTGGAAAGTGTCTATGGAAGAATATTTGGAGTATTATGAATATGATGTAGAGAAAGCTTATAAGAAACCCTACACTCCTCCTACTAATGGTCTGAGTACACCTGAAGAAATTAGAGCACATGAAGCGAATAATAAGGAAAATTTCATCTTGAAGAATAGTTTGGTACACTTTGAGTTGATTAAGGTTCAAATTTGAAGACAACTAAGGAAGTATGGGATGATTTAGAAAGAGCACACGATGGTGATGAGAGGGTAAAAGAGGCAAATTAAAAAATCTAGAAACATGGTTTGATCTTATATATATTTCCAAAGATGGGAATGTTAAAGCCTATGTTCAGAGATTAGATGAGGTAGTGGTTGAAATGTGATCTCTTGGCGCTACTATAGACGAAACCAAAATTGTAAAGAAGATTCTTATAACTCTTCCTGACGCTTAGACTAAAAATGTAAGTGCTATTGAGTAGACTATAGATTATAAGACTTGTACTAAGGATCTACTACTAGGATTTTTAACATCTTATGAGATGAGGAATTCAAATCTAAGAAGTGGAGGTAAAACAAAGACTACTTTTAAAGCTACAAAAGCAAAATATCTGGATGAAGGAAAATTTAATTAAATCGAGGCTAACTTTGTAAGAAGAATGAGAAAAGGCTCTTGTAAGTATGAAAGAAAATTTCCCTTCAAATTTTTTAGTTGTGGAGAAATTGGTCACTATGTTGCAAAGTTTCTAGAAAGAGCTAAAAGGAATAAACAAAGATATGAGAAAGAAAAGAAAGGAAAGAAGATTAACAAAGCTTACTATGTTAATGGAATGCTTATATTTTAGATGAAGATTCATAATATGAAGATCCAAATGAAAATGAATTCTTGTTCTTGGTGATTAAGGATGAACCTACTTCTACTAATTCAAAAAAATAGTCAAAGGAAAGTCCTCCAGAGAAAGAGAAGGAGAAGGAGGAGAAAAATGAAGGTACAATTATCTCTACCCTACATGCTAAACAAGAAAATATTTTTTGGGTAGTTGATAGTGGTTGCTCATATCACATGACTGGTGACAAGAGTAAGCTTTTGAAACTTGATAAATATGATGGTATTGTTATGTTTAGAGATGATATTGGTGTTAAAATCTATGGGATATATTCAATAAATTTTGATGGAAAGCATCATAGTGACAATGTTTACTATGTTAAGGGTTTAAGGCATAATATGTTGATCGTAGGCCAGATATGTAGAAAAGGATATGATCTTGTGTTTAAGGATGAGAAATGTGAGATCTGGAAAGGATTCAGAACATTGATTGATACAGGAAAGAAATCTAAAGGGAATATTTATCAACTTAAAGGTGTTGATGGATGATGTTTTATGACTCAGATAAATGAAATTTGGTTATGGCACAGGAGAATTTGTCACATGAATTTTGATAACTAGGAAAGAATCAGTTATATTCAGGCCGTGAGAGATCTATCGATAATTACAAAGCCTGTAAATTCTATCTACATGAATTTCCAGTTTGGGAAGCAAACAAGAAATCATTACAAATCAAGAGAAAAATCTAATAGTGGATTGATGGATTTGGTTCATATAGATCTTTGTTGTCCCATGAGAGTGTGAAGTCTACTTGGTGAAAGGTACTGTATGCTTTTAATTGATGATTATTCTAGATATAGATGGGTTACATTTCTAAGAGAGAAAGTAGATGCATTAGATAGATTCAAGGTTCAAGGCTATGGTTGAGTTCTTTTGCATGAAACCCTAATTAGAAGAAAATTAAGAGGTATTAATAGTTTCTATTCACCCTAAGTTTTGAAAGTGGTTTTAATTTGTTTCACAAAGTATTCACCACAAGTAGTTGAGGTAGTGGATCATCACTGACCTAAATTCAAATGAAATCCCAAAAAATCTTTGGTGGATGATATAGATGGTTTGATTTCACACATCCTGTATGGTGTTCTTGACGTAGAATATGTAAGGGTGTGCATTCATGTGGAGTTGGAAGAATATGATCATGATAAATTGGGTGATGTGGGGGTTAATGAACTCATCAAAGACAACTTTGAATTGAAAATAGAATTTTAGAGCTTGGCAGAGAAGAAACTTGATGTGCGGAACTATTTTCCCAACTTTAGTCATGATAATGTGTGGGTAAGGTTCACCTAGAGCAGAATCCATGATAGATTTGTCTTGCTTGATATACCTCACTTGATCAACAAAGAATCAATTAGGGTTGTTATAGATTTATGTTCAACCAAACCAGTTCCGACACTAAAGTTTGTGAAGAATGAAGTAGTGATGGAGTTAACAAGAGAAACATATGACAAGAGATCTTTGAAAATCAATAATATTATAGATTCAGTAGTCAAGTATGTTGCCATGGTGATCAATTACAAAATATATTTCACTAACAGGGAGAATTTTGTATCAATAACTACAATCAACAGAACACATGAGATGGTTGTGAAGGGTGTGGATTACAATTTATGTGAGTTATTGAGGGCACAATTAATTAAGAACTTGCAAAAGACAAAGGATTCAAAATATCCTTTCAAGTTCAACACATTAATTATTTGTTTGTTGTTTTACTTCTTGAATGAGGTTCTTAGAACAAAGAATATAGTATGGTTGAAGGAAAACTAGTAGCACATCAAATCAGAGATTGCCTAAGGAGGCTAGGTAATGTGGAGACATAGGAAGCAAAATTATGGGGATTTTTCAAAAAAAATTAAAACAATATGCAATTTAGAGAGAGGATTTAGCAAAGCATAGTGGAGAAATACAAGAATGATATCACATTATTTGTGACAAAAAATAGTTGCATCATGCAGGCTATTGAGCCTAGGACTGTTTGAATCCCAAAGATGAGATATGAGATTACAAAGGAAGAAATCACTAGCTTAGTAGACTTTATGCTAAGAAAACCCAAAGAAACCTTTGACGAGAGGTATGACACCTATGAGGAGAATTCCATGGAGGTGCATATGGATCAAAGGAAAAAAAATATCAAATATAGTTGAGAAGATGAATGAACAAGTTACAAAGGTAATGGGCCTCACAAAGGAATAGGTAGAGAAGACTAAAGCCATTTTTGGCTCACTAGAAGGAACATCTAGTAGGAGGATATCCGGTAGAACAACCACCACTCCTCCAATTTCCCCAAGTCCTCTAGGACTATGTTTGTGAGTGGAGAGAAAATAAAAGAGTCTACAAGTGCTCTAGTTAAGGAGAAGACACATTTGACAAAGAAACAAAATATTCTTGAGAAAGAAAAGGCCACTTTGGCAACACAACAAATAGGCCCTGCAAGGAGAAGAGTAAAATCAAAGGAAAAAAGAGATAAATTTGTTAGTGTTAATATAGATGAAGAAGAGGAAGAAGAAAAGGAAGATATTGAACCCTTAATTCAGAAGAAATCTAGTACATCTAAGGAAGAGTCCAGTGTGAAGAGACAAAAATTATACATCATGGATACTGATAGTGAGGCAGAGATAGAGAATGAAAAGAAAAGACACAAATTTTATATGAGGGGGAAGGAACCTAAATCTTGCAAAGAGAAGAAATCACTGGATGCAAAGAAGAACAATATGGGTAATTAATCCCCTTTGGTAAGGTCACATAGCCCTATGAAATTAGATGCCTTATTCAATTGGATTGTAGAACATGAGATGCTAGAGTAAACTGCTACTTTATATACTACTACTAATGACATAGATAAGGCTATTATTGAAGAAGAAATTGTAAAATACACCATTAATTTTTTAAGTAAATATGAAGAATATTGAAAAATAGTTTCCTATAGAGTTGAGGGATATATTGTATGTAAGAAGATAGGAGATAATCAATGAAGAAGCAAATTTGAGGTCTTTTCTTTGGAGAAGATTAGTGCACCTCTCTCAGAAGAGAATAAATCCATGTTGGCTCAATTATACAATAAAGAGTTCTGAACTAAGAAAAGGGTAACCACCCTTATGAGGAGAGATCAGAATGATCTTGAAAGTATTTGAAACAAAACAATTGAAAATATTGCAAATTTGGCACAAAGATTAGGTTTAACTCTGAATAGTGTAGAGGAAATGCATGATGATATGTTAGCTTTGAATGTTAATGAAGTAGAAGAAGCACAACATTATGATGCTCTACATGAGCATGTTGTAGAAGAAGACAATTTACAAGATGACACTCTTCTGGATGTGGAAGAAAATGTTGCAAAATTTGTTACCAGTGAAGAGAACACTGAAGGAGAAGGTACTATAGTTGATGCTCCTCTAGTAGGAGAAAATAACATTGTAGAAGTAAATGCTATAGAAGCAGAAAAGGAGGATGCCCTTTTTGGCCTTTTGGTTGCACCAAAAGATTGACCTGTCAATGACCGATACAAGCGTCAGTTAAGATCCACGAGAGGTAGTTAAACCATGTTGCAAACCTGAAGGGAGATGTTGGCGGTTAGTCCAACAATCCCCCCCTCAGCGTCACCTAAGGGGTTTGAACCCATGATCGGCTCTGATACCAATTATTGTCCTTGTTGTTGCACTAAAAGATTGACCTATCAATGCCCAATACAAGCATCAGTTAAGATCCACGGGAGGCAGTTAAACCATGTCACGAACCCGAAGGGAGATGTTGGCGGTTAGTCCTATAGCCTCCCTACATGACACAACTCCCCTCCTCTAGAACCATAGGTAAATGTAGAGGATTCACAAGGGAACCTGAAGATGAATATTCCTATGGATAGTTATGATAAATCTTTGGATGATGAGAAAAAGGATGTGAATGCATCTAGTACTAAAGAAAAGAAGGATGAGGAGGCACTAGTCAATGCTAAGAGGAAAGATGAAAATGTAGAAGTCAAAATTGATGAAAACAAGGCTTTAGAGAATAAGGTTGCAAAATATGATGCAAATATAGTTGGCGAATCTTCTGGTACCTTCAGAGATTCATTGAATAATTTGCTAAGTATGTAGCTCTAGTTCTAGTTAGTAGTATCTACCCAACTACTTCAACTTCCAATGCAATAGGGGTATGTTGACATTGACAAGATCTCTCCATTGCACAAGCTTCAACTAGGTGATGTTTTTCATGCCTTTTCTCAAAACAAAATATTGCAAACCCATAAAAAGAGTGCAAAACTTATTGATGAAGTAGTGAAGATTCTATAGGAGAGCATTATCGATGTGAGCATTGACAATTCTTTATCTGGTATGGAGGATTTAAAGATTTTTTTTTATTAATTTAAAGAGTATTCCAGTGGTTTGAAAGAAAATTTGGAGAAATAAATAGACAAGAAAGTGAATGATAAGAGATTATTGGACATAATAGAGAAGTGTTCCACTACACACAATAAATTTTAGAATAATCTCAAGGATGTACAATATTTCATGGTAGAAACAAAAAAATGATTCCAAACTTGCATGAAATTTCCTATCACCACCAGAAGCATAAAGGATCTTAGATGGAATCCATTGAGTCCCAAATCGAGAAGGGGTCTAGTGTCTATGATCTAGCATAGGACATTGGCAGGAGCACTAGAACTATGATTGAGAATCTACATGAGAATTTTTTCCAACTACAAGTACAAAAAGAGAAGATAATTAGATATTTTGGCAATCTTGGGGATCTAGTGAATGCAAAATTCACAACTATCTCCAGTGTCCTGATGAGTGTAGACGAAGTAATGAAGTTAAATCTAGTACCCAACACTCCAAATGATGGTGAAGAACTTCTTATGGAGTTTGAGACTCAAATCCGTATGCTTGGCCTAGCCAATAAGGGTTGGGAAGAAGGGAAGAAGGATTGGAAAACACACCTTGAGAAGCTATAGGTGTCAAATACATCTTCTGATTGATTATATTTATTTTTATGTATTTCAATTTCTTGATCAGATTTCATTGTATATATACAAGCGAATGTTATAAGGCAATTTTCCAGTGCAGATTCTGATCCAGATTAAATGGATAATACCCTTAGGGGGAGTTTGTCAAATTTTTTGGTTTATTATTCTCTTGTATAAATGTAATATTAGTTAGGAGGATCATATGTAAGTATGTATATAATTTGATAAATACAAAATCATGTAAGTCATGAAGGGGGGGAAAAGAATGGGACATATGTATGTGACCTTTTCCCTTGATGTCAAAGGGGGAGAGTAGTTTTGGAATAATAGTTGAGGTATGTTGCCATCAATGACAAAGGGGGATATTTTTAGAAGAATATTAATTTTTTCATTAATATGTTTATTGGAAACATGATCATGAGGTATGAGTATAAGTTGTATAGTATGCAAGTACAATGTTGTCATTGATGTCAAAATTATGTTGTGATATGAAGATCATGGTGCAAAAAATTTTGTATAGCTTTACCATGCTTGAATATGGTAATCCAATGCTTATTTACAAGAAGGTTGGATCTGGTGTAGATAGTTGAAGTGGAAATTTGGCTATGTCAAAACATGTACTTCAGTGTATAAGACATCTGATAATTTAGTCTACATTGGTTCACCTTGAAGAATATTACTCTACAGTTTTGGTGAAATTTTGTTGGATACTAGAAGATTCTAAATCTAGACTTTCACATTGCTTTGGTCTCTAGTGAATAAGTTATGAATGATAGTATATCAGGCATGTTAGTGACAATGATTACTAATATAGAATGTATGTTTTAATCAGTACACAATTCACCACAAATGAGTATTTGGTCTTACATATCTATGGAGGTGTTTACAAGTATCAGGTGCTACTTGGATCCAAGTGGCATGAAGGTTGAAGGTCCACGTATCCATTTGTGATTGATCAGTTAGTGAATTTTGATGTTAGGTCACTAGCCATGCCAACCTAATATAATTCAAGTTATTCATAGTTTAATTAAGTGTTGATGCACTATGTATGAACTAATATAGGTCCATTCCGACCTATTTGAGGTCGTTATAATTTTTTTTTGTGTTGTGAAGTATGTTTTGAGGTCGACAAGTTATATTTTGTATGATACATCTAATTAGGCCAACCTAATTAATTTTTGAGGTTGAGATGGATATATATGTGAGTTCATTTTTAGTGTTTTGGATACATACATGTGATGACAAGTATTATTGATGTGAATTTTGTGAAAGAAATGCAAGTACAAAGTAGAGAAAAGTGTTAGAGCAAAGTGGTATAAAGTTTTTTAACTCTACATATTGAGCTTTAGTGGAACTATAATTCCTATATATTATAGATGCAATTGTATTAGTTCAAATCTTGGTAGTGAGCCACCCCTCTCTTCTATCTTTGTTTCATTCTATGGGAAGTGAGTCCACTAGGATAGTGAGTCCACCTACAGTGAGTAGTTATATAATATCTTATAACCAATTATAATATATTGTGATCTAATCCTCACCGTGATTTTTCCCTTTTTGGGTTTTCCACATAAAAATCTGGTGTTCATGTGTATTTCTCTTTTATGGTTTCTTTCATTCTTTCCTTTCTCATTACAAATTGAATATGTTATGTGGAATGAATGTTTAAATTTTTAAGTGATTTCAGAGAATACTCATTCACCCCCCTTCTCAGTATTTCAGGTGTTCAACATCATCCTAGCTATTTTAGTTCAAAGTGATTCCCCTAATAAAATCTTAATCCAAATCTAAAGTCCATTATCAAAATTTCATACTTAGAAAAACTAATTCAAAAAAATTGATAAGTAGGAGGTTTCTTCCATAGCATGTCAAATTATGATATTGCTATCAGGATTCAACCATGTAGTTTTCAAGTCAAACTCATTGACCCATGATTCATGAGTAGTGGTTCACAAGAACCCATCTCTCATGATAATGAATGGTCCACTTAGCACTCATTGCATCTAGGTAATGCTCATAGAGGTTGAATCCTTATAGCAATATCATAATTCAAAAAAATCCAAATCGAATTGAGGCCAATCTTTGAAAATCCCAATCCATATTCTTGAACTAGCTTGTATGTCTCTTATCACTAGATAACAATCCAACCAAGGAATGAAGTATCATGATGAAAATCCCTTCACCTATAGGTTTCTCATGATCTTTCAACCAAATTTAGGAGAATCATCTCACTTTCATGATAGTGATAGTAACAATGGTGCTCTTTATCAAACTAAATATTCTTTTGACTATCACAATTTCCTTGGTTTTGAATAAGGACATGATCTAATGGAAATGTGGTAAGGTATGAACATTCACCCATTATTAGAAAAAAATCATCCTTTTTTAACCCTCCATATACCCTTATCATTCTCAAATTAAAAATATTATTTGATAAATTAGTTGCAATCTTATTCAATATTAATGTATGCATATTTTGAGTTGTTTATGTGTTAATAAGGATTTTAATGTTAATGTTTGTTGATAAAAAATGTGGTGTTTTGTAAAATCGAGGAATTTAAATAAAAGTCCCAAAGTGACACATTTTTAGAGCTTAAATATTCCTAAATCATCTCTAAAATTGTCACAAGATAGGTTTCTATGAGAGGAGCCTTGGAGACAAATGCCTCCTTTTTTTCTTGAGATACAAACTCCCACAAGACTACTAATTCTCAAAAAAATAAGAAGAATAAAATACTTATATTTATAAAAAAAATATTAGGCAATCAAACTATTCTCACTTAATTCAGCTTAGAATTTATTTTCTAAATCTATGTAAAAATAATTAATGGGATCAATGCATGTGACCATGATGCTATAATCTAGGATTCGATTTGTAGTTTTATATTTTTCTTCTTATTTAGTAAAAACAACTAAACTTGACACTTGATATTTGAATGCATGAAGTGATTTAGAATCTCTTTCAATTAAAAAACTTAATGCTTTTTGTGAGTATTGTTGCATTTTATTAATGATTTTACGAGTATATAATTCAAACCTCTCTTGAGTTGGCCACTCAATTAAGGGACTGAAGCACATGGTAGAGATAAGTAGTTTATTTTTTCATTGAGTTCATGTCGACATATTTATTTTCATACTATGTATTTAACATACAATTTTAATGTGTTTAATGTTACCTATGGTACATTTTTTGTTTGTTATGATATTCTACAAGTTCATGTTAATGTGAAAAAGAAATGTGTATTCCATAGCTATAGATTTTAGACTAATTTTTTTGAGTTTTAATCTTGCCTTTAGAAAAAAATGGATTAATTGATTATGAATTATTGTTATCTTTAAATTTTGTGGAAAAACAAGAAAATAATAGAATAATTTAGATTTCATTACCAAAAAATCAATAGTTAACAAAATTTTATTCAATTATAGTAGAGATTCAATTAACTTTCTTTACATTCTATATGTTTTCATAGATTACATTTTGTATGCTTTCATAGATTAGAGTTTTTAAATGCTTTCTAGTTAACATTCCTTTTCAACATAAACATTTGCTATTTTGATAAAATCTAGCATCAATTAGGATATCTAAAATCCTTCTGCATGTAGCCTTGGACACCACCTTAGTCAATGTGATAATTAATCAATTAAAGTATGAGACCTAATGACAACTCATCAAAAGGTTCCTAGAGATAAATAAATATACTAGACTCTAATAATTAATCAAATTAGGGGTCAATTTTCCATTAGGTTATGACCTTTCTAATCTTAATAAAATAGTGTATTTTGGGATCATTAACCATGTTCATGACTATGGATAAAATTTAACTACTGGCCATGAAACTCCAAATCCTACATGATCATACCAGTATTTATCTTGACTATAACACCTCATCTCAACCCAAAATACCCATTTTCATTAAAGGAAATAACTCCTACAAGGACTTAACTTGACATAATGCACAACCCTCCTATCAAATTGATCCTATAAACATTCCATCAATTATAAAATCCATGCCCATTCACAAAACTAAAACTAGATTCATCCCTCTCAATTTGAATATCAACATCCCCACCTTTAGCATCCCCATGCCTAGCATGACCATCCCTAACTTTGGCCATATCCCAAATCTTAACCACATTTATCTTGGTAACTTGAACCAAACCCAACACCATTTCATCTCTCAACGTCACCACACATAATGTATTAATCCTATTAACATAATTTTATTCCCCCTCACCCGCCTCTTAGTTCACCCTTTAACATTGAATGGAAGGACATGAAGGATGTTATTAAAGTATTACAAAATGGGAGATGATAAAGGTCCTTTTTATTTGAGTATGTATACCCTTACTCTTTATATTTTTCTACTTTACATATCCCATTCCTCACTTAGTTTGAGGTTCTAAAGTTTGATAAATATAGAAGTAAGGATGACCCTCGAGAGAATTTAAGACTAGTTTTATGAATTATCAATAAGTTTCACATGAGAATATTTGATTTCTCCACCTCTTCCCCCATAGCTTAGGAGGCCAAGAATTATAGTGGTTCCTACACCAACCTAAATGATCTATTTCTACCTTCACCAACCTTATGGATTAATTTATAAAGTATTTTTCATATAAAATTTAGCATGAGATAACTAGGATTGATATTTGTAATGTTTAAGGGATAGTTTCTCTTCCTTTTTAGAAAGTTTTGTGGAGCCCCAAAAATAGGTCCCCATTACCTATACCAAAAAAAATAGTCCACAATTTTTCAACAATATCAAACCTAAAATGGACTTTCATCTACTACTTCACTACATCACCTTTTTTTTATTAAATCATTGAAAAGGGGGTACAAATTTAAATATCCTTGATGAAAAAGGGACTTATCAAAAAAAATTCTAAAGATCAAAACACCAACGAAATTTCTATTTTTCTATTTTTTAAAAGAGCATGGTTGGTAACAAATTTACGGATTTAAAGAATTTCTAGGCCATTCAAAACCATCCAAGTGTTACTATACTTATGGGAATGAAAAAAAAACATTAATAAATTCAAATACACCCCCCTACGAGAGACCATGGAAATAATGTTTAAAATATTAATAAAAGAAAAAATGATTATCTTCTCCCTCAGCAAGTCATTTGATGAAAGAAAACCTAAACCAAATTGGTCTAAGGAAAATGAGTATTGTAAGTATCAAAAAGTCAATACCATGCCACCAAAAGTACCTAAATATTAATAATTGCATCCAAGATCTAATTGGAAAAGGAGACATTGAAGTAGAAGGGTAACCATCATCTTCACCAAACACCTAATTGGAAATCTACCAAGAACCTTTCCAAAAGCACAAGTAATCCAACTGCTCATCTAATTCAAGAAAAATCATGACACCAATAGAAATAATATCCATTGTCATAATATCATCCATAATTATGATTCCAAAATTAGCAATATTGAGCAAGCTACTACCCAAATTAATACCGTCAATATTAAAACATCTAATTATGTCATAACCATGTGATATGGTAGGGTTATTTTTTCAGGGACTACTCTTCCTAGTCTACATGGAAAACACAACTTTATTGAATATATTTGGAAGACTCACATATATCAATCTTTGATCTTCTCAAAAAATCTACTATTTATATGGAAGTCTTAAACAAGGTTTGACAAGGTTTAACATCCCGCTACACAACCCCGAAGGTTAAGAGCCAAAAGAGGACAAGATAAAAAAAAAATTGAATAGGAAGAATAACATACACATAAATTAATTATCAATTTGATAAAACGACAACAAACATGGCCAAATATGACCTAAAGGTCATCCCAAAGGAGAGGACGAATGCACCCTCCAGAGAAAATCTGAATAGGAGCAAACCAGACAGCTCCAAAAAATTTCTCTAGAACTTGTTGCTCTACTCTGGAAACTGTTGCTCTGAAACTTGCTGCTCTACTCTGGAACCTGTTGCTCCAGACTTTGGTAGTAGTAGAAGTACATAACAACAAATAGAAGGCACCGATGCTCCAGAATCTTTGTTGCAACACACCAAACAGCAGACAGAAGGTGTCGAACCTTCGAAACCTTTGCAGACCAAAGAAAGAATGGAAAAACACAACCAAGGCTTTGATTTTTGCAAGAAAACTAAGGAAAGAAAACCATAATGATCAACAAGTACATGTGGGTCTGATACCAACATCGGAACCTATAAGACAAATATATCACATCACATTTCTTTACATTAAATAATATGATTACATCATCTCTCAAGAGAGTACAATATACATAAAGGAATATTCATGAGTACAATGGCATAGCCATGAATCAGATACATCAACTAAAAAGGTAAGTACAAAGAGAGAATGTCTCCAGCTGGTGCTCCAATAACCTGTACACTGATCCCCAATGGCGGTGGCAACGCCTCCCTACCATGTGGACTCTAGAGAGACCACCTCACCGTGCTCGGAGGTAGTCACAAGGCCCAAACCAAACAGCAAGGCAAGGATAACATATGGCCAACACTCACATCAAACACAAAGCACACACAAGGTACAATGCATAAGGCCAATGTCACCACATGGAGATGCTCATACAATAACATGTTGGGTACTACTCAAGACTACTAAGATGCAATATACAAGATTATAGATTGAATGAGAAGACTCAACCATGCCCAAATCAATGCCCCACAGATGGATAACTCAACGCCCTGCAGGCGGATAGGCCTTCTTGAGTTCATCCTTAGACTTTTCAAGTGCTCAAGGCCATGCACGAGGACTCATTTTCTTATATTATTTTACCCCATCTAGCTTAACCAAATGGGGAACCAAAAAAAAAATGAAGCAATGAATAAACCACTAAAATCCATCATAAAAGTCATTTAACACAACCAAGCAACCATTGTTTTGAAATCCTTCAAACAATTGATCTCATACACTCACAAGCAGATTAAATACATTAAAACATTCACCGTTAACTTCATAAAAGAACCAATCATATAATCAGTATAAACCTCATTAAATCATCTCATAAAATCACTTTTAAATCAGATAAAATCTACCAAGTGGCAGTGACACAAAACATAGTTTCAACTGTTGTTCAAGCGCGTGAGAAAGAGGCATAAAAATTCCATAAAATATAAAAGTACTCAGATCTAAAATCGAACAACAACCCAGTTCATATTTTGATGTCTCAAGATGAATTCCATCTTAAATTTTCAATTTTATAACCCAAAATAAGGTGTTGTTTGGAAAAACGTCATTTTAAGCATGGTTGGACAAAAACACGAAAAATGAAAGTGCCCAGATTAAAAATCAGACAATGACCTAGTTCATATTTCAACGTTTCTACATGGAATCCAATTTTATTCTACATTTTTTAACAATTGGTAAATGAGCAGTAATGAAAAATGTCATTTTACAAGTAGGCACAAATTTGGTCAAAACATAAAGTATTCCAAATTCAATTTGGACTCCAACCTAGTTGAGATTTGAGCATTACCAAGTGAATTTCATAGTTGGATTTGAGTTCAAACTAAGATATTTGTACAGATTTAAGAAAGATTCATACTTTCCCCAAAAATAAATACCATAACCAAGTTGAAAAGAAAAATCAACAACCAAAATTTCATAACACCTTGAGCAGCCAAGACTTCCAAAACATTTGAACAAACACTCATGCATACATTTATAACTCAAAAAAAATTCAAGGAAAACACAGAAGAATACCTCAAATCTTCCCAAATGTGAAATGAAGAAATGCTCTATTAGCAAGGCATGTCGAGATTCCAAAACAGAGCAGCAAAAAAAAATGGTTCACTGAATTCAACAATCCAATACCCACAAATTTCTTCACAGAAAATCTTCATGTTTCTTCTCCAACTCAGCTGCCCAAATTGTGGGGTTTTCTCCTCCTTTTCAAAACAACCATTTTCTTCTCTCCAAAGATAACTCTCCAAAACATAATTCCCCAAAAATTTTAAAACAAAGAATAAATATCAAAGACCAAGCTCCCCATTTTCTTTTCCTATTTTTTTTTTTTTTAGGTATATAAATAAATCTTCCCCCCAAATAACATACTCCGAAAACAATCCCAATAAATGAGGTGAAAACATCAAGCTATTAAAGCTCTCCCAATTAATTAATTTTGAAACAACTAAAATCCAACATTCACAATAACACACAAAATGATAATTTAAAACCAATCATTAAAATACACAAGGCTCCCCAAAAGATTTAAATAATACTATAAGAGCTCATGAAAAGGATTAATAAAACCATTTAAAATTTTCCAAATGAAATATATCATTCTCTCGAATGATCAATAAAAATCATTTAAAAACATATTTAAAATCTCATGAATAAAACCATTCCAAATCTCAAATCACTTAAACACAATGAACTACCATATATGAAACCACGAGAAGATGCCAATGAAAAAACATCATAACACTGACAACCAAAATATATATAGCCACATAACAGATTCATGAAAACCAAGACAAAATACCTCAAAGAGACATATTGGTAAACCACATACAAATGAGAGGTGCGCCAGACATATGGCTGAAAGGTGCTCTAGAAATTACCATTAGGTAACTGGATGGTAATACATCAACTCGGAAACACTTTACTAATAAGATACAATGGGCTAGGGTAGGGGACATTTGGCCTGTATGACTACCTCCAGTTACCACCATCAAGGAATAAGAGTATGCTCAAGCCTGTGAATCCAGGCAGAGTTGATACTCAGTACCTGCATCACTCCAATTACATGTCAAAGTAAATGTACATATAACATATATCATATAGCTAAAGCAACATCAATCATCAGGAAGAGGATCATGATATTGTAAGCCTCTCGAATACGAGTGTTACGAAATCATCCCTTTCCTGTCCAAATCTTTTCAAAACAATAATAACTAAGCATATAATCCAACATAATAACTAATCATGATAACCTATCACATATTCATCAATGTCTGATCTCATTATAAAAACATTTAACATTTAAAATATCAAATCAAAATCAAAATGCTATCTTACCAGGTTGGGGTTAGAGAGGTGTTATGCTCAAGCTTCCCTTGCAACATCGACCCCTCCCACATCCAAGTGCTTACTATAAATATTTCATCACCACATTTCCTTTCCTTTAGTGTGTAAGATGCATATTTGGATCCATCATATAATCACCCTTTACATATAGAAGCTATCACTTTAAAACATAACATCAAAATAGTGTGTATAGATGATAATATTGGGTTAAATATTTGCACCCTCAACTTGGTTTATCTTCTTTGATATATGAAATATGCCTTAGACCTACAAAAAATAATAATTAAGACCTATGATAATGCAAAGGGAATATGAAGGGGTCATAATATTACCAATAGTGGTTGGGTTGGTTATACAACCAACCCTATGTCATGCTTTTAATATTGACCTTCCATATAACATTATTTTGGATGTCCCTTTATCCATAGAAAATAGGTCATCCTCTTCACCTTCCACCCATGACTTAAATTATTTCATGAATTAATTTAGTTTACTATCCTCACTAACCTCCATCCCTTCTAATATTGAAAGATATTGGAAATGTAATATAAAAATCCCATATTTTCTCCAACACTAAAATTACCACTCCTATCATAGATAAACAATCCTCATATTGCATTGATCTGAGTTATCTTCCATCATCATCCACTATTCCACCCTTTAAATGTAAACTCAATATCATCAACATATGAGTGGGGTGTTGGGAGTATGAACTACAATAGTATTTTCATGTGGGAATTCTCCATTTATCTCTACAATCCTATGGTCATAATATGTAATAAAGAATAGAATGGTTCAAAAATTTTTATATAGGTCAATCTCCTCTCAAATAAATAGATCAAGAGTTTTGATAGTTCTTAGCTTAATCATGAATAATAATTCACAATATTCTTACAAATTAATGAATATCATATAGCCCTAAAAATGTGCAAAAGCATAATATATCAAGGTAAGGGCACTAGGCTATGTAAACAAGGGATCCTCAAGCCTATCCAAGTCACAATACATCCAAGATCATGGGGACTAGGATATGTACCATGGGATGAGAAAAATTTATATTAATGATCCCTTTGAGACTATTAGGTATGCCATCTTTGATGTCCAAAATATTCACACAAATACTATTTATGACTTCTATGAGGACCTAGCTAACACTAACCTCTTCCATGGTACTTCCATCATCACCATTGATCTCAACCTTCAATATTTAGAGCTCATGGATTGGGATAAAAAAGATATCAATCATTTGGATACTTTTTAAAATGAAGAAGCATTATCTGAACTTCTAAGGCTTTGAGATTATATCCCACAAGAAGAACATGAGAAAGGATCTGAAATAAATCTCAATATTTTGGCCTAATTTAGAGAAGAGGAAGAATTGGCTCAATCAAAAGCATAAAAAAAATTCTAAAAATTTAAGAATACTAATAATAATAGTTCATCCCCAACCCTTGGGAAAGAGAAGTAAATGGTCTTTATGGAAGAAAATTTCAGCTCCCTCTAATACCTGCACCATTATAGGTTGGGTCAACATTGTTAGTAGAGGATATTATTGACATAAACCTGATAATACTAGATGATCTAACTATCATTAAAATAATATATACCTTGGATTCTAAGGAAAAGGAAATGCATACTATCATACTCATAAATTTATGACATATTCTCTTAGTCTTATGTAGATATGGTAGGGATAGATCCTTTACTCATTGTGCATTGACTCGTCATATGATCAATTTCCAAAACTATATAATAAAATATATGAAAGATGTACCCCAAGATAGCTCTTCTTGTCAAGGAATAATTGTAGGAACTCCTAGAGTTAGGATTCATTTAGCCTATTAGCTACTTAGAGTGGATCTTTCATATTGTTCCAATAAAAAAATAGATCAACGAGATTCAAATATAACACATAATATTCTCTCCCTCATGGATAAATTTCATTTTCCTAATATTAAACTCATTGATGACTCCATAATAACACATAAGATGCTCTCCCTCATGGATAATTTTTTTTATATCACAAAACTTAAATGTCACCTAAGGATCAACATAAAATGACTTTCATAACATTATAAGGAACATTCTACTATTAATTCATGTACTTTATGTTAAAAAATGTAGGAGCTACCTATCGTATATCCATCTATAATTTTCCATAACATGCTCCACTATGATGCTGACAACTATGTAGATGAAATTTAAGGAAAAGTCAATACAGTTGACCATCTTGTTGTTTTACAACTAATTCTACATTGACTTGAGGAATATAAAGTATGCCCCAATCTAAATAAATATGTGTTTGGAGTAGCTATGGGTAAACTACTAAGTTACATTATTTTTATGTAAGGAATATAAGTTAATCCCACAAAGGCTAAAGCTATTATAGAAATTCCTCTACCCTATTATCTTTATCAACTTCGTAGTCTACAAGGAAAAATACTAGCCATAAAAAAATTCATTGCTCAAATTGTAGATAAATTTCATCCATATTCTCATCTCTTGAATTTAAATAAATCTTTTCATTGGGATCATATATGTCAATAGGATTTTAATCAAATTCTAAAATTTACCTATCTAATCCACTAGCCCTTATGGCACCTAATCATAACAAGCCATTGTTGTATATCTCAATTGCTTAACATGATTTGGGTGCCCTAATGACACATCATGATGATCGAGGTCAAGAAAGAGATATTTACTATCTAAGTAGAAACTAGCTATTGCACTTTAGGTGTGCAATGGGTTACGCTGAATAATTGTATGGCGTAATAATGTCAAAGTGACTTCCATTGAATTTTCTATAGATACACTACATAGAAATCAAAATCATCATTAATATCTAAAAAACCATTATACATATTCAATTTGTCTTATTATATTTATTTAAAATTGTAATATACAATTCCTATAATACATTACTCTATAAATTGAAAATATAACTTTTATTGTTTTTAAATAAAATATAATATTATAATAATAATTTCGTTAACACCTAAAGCTTAACCCCTTGATGTATTTATATATCATAAAAGAAAAAAATCATTATGAAATATCTCACCATCTCAACATTATGATTATATGTGCATGTGAATTTAAATTGTGTTGCACTCTTGTCATTTTTTATATAGGAAACCATCTTAGTTGCTTCATCCACTATTAGACCATCTAGTGTCGTAGCATCACAATAGGTATGTGTTTATTTTATATTGTAGATATTTACATTTAGATAAGAGTAGATATATGTTTAGTAGATATGATTATTTGTCAACAATTATATGTTAATTTGTATCATTTTTATTTTACCTTCTATAGCCCTCCATCTGACTCAACACTATGACTAGAGCAGGACCATTTATTTATACGAGGAGTCTTGATCGTCCTAAGGGACAATCATATGCAAACTGCCTTGCAAAAAAGAAAGCAAGACATGAGGTAAACAAAAATTGCATTATTGATATTATATAGTACACGTATAGTGATTTTGATGTTAAATTCATAATTTATAAATGATAGTATATACGTTTCTATTTACATAATTTATAAATGCTACAATGGGTTTACGATAGCTGTATGAAAACAACATTGGGCCCTTGGGACTGACAGATGTGCACTCTTATATAATTTATTTGGATCATATTGGCAATAAAATACCCAACCATCTACATAATTAATCTAATTTGTGGTTTGAATTGTTATTGTATAGGAAGCTTTAGAGCAATTAACTTCTTCGAGGAGGCTCGATTTTGATGGTCTAACATGGGATTAGGATATGATATAGATTGATATGTACTTAGAGTTTTATAGATCTTGAGATGGCATATATTCCACATTTTGTAAAACTTGTAAAACTTGTGCTCACATTATAACTTTATCCAAATTTAAAAGTGGGGTGGCCACTTTTTCACCCCCATCTTTTTGTACCCACCCTCTATATTCATCTATCTAACTCTCACCTCTCTTTCTTTTCTATCTTTTACTGTATCTCTCTTGCTCTATCTTCTTCTCTCTATATAAATTTATCTTTATCATTCTTTATTTCCCCTCTTTGGCACATCTTTGTCTCCCTATGTTTCTCTCTTTCCCTTTTTCTCTTCATCTCTATCTTTCTCTTTGTCTCCTTGTTTCATTATATTCCCTTAACTAACTCTTTTTCCCTCTCTATCTCTCTATATTTATTTTTATCTCTTTCCCTCTCCATCTCACTTTCTCACTCTATCCCCCTCTCTCTCTCTATCTCTTCTCTCTTGTATAATTATCAAGACTCTCATCCAAAGGCATCATTTGTCCAAAAGCTAGCCTTCCTAATAAAATTATCCATATAATTAGCTCAAGATTGGTCCAATACTTTGCCTCTTTTCTCTTCATTGAGATTCAAACAATTCTAATGTAATTTTGGTAAAATGAAACCCAAGTTGGAGGTATAATTTTGATCTACATTATATAACAATAAACATAATTTTAAATTAACTATGCAAAAATATGGGAGGTGATATTCTGGGAACTAAATTGGCACATATATATTATGTTTCATCAATACATATGAAAAGATAAATTTTAATTATTATTTCATTCCATTTTACATTCGTTGAGTTATTTGTATGCAGCTTTTATATTTGTATGCAACTTTTATTTGGGTCAATTATTCATTAACAAACCCAAGGATCAACCATGTTTATAAAAAAAATGAGGTTAATATATGCATAGAAAATATTAAAATTAAAAAAATAAGACATAAAAACCATTAAAAATTAAACTATTGTTAAGATAGAATGGAAACTTTAACTCTATACACTAACAAGTAGTGTCAATTTATACTTCCACTACTAAATTGAAAAAAAATGTTATTTACTTTTAATATTCCAATACAAGTAATACTAAAAAAGCGATGGCCATTGAACATATATTTGGAATAGGGAAAATAGAGAAGGATAGAAATAGATAAGTAGGAAAGAGAGATAGGGAAAATAAAAAAACATAGAGAAAGACAAAATTAAAAAGATATAGAGAAAGAGAGAAGGGGAAAGAGGGTTAAAGGCTAAGGGATAAAGAGAGTGAGGGAGAGAGTTAAAGACTTAGAGATAGAGAGAAGGAGAGAGAGGTAGAGAAATACAAAGATAAAGATTAAAATAAACATAGAGATAAAGAGAGAAGGAAAGAGAGGTAGAGAAATACAAAGATAAATATTAATCTAATGAATTGAAAAGGCCTTGATGGAATTTAAGTAAATGCAATTGGCATGTTTAAAGCCAATCTCTGCAACCCAAGGCAACATCCTCCCAGCTTGTCCCAAAATGGGAGATATAGAACAAGGGATGAGCATCCATCAAAGCTTAATTGAAAGTGTATTTTTGTCAGCACTTGTGTTTGAAAATTCCCTAATAGACATTTATGCAAAATGTGGAAGCCTACACAAGGCATGTAAACTGTTTCACAAAATGCCTCAAAGAAATGGCATGGTTGCAGGATATGCACAAAATGGTTTCTGCAAGGATGCTCTCATAATCATGGAACTAATGAAGCACTCTAGAACATACCGTAACCATGTAAGTTCCACTTGTGTTCAGCCATGTCGATTTAGTGGATGATGGATTCAAATAATTTAATGACATGAGTGACTTTCATTGCATTATGTTTTTATTATGGTTGGAAGGTTGACCTTCTTGGCCATGTTGGCTATCTCGAAGAAACTCTATACTTTATAATTAAAATACACATAAAATCTGTGGTGGTTGTGTGTATGAGTTTTCTTACATTCTATAGATCACATAGGAATATAGGGTTAGAAGTATTTACAACAACTGTCCTTTTTGAGCTGGATCCTAAAAATGGTGCACAAAAATCCTCATAAAAAATGGATAGTTTCTTATTAATTTTATTAGGTGGCAATATGGACAGCCAATGTGAACAACAGTATATCAGCACTCCAATCTGCTGATGACTGGTAAAGGTTTCTATGACACACAATTGTGTTTATTGGGTTTCCATGGCAAAAAATTTTTTATTGGATTTATAGAGCTTTGCATTTTGCCAAAAATAAAACCCTAATGGCAAGATTCTTTCCCAAATTTTGGGGTTGATAAAAGCTCACGTAACATAGCTTTCCCCTGATGCCTTTTTTGTAGTGGTTTTCCTAAAGACACACTAGAATAAAGGTTTTTACATTCAATGTGGTCACAAAATATTGGTTATCCTTTTCGCTGCAAATTAAATGCATTGTTGATTATCATGAACTGGTTAACAATAAGCATGGCTATAAACTGATGCCTTTTCTATTGTGATTTGTCTATGAACAAAGGTTTTTAGTTTGGTATGGTCAACAAATATTGTTTATTTTTCTCTGCAAACTTGATTTGCTGATTATTACATCAGTAGTTGTAGAACCAACAACAATATGCATTTGAAATCTTTAGGCACTTTGTCAAATAGTTTCTTTGCCTTGTCTTTGGCATACATCTCTATCTAAGTTCCCTTAACTACACTCATCAGACAGATGAATCCAATTCTGGTATTGCTTTGATAGATGTGAACAATCAATGGAAAAATTATATTCTCATGCTATTAAAGTATTCACAGTTTTCATGCATTAAATCTGTATGGAAAATATAACATTTAATTGTTTACACTTTTAGTTTTCATTTTACACTTCTATGCATAACATTGTACATTTCATTTTCATTTTTCCCTCCAAGTTTTCATCCTGATGATGGATCACAGAGTGTGATTCGAAACGTTGATGCAAAAAATTGTACATAATCAAGTCCAGAAATCTTTGAACAAATGCTATATGGATTGTGCAAATATGATATCATTAAAGAAAAAGAAAACTCGGAATTTGAACTAAGATTTCAATATTCTATTTAAATCTTGTATTTCAAATATTGTACTTCAATTTTTAAATGAGAATATTTGACAAGTGTCACAAGCCCAACACAAATATTGTAAATTATCTTTACAGATGACAATATACAAGTGTGAAGAATTGATAATTTATATCAGCATTAGAAGGAGAAGACTAAATTGAAGTCTCATATCCAGTTATGTTTGTGTAAAAGCCACAACATTTCTTTTTGGGATGTGTGTCTTTTTTGAAAGAAGAAAATATGTAGGTAGAGGAAGTGAGAGGGAAAGAAGTGGTTTTAGTAGATAGGGAATGGAGGAGATTAAACCTATTTTGACTTAATGCCTTGAGTACTAGATTGAATGTAGTTATGCAAACGCCTCTGCTTAGAGATTTCTCTATAATTCATGTGAGTGAGCTCTTCTTGGTGTTGATACAGGCGCTAGATTTGCTTCCAAGATCACCTATCTCTTTGGATAGGCACATGTACAGATCAAACTTGTAGCAGGGGACTCTACCGACATTGTCACTGCCTTCTACGTAATTATTTGCATATTATACCCTTCCTTTGTTCTTGTTCCTCTCTGTGTGCTTCTATCATTGTTGCTCTGGTATTGTTATGTGACTAGTTGGGTGGATGAATGTCTGGAATGTAGATGTCTTCCCAAGGAGATCAGCACGATGAATTTGACTTTGAATTTTTAGGCAACAAGTCTGGAGAGCCCTATATTGTCCAGACCAATGTCTACTTAGAGGGAGTTGGTAACTGAGAACAGAGGCTCTACTTGTGGTTCGACCCAACACAAGACTTCCATTCCTATTCCTTCTTGTGGAATCACCACCAAGTTGTGTAAGTGAAAACACTAACTACTACACACATTAGCTATATTATGTAGTAAAGAGTGATGCTAATGAGAATGGATTGGAACTTGGATGCAGGTTCATGGTTGATGATGTACCCATCAGAGTATTTGGGAATAAGGAAAATGAAACGGGAGTGTCATATCTGCAGAGGCAAGCAATGGGGGTGTATTCATCCATATGGAATGTAGATGAATGGGCTACACAGGCGGGACTGGTGAAGACTGACTAGAGCCATGCCCCCTTCATTGCCACTTACAGGAATTTCAGCATCGATGCTTGTGAATACAGGGGCCCACCCTCCATTTGTGCCTGTTCATCTTCTTCGTCCATGTGGTGGTGGGATCAAATTTCTTATGCTTCTCTGGATGAGAAGCAGAGCTTGAAGCTGAAGTGGGTACAAGACAAATACATGATTTATGACTACTATAGAGATTCTAACAGGTTCCCAACACCTTAGCATAAAAATCTTTTAGTAAAAAAGATTTAATAACCCTACATTGAAGTAAGGAAGCGTACGAAACCTCCCCATGTTTGAAATCAAAAGGGCAAGTGAAATATAAATGCAGACCAAGTTTATACACTTTCATACAAATATTTCGCTCCTTAAGAGTTAAGACGCTTTAAGTATATTTTACAAACCCAAATATTTCAAACATTGCAAATGCACACTAACAAAAGGGCTATGACTGAAATCACAGTACACACCAGCGAATATTCAAATTTCTACAAAAAATTCCACCACATTTTCTGATGGGTGAGATTTTACAGTACACCCAAAACATAAATTTTCTACACTATATTGGGCTTGTAAAACCAAATTCCTACCCATCCAATAAAAAAAATGGCATTGCAATGGCAGAGCACATTAAACGAAAGCACTCACACATACGAAACAAAATAAATAATAAAGATAAAAACAATAGTCCCAAAACTGCACGAGAAAAATCCCTTGGTAGAAAACATACAACACACTAAACACTTGCTCTACTATAAAAAATAGTAGAAGACATTATTACGAACATTGAAAGACTTTGAGGAAAAAACTAATACCCATCCAACCCCACAACAAACAACATAAACCAACTTACTCTACACCAGCTTCCTGTGTCTTGTCGCAAACCATAATCTCGGCTGCTCCAAAATTCAAGTGGGCACAAAGGAAAAGAGGGAGCTCTTGCTCTACCTTACTCCTAGGGTGTAAGTACTTTGCAACCTCTTCCGCTCCAAAGGCCCATTTATAAAACTAAATATCTTCCGCCGCCTTCAGAGCCTCCACCATCAAGTGGGGCCTCATACCAAAAAACACAAGAGCCGCCTTAGCAACCACAACAACATCATTCTACTTTCCATTCTCTTACTGAACCATTTCTCCTCTCTCCAATCACAACTTGAAACTCATACAATCTTCTACTTTCACCCCCAAACCACACAGAAAGAGACAATCTTCGAGGTACCAAAAATTCACATGTCAACACAAGAGTGGAGTCGGCGACCAAACCATTAGGGTAAAATGATGAATGTCTGAGATTTTAGACCATTGATAGAAGATACACGAGATTGCATCCATGATATGCCATTTCAGAAGGATTCAATGCGTCATGAAGGCAGGCAGACAGTCCAACATGCAAGTGAGATTCAATCAAGCATTAATACCGCCGTGAAAATAATCAAAGGAAACACATCAACTGTGTCAATTAGTTTGATAGTCTCCCAAGTCTTGTTACAACGCTGATTTCAAATTTCAGGTCGGCCTCTTTCAAATTGGATACGCCTTGAGTGTAAATTATTTGGATATGAAGCTATTTATATGCTTGTGGAAAAATATTATCTAGTTGTAGTGTTCACTTCTCAAAAGTAATGAAACTACATGATCTCACACAAAATAAAACTCTTAGACAAGATCAACATGCTCAATTACATTCTATCAAAAACTAATTTGATTGGGTGGATGGTTAAATGGGTCATGATCCTCATTGAATTTGATATTGAATATGTGGATGCAAAATAAATTAAGGGATGGGTGCTTACATTTTAACTGGTAGAAGTATTATTGGGAAATACCCACACTCTTACCATAGAATTTACTAATGATTATATCCTCACTCTTATAGAATCATAAGAATGAAATATCTACTTTAATCAAGTACTCTCACCAATTATGGTTCAAGAGTAATCATATTATTCCTCACATCCGTAAATCATTAAAATTGGCTTCTCATGTACTAATAATATAGCAAAGTCTTGTATTGTGGAGCATACAACATTTGTCAGTATTTAGAAACTCTCAATTGGTTATCGATCAATTCAATGATGAATACCACACTAATTATAAAATATAACCTCATGCAAGAAAATGGTAGATAATTTAAATAATATTTCAATGGCTTATATTTTGATAAAATACTATGAGTAAATAACAAGGTTCTAGATGTTATGGATATAATAGGATCTCTTCTTGACATGTGAAAGAATACATAGGAAAATCAATCTCTAGTAGAGCAGTTGCTTATACAACATATGATGTTCATATAAGACATTAGCTTACCTCATAAATCACCAAATGTGTTGTCTCTATTTGTATAGTCACCTTATACACTCTATTATTTCCACATACTATGAAGCAATAGTTACATCAACTACATCGATGGTATACATACATGTTTCTACTATAACAACCAATACCAACTACTCACTTACAATAGGTTATATAAACATAATATTACTCCTGATTAATTATAATACCAAGTTTCATCTTCCAAGATATTATCCTACCCTCTTATTTTATTAATTTAACTTTAGTACTACTACATGTGCTTTTGCATTAAGTTAAACTCTCCAACAATGTCAAACACATGTGGTTATGATTTCTATAAATGTCTTATTATTGTTTCCAAAACATCCCCACATGTGAAATATATAAATAATCATGCCAACTATACCATAATATTTGATAACTCACTACCTTTCACTATAAAATATTATGTGAACAAACTCTTCCTACAAGGACTCTCTACAAGTGAATATCGCCTAAGTCACAACATTCTCCCAATTAATATATATTATAGGAGAACTTGTGGTATTCAACCCAAGATATTAATATTGGGCTAAAAAATGATATAATTATATCTCATCCCTATATAACATGAACTTTATGTTGGGATTTAGGTGATATTAACTTTAAAAAATCCTCATGGTAAGAATCTATATTTAGTATTATTTATGGTTGAATGTAATGGAATGCAATTAAATATTGTAAAATGAAACTATTTTATAGTATTATGGTGTATCATTCTATGTTGATTAACTTGAGGTGATGCAGTGATAGTGGTTGCAATTCACCATACTTGGCTTGTATAAATATGGATATATAGTGATAGTCATCACAAGGTATATAGAAGAATAAATCATTGTTTTATAGATTCTTATTACTTATTATAAGCATGATCAATGATGTAGGTATACTTACAATAGAATTAGTGAGAAAGTGAGAGTGATATAGGGGATATAAAATGTACTATAATATGATACAAGGTAAGCCAAGACATCTAGAATAAATTCATGTTTATATGTATTACCACAAGTGAGAAGTTGGTAGTGGTGGTGTAATATTAAACATACTAATATTAACAATTTAATGGATGTAACTATTGTTTCATGTGTATTGTCACTTGCACACTCTACAATTTCCAAATTTTATAAAGACTCTTGTGGTTTTGAGTTATGGAGCTAGTAGGTGGGAGGTTCTAGCGTGTTTTCCCCATCCATTGTGGTTTCTTTTGTGGCAGTGAAGGAATGTGAGAAGGATTCTTCCATGGCAAGGAAAGATGATGCGAAAGTGAATAAGGATTTTTTTGTCTTTGGAGGATTTTGTTTGAGATGTTG
Source organism: Sequoiadendron giganteum (assembly GCA_007115665.2). Classification (NCBI taxonomy): domain Eukaryota; kingdom Viridiplantae; phylum Streptophyta; class Pinopsida; order Cupressales; family Cupressaceae; genus Sequoiadendron; species Sequoiadendron giganteum. The sequence goes on from CM021104.1 coordinate 432,939,320, forward strand.
AAAAGACTCTTGCCTCCCCTCCTTTTGGTCTTGAATCACTTTTTTATAAGGAAGATCTTGTATCATATGTGGATAATTTGGTTGGTGATAGATCTCCAAACATGGTAAAACCTAGGGTTTCCAGTACTTTAGAGGTTTCCTATTTTGAGGTAGTCCTTGAGATTGTTGTTCGTGGTATTATGAATAAGATGATTGTTGGTCTTCAACTATCTCTTATAGGTTTCTTTATTTTAGACTCAACATAGATCAAGTGTAGTGCCTCTCATGTTCTGATACTCTATTACTGCTTTGGTGTGTGTGTGTTTGCTTCAGTGTGATTTTTTGGCTATGTTCTAATGCATATGTGATACTCTGTGTGACATCTTTTCTGCCATGTGTTGGGCGTGGCAGATAGTTATGCTCATTTGATTATGATAGTTGGACTTATGTGTGGGATACTCATGTTATGATGATGCTACCTTGTGGGTTATATTGATGATGTGATGCTTAGATATTGTTTACTATCTTTGATTTGGGTGAAGGAGACGGGGTGGCATCGCTCATTTGTGAGCGCCCTGCCTCACCATAACTCTCCTTCACAATGTGTTTGATTGTGAGTTATATGCATATGTACATGTTGTTCGATGTTTTTTGTTATGTAGGATTGTAGGTACCAGATGTCGACTCCACCTGCATTGTTAGGTCTGAGCGCATCCTATCTACCCAATGGTTTGATGCAGTTAGGGAGTTGGTAAGAAAGTACCCCTACCTATGTCAGTAGTTGGTTTAGGGATTGTTCTTTTCATGTCCATACTGCATTCGTGTGGGTATGGTTGTTCATTAATCATTTTATTTCATGAGTTTTACAAGTATATTTATGGCTTGGTTTAGTGCTTTATGATTTAAATTAAATGTTATTTCATGATGCAAAATATTAAACTAATGAAATGTCCAATGTTGCATATGATATTTATTCTTTGGAAAATAATGGGTGCATTAACACTTTATTGTTATTTTAAAACGTGAAGTGATTCTTTAAATTAAATAATATTGTTAAATAAATTATTATGGTTTTTTTTTTTAAAGAAATTAAATTAGGGGAAAACATTATCATATTTGTCTTTGTTTATAAAGTGATTTTGATTAAATAAACTTTAAACTTAAAATAATAATAAAGTTGAATATGGCTAAAATTATTATTATTTAATTGTTAATTGTCAAAAGTGAATTTATTTAAATGAGATATAAAGTATTTAAAAAGGTGCATTTATTGTGTAAATTAAATTGGAAGATTCTCTTCCAAATTCGGAAAAATGACAATTCTTTTGTTAAGTGGATTTTTGCATGGGAAGTTGTCGGAAAATCTATGACAACTCCTAACTAGATTTTTTGGAAAAAGATATATTTCCAATTGCTGCTTTTTCAAAAAAGCAAGTGGGAAGAAAATGAAAAATGGGGAAAATGTCTGCAACTCAAAATTTGTTGAAAATTTTACAGAGGAATAATTAATTCTTGAAGTTTTTTGTCAATTCGATCAGGGAAAATTCAATTTTGGATTTGCATTGGGGTTTTGTTGAATCCGTTGTTGCTAGTGTTTGTATGTCTATTTTTTGAAGATTTATTTTTGGCTGGATTTGCGCAACTTGTCCTCGAATCGAGCTTTGCGTAGGACTCTGGGTAATTTGAATTCTTATTTAGATCTCTGTAAATTTATTTTTATGAAAGAGGAAAAGAAATAATGTTTGGGGAAGAAAATGTATTCCTGTGTGTATTTGGGGAAAAATTCCCTTTCTTTGCAAAATCTTATTACCTGTTCATGGATTTCCCTCTTTCCTCTCTATATCCATTTCGAAAATTTTGTTGATCTCATTTCTCAGCTTGTAATCTCTGGAAATCCCCCCTCTCATCTGGAAACCCATCTCGTTGATAATCCTCTCGCCCTCTATAATTCATTTCCCCAATTTATTATTCTGGAAATCCATGCAATCCCCTCTATTTTGCTGCAAATGGTGTTCTTTGTATCATGTTGAGTATATATATATATATATATATATATATATATATATATATATATATATATATATATATTTGCATATATATATATATATATATATATATATATATGTATATGTATGTATGTATGTATGTATGTATGTATGTATGTATGTATGTATGTATGTATATATATATATATATATATATATATATATATATATATATATATATATATATATATATATATACCTCTTAATATTTTATTAAGCCACTGCTCTGGTTAGCGCCATATGGTGAATGCATTGGAAGGCCCTTTTAAAGTTTATGTAGCCTTTGTATTTATGTTGGGGGTGGGGAGTATCCCCCACCGCTCCCCCCATACATGGAGGGAGTGCTGCCAAGGCAACGCCACCCCCATGTTTGGGGGTGGGTGGCCAGCTGGGAAGCCAGACCGGTGCCCCCCTTTGCATATTCGCAGCCTTGTTGCTTGGATGTGCACTGGCTGTGATTCTCCCTTGTGTGATTTATATATATATATTGATATATGATTGAATGGTTATTTTAATATTCTGATCAGCATTTTATATATATTTTATGTGAAATGAGATATTTGATTATTGTTGTGTTTCAATTTCAGTTGCATTAGATGAATTAATATATATATTTATTCTTGTATTTGTATAAACATATGTATATATATACATATGTTTATACAAATACAAGAATAAATATATATATATATATATATATGCATATAGTGTATAGGTAGGAAATGAGAATAAGTATTTGGAAAAGAAATGAAAATAAAAGTAAAATATTCTCTCAAAAAACTTTATAATTAATGAGGAAAATATTATTGTTTTAAAAATCTGTTTGGAAAATGATTTCTTTTAGTTTGTTTTATGTGACAGAAAAATAATTGCATTTTAATATTACTATAGAAGTTGGATTTCCTTATTTTCCAGTCAAACTGTATTCAGGAAATATCAGATTAATTGTTTAAAAATTAAGTAGCTCAATCAGATTTTGGACTTAATTAAATAATAGACGGAATCTGATTTTTATTTTGTAACTGATTTTCTTAAATTAAAGTTTAGATTTCTTTTATTTAGGAAAATCAGAATTTAGATATTGTTGTGTGGAAAAGAATTATAATTAGGAAATAGAATATGGTTGAAAAATAGAAGTTAGTAAATAATTTATAATTGGGATTGATAAATTAAGTTAGTATCTTTAATTTTTAAAGGTATATTTTATTATGCTTATTAAATCATGAAATTATCATTGTTGCTCTTCAAATTATCTTTGTAGCAAGTTTATAGACTCAGTTATTTAATTAGTGAATTATTTAAATGTAGGAAGATATTTAATTAAATTAAATATTGGGTTTTGATTAAATAGAAATATTAGTAAATTTTTTTATCTTGTTTTAAATTGATGAAAATGATAATTTGATGGAGACTTAGATGATTTATTAATTAAATGTCTGATAGTTAATGTTGATTGTGTTATTAAATTAAATGTGACATTTTTAGCATGTCTTGTGCGGATTTAGCGTATCTCTAGAGGTTAGGGAAAATGTGAATGTTTTTCTATGGTTGCATTTATTTGGTTCATGTTGTTACCATGTGGGAGTTAGTGGGAGGTACCCTGTTGTGGTTATGATGCTTTTGTTTGAACATTGTGGTACCCGTCTCTTGGTTTTGGTTTTAGGGAAACCATAGGGGAGAGTGGCTCTTCTCGGGGCCAGTGTACAAGTGGTCACCCATGATAGAGTTTCCTTAATTAAGTGAAAAACTAATTAATTTACTTAGTGGGTTGGGTTAGTTATCACATAACAAGATAAAAATAGACACCTCAACCCTGTCGTTAGCGCTCCCTAAGGCTAAGGATGAGTGGGAAGACCTAGTTGGTAAGGTCATTACCTTGTCTTTATGAAAGGTAGTTGGCTCTGCATGAGTCACCCTATGGGGTGGCACCTTGAAATAGGATATATGGTTAACCATAGATGGAGGTGGCTCCTAGATTATAGGTAGTCTGGTGAATCCATTAAGGCCATGCGATGACACTCTCCCATTGCACCCTTTGTTTCCCTTGTTTTCCTGTGCCTCTAGAGTTGTGTTAGTTGTTTATTTTACTATTGATGTTTATGTTGTTTCATGGGCTTGAGTCTTGTGACATGTGTCCTTTATGATTGAGTCTGTAGCCGAGGGTTCTTTCTTATCGACTCCTTGCATGAGGGGTGTTCCTTTAGGCTCGCACGGTCGGGTGGAAACTCGCAATGCACCCATTGGGTCCCCATTTGTGATCAAGGCATGGATGCAATTGCACTGATCTCGGAGCTCGCATAGAGAAGATTGTTCCTTGAAGAATTCTCTTTCATTATTGTACTTTTATAATTTGGATTTTACCCTTCCCAACGCTATAAGGGAAGTGGCCTTGTAATGTAACTTGGAATTTTATATTATGTTGTATCTGTGGAAATATATTCCACATTTGTAATTTGAACTTTGAAGTTGAATGTAATATCATTTGATTTATGTTTATGAGATTATCTTATTCTTGATGTACTTTTATCATGTTTATTCTTGTTTCTTTATTCCACTTTAGTTAGTATCGCATATCATTTATTTGTTGGGTTCATTTAAGTAATGCACCATGCACCCCATAGGATTAGGTTAATGATTTATGTTATATCTATGTTGTATAAATGTTTAATGTTGCAATGTGTTATTGTTACTTACAAAAAAAAAATTATTATGTATTTTTTGTAGTTGTGTTATGGGGTTTGTGTGGCGGGGCATTACATCAAGTAAGAAAATGGGCACAAATTGTTTGGAATATCAAAGCGAGTGTTAACATAAGTGAAATGGAAAATGGTTTTTTTTTATTTAGTTTTATGACTCGTGATGATTTGTTAAAGGTGCTAACTAGGGGCTTTCAGGATTTTGACAAGAATTTAAAGAATTATTTATCTTTATGCAAATGGAATCCTAGATTTGATCCTTTGATGGATCTTGGTTTAGTATAGGTCCTACTTGGATATGTCTTCTACGGCTTCCTCTGGAGTTTTTGAATCATAAAATCTACCAAGGTATAGCTAACTCTTTTTGACATTTTCTTTCAGTAGAAAAAGTAAAACAAAAGAAGTCTAGAATAGTGTTTGTAATGATTTATGTTAATGTTGTTGTCAATAAGGTTTTACCTTCATCTATCTCTTTGAAATTTAGGTTTGGGTATGAACCAAATAATAGAATATAAAAAATATTGGTATTTTTTTCTAAATTTATAGGAAGTTTGGTCATCTAAGTGATTCTTGTAAGAAATAGTTACAAGACAAAAGCAAAGTGCTATTAGCTCAATTGTATCATGTTCAAGCCCTTGGTTGTAGAGAAGTATATTTGTAACAATGGGAACAAGGGGAAGGAGAACCTCCATTCTATTAATCAAGGGAAGGAAAAAGAGGAACCAAAGGAAGGAGAAGTGAAGGGTTTTAATAATAATAATAATGATATAGAACCATCAAATAACTTCTCTCAAGAGGAAGTTAGTTTTCTTGATAAAAGTGTTTGAATGTGGTGTTTAGAATGGTGAGATAGATTTAAGCAAAGAGAATGAAATGATTGATCCCAAGGATCCTAATCTACTTAAAGAATACATGATTAAGGAATTTTATTTAATTTCTTCATCTCCAAATTATAATGGGGGTCTTGAAGAGGGAGAAATTGATACAAATCTAAAAGTGCATAATGTAAAGGAGGTTAAGAATATTAAAACAAAGGATGAGGATTTTAATAGCTTTCCTATGAATCATAATAAATTTTTACAAGAATACCTTGCTTTGTTGGGATTTAAATTTAGTGAGTCTCAAACTGCTCCTATGAAGTCCTTAGAAGGTGCTTTGAAAGAGGAGTGAACTCTTAATGCGAAACCAAAAAATAAAAAAGAAGAAGATGTTGGAGGTGAAAAAAAACAAGGGAGACCTTCTCAGATGGAAACTTATGCTTTGGATGGTGCTTTAGGTAAAAGAGAAAACTTTGGATTGCCTTTTGGGGAAAAATAAATAAAAGAAATGAAGGTATTGGAGGCTCAACCTATAGCTATTAGTATTAGGGTGATACTGACCTTTCTAATATCTATAATGAAGCTAATTTCTTGGATTTTTTGTGGGTTGAATAACCCTTTTAAGAAGAGTCTTATTAAATGTTTTATTGTTGATCTAAAAATTGATATATTTCTCCTCCAAGAAATGAAGATGCAACAGTTCACTTTTGATCAGATTGTAAATAAAATTTGGTCTATTGTTGATTATTGTGTTAGTGATGCAAAAGGGGATTCAAAAGGAATAGGTACCTTATGGAATTATACTAGGATAAATGTTTCCAAAGGAAACTATTGTAAAAATAGTTTGATGAACTCTATAGAATATTTAAACACATCGGATAAATGGAATCCGATTAATATTTATGCTCCTAATTTTATGGTTGTTGGAGTTCAATTTTGGGATTCTTTATCCTCTCTTATCTCTAGTAGACATGCAGAGTAATTGGATGCTTGGTGGGGACATTAATACACCTCTATTTTCTTTAGAAAAATCAAGGGGTTTAGATGATTTCTCTTATAGCATGGTGGACCTTCTTAATTTTATTTCATCACATGGGCTTATGGATACATTGAACTACAAGGTTCTTTGTTTACTTGGTCCAATAGGATACAAGGAAGTAATCTATTAAATTTAAAGTTGATAGGTTCTTGATCTCTAATAGTTGGAATAATCTTCCTAAGAATACTTTATTTTCTCTTCCTAGAATGGGCTCATATCATAATGCAATTCTTTTAGATTGGGAGGAGATTGTGGCGAAAGCTCCCTTTCCTTTTAGATATGAAATAATGTGGAATTCTCACCTTGAGTTTAAAGATCTTGTTCAAAGTTGGTGGAAGCTCCCATGTCAAGGTACTCCAATATATTGTTTGGATCAAAAATTAAAAAGGGTTAAAGATAAGCTAAAAGGTTGGAATAGGATATCCTTTGGCAATATATTTCACAAAAAAGACCATTTCAACTAACCTAAAAGAGATTCAAGTAAAAATGGAGGAAGGAAATAATGATGTGGAAACTTGTGTTAAAGAAAGGGAGTTACATATGGAATGGAATAAAATATCAAAAATGGAGGGATTTTTTTGGAAATATAAATTGAGAATGCAATGGTTAACTAAGGGTGATAGAAATTAAAAAACCATCAGTCCATTATGAAACATAGAAACAAAAAAAAAAAGGTCTCTAGTTAAAGATAATGGTTCTATCCTCACTGAAGAGAATGATATAGAAGATGTTGGTGTCTCTTTCTTTAAAGAAACCCTTGCTAATTCTAATCCAAATATTTTTGGCCTTGAAGAACATTTTGCCGGTATTCCTAATGTGTTCTCAAACCAAGAACTTAAGGAGTTGGGGGAACCTATTCAGATTCAAGAGGTCAAAAGTGTCGTGTTCTCTTTTGGAGCTTATAAGGCTCTAGGGTCTGATGGTTTTCCTCCTGATTTTTTTCAATATTTCTAGGAGGTGATTTTTATTAACCTCCTAAATGTTTTTAGGGATTTATGTAGATCAAGAAGACTATCAAATGAAATAAATTCTACCTCCATAATGGTAATTCCAAATAAATATGATAATTCAGCTCTACAGGATTATAGACCTATAAGCTTATGCAATATAGTTTGCAAAAAAAATCTAAGCTTATTGTCAATAGGTTGAAGTTTGTCCTCCACAGAATGATTTCCCCTAATCAAAATGGGTTTGTTAAAGGTAGACTTATTATTTTAGACATTTCCTTGGCTACCCATGAGTATATTCACTCTATGGAGTTTAGCAAGAAGCTAGGTATGGTGCTAAAGCTGGATATATCTAAGGCCTATGATAGAGTTTCTTGGTTATTATTGTTAGATTTTTGTATAATTTTGGGTTTAAAGGTAGATTTTTAAATTTGATCAAAGCTTGTGTTACCACCCCGAAGTGTTTTGTCTTGGTGAATGGTATTCCAAAATGTTACTTCTCTTGTGGGAGAGGTTTAAGACAAGGAGATCCTCTCTCTTCGTATCTATTTATAATTATGGCTGAAGTTATTAAGAGGAATATCAAAATATAACTTGATTAAAGACTTCTTAAAGGGGTAAAAATTACTTCTTCTTTACCCCCTACTTCTCATCAACAATTCGTGGATGATACTATTATTTTTGGAGAAGCCTCAATGGTTGAGGCTACTCATTGAAAATATATTTTGGAACATTATGCCAGAGATTCAAGACAACACATCAATTATTTACTTCTTTAATGAGGATTAGATGGTTAAGGAAATAGTTATGAGAATAATAGGATGTCAAACTATTGTTATGTCGACTACCTATTTTGGTATTCCTTTAATCTCTAAGAAGTCTACTAATAACTATTAGAACAATATAATTGAAAGGATACAAAAGAAGTTGGTTGGGTGGAAAGGAAAGCTCCTTAGTTTGGTTGGTAAGCTTCAACTCCTCAAAGCTTCCCTTCAAAACATTATTGTTTATTGTCTTTCCCTATTTAAGATTCCTTCTTTTATAGAAAATAAAAATTGAGAAAATTCAAAGGAAAATCCTTTGGACTGGAATAGAATAAAATTCAAGGATGGATCTGGTTAGTTGGTAAAAGTCTTGTTTTCCAAAAACTTTTGGGGGCTTTGGTATTAGAAAGCTGAAAATTTTCAATAAGGCCCTTCTTGCTAAAACCATATGGAACTTCCTTGAAGGAGTCAAAGATTGAGTGGAGATTTTGAATGCTAAATTTCTTGTTAAGGATTTGACAAAGGGAGTTTCTTGTGATCCTTATATTTTCCAAATGGTTATGAGATCTAGAAGAACTTGTTAAAAATTAGGAATATAGTTAAATAGGGGATTAGAAGGAAAGTTGGTAATAGTTTGAAGATTATTTTTTGGGATGATATTTTGAACAACAGTCCTACTCTATCTTCATTTAATCAACTCAATCAAATCAAGAAGAAGCTAATTTGAGTTAATTGTAGGTAGCTTTATGGTTATATTGATTGGGGAGGTGACAGTCAAAGCTAGAATATTTTTGGGGAACAACTGACTAGTAGAAGGATTTTAAGGAGAGGGAGACAACAAGGGTGGGACACTGCTATACAATTTTTAAGACAAAAATTGGAGATTTCTTCTTCTTTTCTCATAATAAGGAGGATAAATGGATCTAGAAAAGAGTTCGTTTTGGGCTCTTCTCGATTAAATCTGCTTATGTCATGATGAAATAGCCTCTTCTACCTCTTATCATTTTTTATGGAATCATGTGTGGAATTCTAAATGTATTCCTAAAAGAAACTATTTTTGGTGGGTATTGTTCATGGTAATATCCTAACTATTGAAAGTCTTAATAAAAGATGATTCGAATTTATTAATATATGTTCCCTTTTCAATGAAGATGTTGAGAATATAGAACATTTTTTCTATCATTTCTCTTTTCCTAGGGAGGTTTGAACTTATGTCTGAAGGATTCTCTTTGTTGATTGGGTTTCCCTTAAGGATTTTATGGTTAATTAGAAAAAAATTCCTTTCTCTCACCCTATTATTTCAAATCTATGGAGGCAAATTCCTCCTTTTGTTTCTTTGAGATTATGGAAAGAAAGAAACAATAGGATTTTTAGGGATGATAATAAAATAACAAGTGTAGAAAAACATAAATGTTGGAAATTATGGGTTTTCAAATTTTTTGCCATCCTATCGAGAGCTTAGAATTAAACAAAACTGAGGGATTAAGAAATACTTAACTAGGTTAAATTAGGCTAAATTTTTGTGTAGAAGAAAAACCAAATGACTTCCTCCTAAGGAAGGATGGATAAAACTCAATTTTTATGGATGTTCAAAAGGTAATCTAGGAATGACTGTTGTGAATGGAGTGATTAGAGATGACAAGGGTTACCTAATTGAATGATTTTCTAAGAATTTATATACCTATTCTAGTAATATGATTGAAGCTATTTCTTCTTGGTGGGGTGTAAAGAGGTTAAAAGAGAGTGGACTTAACCAGGTTATCATAGAAGGAGATTCTAAGATGATTATTGAAATTCTAAAGGGAGATTCTTCTATGCCATGGATGATAAGAGATATGATGGAAGACTATAAAAATTTGATTGAGAACTTCCTTGATTCCAAGATAATTCACACTTATATGGAAGGTAACATGGCTACTGATGTAGCTTCTGATGAAGGTATCTCTTGGCCTTAATCGGTTTATTGGGGTTTTGATCAAATCCCACCAAAAATAAAAGAATTAATTTATAATGAAAGGTTAACTACTAGAACGGATTTTAATATTCATAATCATGATACTTAATCAGATATTGGCTAATAGGAGGAAGAGGGAAATTATTTTTATTATTCTACTTAAATTATCAAAGGTGTTAATCCTTTAGATTTCAAAGGTATGGAGTGAAATATTAATTTCATTAAGGAGGACATAAGTATTTTTTTTGGAAAGGGATAGGGACAAGAAATTATAGAATGGATTCAATTTTGAAAATCTTAGGTTGTGATTACAAGAAAAATGGTTTCCTTATAATCATTTTTATAAGGACATGAAAGGAATTTTAAATCCTAATGATACTTTGGAAATATACTCTATATCACACATGCATAACAATTTAATTTTCTACATGAGTCCTATGCCAATTTTTATTCATAATCTTTCGAGGATGATCAATAAGTATGAGTTTAAAATTATTTGTAGTAGTTTTCGGTACTACATTCATGACAAGTGGAATGATATTCAAAAGAGATTAGTTATTAGCCTGCCTCATACTAGGATATTTGATTTTTCAATTTTAAGTTGCAATTTTCCTTCGAGAGAAATCATAGCACTCTAAGTCTTATTCCTTTCTATTTATGTATTAAGGTGATTGGTTTTTTGGTCTTTAAGTTGGTATTGGGGACGGTTGGATGGAGAAACATGGGTGGATTGAGCAAATTCTCTGAGCCATTATCATACAATGTTATAGAAGATGTTGAGTTGTGGAAAAAATTTTAGGAGATTGGTCTTACACCCTTTTATGCAATGCAAAGGTATAATGGTGCGCTTACATCCAAATTTTGTAATTTTTGGAAGGGTGGATAGGTATCCATTGGTGGTTTTGACTTCTAGGTGAACCTACATCTCATTGCACCTATGACTAGGCTAAATTGCAAAGGTATTAAGGTAGAAAAGGCTAGTAATGGAAATTATCAAACGTTTATTGATAATTCCTTTGAACAAGGAGAAAAACTGGAAATATTTCAAAATGGCTTGAATAGAGAGAAATAATCCATGCCTTTAAACTTGGTAAGTCTTCATGTTATGAGATTTTTAACTTTAGAAGGAAGATTCATAATTGTTCATGGGTATCATTTCTTAGTATTGAACCATATTCACCATAAAGAGAGGATAATTATTCCTTTTTTCTACTTTCTTCCCTCCACTATTGTATCGATAAGGGGGATTCTCCCCCTTGCATTAGGGTCTCATATTAACTATTTATAAGTATGTGCTTTCCACCACCCTACAATCATGCACTGTCTCTGCTATCAAAATTTTGGAGATTAAGTTGATAGACAGTAAACCCCATATATCTCTAAAAACCCCTCTCTAGAGACTAAGCCAAAACCTAAAAAGGGTATTCTAAAAAGTGTTGAAGCCCCAAATCTTTCCCATAATGAAGATTTTTCGAAAGTTACCCCACAAAAAAGAAACCCTCTTTAAACCTTCAAGCATCCAAAAATAAAAAATTACATACCAATGTGAGTCAAGGGCCAAAGAGTGAAACAATTGAGATAATTGATGATTTTGAACCTAATCAGAAGAATGAAAAGAGTGGAGGGTTATGAGTGATAAGGTCTACCCATTTTTCCAATGCAAGGTACTAGAACAAAGGCAAAGATCTAAAAGGTAAAAATATTTTCTTTGAGGAGGATTTGAAGGATTCTTTGGATCAGGAGTTATTTCCTCAATTTGAGGAGGAAATCCTAGAAAATAGTATGCAAGATGAGGATGGATAGGAGGACAAGGTTAATATAAAAGAAGATAAAAATAGTAGTGGGGAGGGTATGGATTATAAAGAGTTTAGTAAAGAAGAAATGAATGAGATGGAAATGGGACAAGATAATGATAATGTTAACAATGATGAGAGAGGGAGGAAATCAACCAATAGGAAGAAACTTCTATAGAGTTTCAACATAGTGTAACAATCTCAAAAAATCTCCCCCTTTGTCATTGATGGAAACACCAGCTTTGAAAAATCATCAAAAACAAGAGCAGACCTACATCAAGAAACACTCCCCCTTACTTGGACATTTCTTAATTTTAGACCTCTTTCTTTCTCCCCTTTCTTCTTATGTTTGTCAAGATTCTTTTCTCTCCCCCTTTGACATCAATGGAAAAGGGAAACACTTGTAAACCACTTCAAGAAATACCTAAAAACTAATTTCTCTCCCATTTAATTTCTCTCCACTTATCTCTCTCCATTGCTCTCCCTGACTACACCGACCAAAGAAACCACTACCTACTCCCCTTAAGAGGTAGCCTTCATTAGTTCGGGACAAAGAATAAATCCTTAATTTCTCACCTGGTAGATGCACCAACTTAGGCATCTAGTTGAAAGGAGGGGAAATAACCCCTAGCTTCTACTTAAGATACTCAAATGTATCTTTTGGAATTGCCTTTGTGAAAATATCTACAATTTGATCCCTTTTAGGCACATACTCCAACTTCACTTTATTTTCAACAACTTTCTCGAGCTTAGAAAGTGGTAGCAAATAGAGATATGCTTTCTCCGTGAATGCATTACCAAATTTTTGAGATGTTGATAGCACTTGATTTATCACACAATATTGTAATACGTTCATCATAGGATACTATGATATCCTTCAATGCTTGCTTCATCCAAAACACCTATTTAGCAAGATGTTGTTATGATATATTTTGCCTCTATAGTAGATAGTGACACTAAATCTTGCTTCTTACTCAACCAAGAAACCAATCTACTTCCAAGAAAGAAAGCAACTCCACTTATACTTCTTTTATCATCTATACAACCTTCCCAAGCTGCATCTATATAATCACTCAAAAAGAAATTAGTATCCCTAGGATACCATAGACCAAAGTTTGTAGTGCCTTTTAAATATCTAAATATTCTTTTTATTGTTGCCACATGTGATTCTCTAGGATCTTCTTGAAATATTTCCATCTTAAGACATACTGCATGAATGATACCCAATCTACTAGCAGTTAGATATAGAAATCCATGAATCATGGATTTGTACTTACTCTGATCTGTCTTAGGAGATTCATCATTCTTTCTCAACTTACAACCAGTAACCATGGGAGTACATAATAGTTTAGAGTCTTCCATTCTAACCTTGTTTAACATTTCATTGGCATACTTTGATTGTGAGATGAATATACCTTTATCAGATTGATTGATTTGTAGCCCAAGGAAGAAATTCATCTCCCTAATCATTAACATTTCAAACTCATTTTGCATATCCTTTGCAAACATTTTACATATTTCCTTATTTCCTCCAAAGATTATGTCATCAAAATACACAACCACAATCAGGTCTTGATCTCTCTCAACCTTGAAGTAAATATTACTATCTATAGTACCCTTTTTGAATCCTTGTTGTAATAAGTACTTATCCAATCTTGCATACCAAGATCTAGGAGTCTGTTTGAGTCCATATAAAACTTTCTTCAACCTGTGGACCATAAAAAATCTTCTAATATCTGAAAACCTTATTATGGTTATTCAATGTACACCTCTTCTTCTAACTCACCATTTGAAAATGAAGACTTGACATCCATTTGATACAACTTGAAGTCTTAATGAGCTACAAAATCCAAAAACATCCTAATGGCTTCCATTATTTCTACTGCATAAAAAGTCTCTTCAAAATCAATTCATTCCACTTGTGAGTAGCCCTTACACACAAGTCTAGCCTTGTTCGTGATGAATTATCCATGCTCATTCAACTTGTTCTTAAAAACTTATTTAGTTCCTATCACATTCTTTTTTCTGGTCTTGGGACCATTTCCCATATCTAATTCTTCTCAATTTGCTTCAGTTCTTCTTCCATATCTTTGATCTAATTCTCATCCTTGCATGATTTAGTTCATGTTTTAGGTTCCACCTCAGAGAGTAAACAAAATTTTATTTGTTCTTCTACTAGAGTATCTCTTCTTGTCAACACACCTCTGCTTTTGTCCCTAATTATTTCATCCTCAAAATGATTCTTCTACACATACTTAGGAGTTGTAGGATTCTTTTCTGAAGCTTCTTCCTCTTCAACTAGCATCTCATTTTTCTCTTTTTCTTCTTCTTTGCAAGGGGGTTACTCTGGTTCATATCCATTTATCAGTACTAATATTTTGTGTGATTCTTCATGTAACACATCTCCAACTCTAGTCTGGGTAAGATGGTATTTTAATTTTGATTTAGCATTCTAAATGTTATCATAATGAGATTAGACATGGATGATTATGTGATAGGTTATCATGATTATTTATTATGTTGGATTACATGCTTAGTTATCACTATTTTTGTATGATTATGGACATGAAGGGATGATTTTGTAACACTCGTATTTGAGAGGCTTACGATATCCTGACCCTATTTTCGAGGATTGATGTTTCAACTTTATGATATATGTTATATGCACATGTACCTTGATGTGTGAGTGGAGTGATGTAGGTACTGAGTATCGACTTTGCCTAAATTCACAGGCTCGAGTGCACTCTTATTCTCCAATGGTGGTAATTGGAGGTAGTCGTACAGGCCAAATGTTCCCTACCCTGACCCGCTGTACCTTATTAGTGTAGTGTTCTTGTGTTGCCTTACCATCCAGTTACCTAACGGTAATGTCTAGATCACCTTTCAGTCATATGTGGTTTACTAGTATGCCTTGTTGAGGTATTTTGACTTGGTTTCAGTTAATCTTATTATGTGGCCATATTTTGGTTGTCAGTGTTTTGATGTGGTTTTAGTGGCATCTTGACAAGGTTCCAGTTTTGGTATTTTATAGCATTTATTGATGGGAGATTTGAATGGTTATATCCATGAGGTTTAAATATGCTATTTTAAATTATTTTTATTGATCATTCGAGAGAATGATATATTTCATTTAGAGATTTTAAATAATTTTATTAATCCTTTTATGAGCTCTTATAATCTTATTTAATCATTTTGGGGAGCTCGTGTATTTTAATGATTGGATTTAAATTATCATTTTGTGTGTTATTGTGAATGTTGGATATGAAGTGATTTTAAATTAATTTAATTTTAGAGCTTTAATAGTTTTTTTATTGAAATGCATTATTTCATTTTATTGTTTTGGGAGAAAATATAAAAAGGAAGGAAGTTTTATTTTGGGGGGATTATTCTTTTGAGAGGGGGAAGCAATTTGCTGCTTGGAGGAAAGAGGAGAGAACTCTACGATTTGGGGCAGCAAAGATGGGAAGAATTTCTGAGAAGGAATTTTTGGGCAATGGCTCCAGAGGTGCAGCATAGATTTTTTGCCTTGTTGTCCTAGTTTGGAACCCAGTCGCACCTTATTTTCAGACCATTCTTTCATTACAATTTTGATCAGCATTGAGGTATTTTTCTGTGGTTCTTGAAACCCTTGAATTTTTTGTGGTATTGAATACGATTTAGCTTAGAAATGGTGAGATTTGCATTTCCCTATGGCATATTTATTCCTCTATTTAATTGATTTGAATGCTGGGTGGTTGGTTAATGTTTGTGTGAGAATTGGTTTGTTGTTCAGTAGTTTTCTTATGGCAGACTTGATTGTGCATTTCCAGCTTGATTTTTAGCTTTTGATTGTTTTTTTTTAAAATAAATATAATTATCATGCCATACACTTTGAGACAAAGATGGAATTCACCTAGAAATGGTTAAATCTGAAATGGGTCGATGGAAAAATCTAATTTCTGGGCTCATTCATTTCTTTCTATTTTTTGCCCAAAATGTTTAAAACATTTTTAGTTTTTGCTCTTAAACCACTTGTTATAATTGTAAAATAAAAGTGGATTTCATGTAGAAACACCCTTATCTCAACTGGGTTGTTGTCTGATTTTCAATTCGGGCACTTTCATTTTTCATGTGTTTGTCAGCCATGCCTAAAATGACCTTTTTCTAAACAACACCTTATTTTTTGTCATAAAACAACAACACCTTATTTTTTGTCATAAAACTATAAACCAAAGGTGGAATCTATCTTGAAACGTTGAAGTTTGAACTGGGTCATTGTCCGATTTTTAATCTGGGTTCTTTGAATTTTTATGAGATTTCTATGCATCTTTCTCATGTGTTTGAATAGTAGCTGAAACCATGTTTTGTGCCATTGTCACTTGGTGGTTTTACGAGATTATTTAATGAGTTTAATACCAATTTTATGATTGGTTCTTTTTATGAATTGATGGTGAATTCTTGAATGGTATTTGATCTACTTGTTGACATATGTGATCAGCTGTTTAAATGATTTAGCAGCAATATTGCTTGGATATTTTTAAAAGCTTTAATGATGGTTTTTAGTGGTCTTCCACTATTTCATGTTTGTTATGGATTTCTCATTTGGCTAAATGAGATAGGCTTAATTCAAGGTCATTAGAGTAACCTTATAGATTAAAAGATAATAATATAATGAGTCCTCGTGCATGGCCTTGAGCACTTGAAAAGGCTAAGGATGCACTTGAGAAGGCCTATCCGTCTATGACGAGTTGAGTTATCCATATGTAGGACGTTGATTTTGGCATGTTGAGTCCCCTCATTTATATGAGAGGTGCACTTGTTTTCATGTGGTGCCATCCCTTCGAGCACGCATGATGACCCTCCATCCGATTTGCACTCTTGTATCTTGTATCTTGTAGTCGTGAGTAGTACCCGACATGTATTGTATGAGCATCTCCATGTTGTGTCATTGGTCTTATGCATTATATTTTGTGTTTGCTTCATGCATGATGTGAGTGTTGGACACATCTCACCCTTTCCTTGTTACTTCTACTTGGGCCTTATGACTACCTCTGAGCACAGTGGGGTGGTCTCTCTGGAGTCCACATGGTAGGGAGGCATTGCCACCACCATTGGGAACCAGTGTACATGATTATCGGAGAACCAGTTGGAGTTGTTTTCTCTGTTTTACTATCTTTTATGATCTGATGTATCTTATTCATGGTAATGCCATTGTACTCATATATATTCTTTTATGTATATTGTACTCTCATGAGAGATGATGTAATCATATTATTTTAATGTAAAGAAATTTGATTTGTTATATTTGTCTTACGAGTTCTGATGTTGGTATCGAACCCACATGTACTTGTTGATCATTATGGTTTTCTTTCCTTAGTTTTCATGCAAAAATTAGAACTATAAATGTGTTTTTCCTTCATGATATTGTCTGCAAAAGTTCTAAAGCATCAACGTTCTCTGTTGTTGTCTTGTTTGTTTCATCACAAGGTTCTGGAGAAGTGAGCTCTAGAACAACAAGTTCCAAAGCAAATTTTTGGAGTTGTCTGGTTTGCTCCTATTTAGATTTTCTCTAGAGGGTGGATTAGTCCTCTCCTTTGGGATGTCCCTTAGGTCATATTTGGCCATGTTATTTGTCATTTTATCAAATCGGTAATTACTTTATGTGTATGTTATTCTTCCTGTTAAAAAAAAAAATTATCTTGTCCTCTTTTGGCTTTTAACCTTTGAGGTTGCATAGCGAGATGTTACACTTCATCCACTTTGATGCTTGCATTTTCAACTATCTTCTTTAACCTTTTGTTGTAGCATTTGCATGCCTTGCTCTTTGTAGAATATTCAAGGAAGGTTCCTTCATCTGGTCTTGCATCAAACTTTCCTAGATTTTATTCATGTCTCCTAATATGGTAAGATGGGGAAAATCAAGCAACCTAGATTCTAGTGTCAACCATAGAAATGTCTAAGCTAATAACCCAATCTAAAACAAGAGAAAACAACAAGCATGAGGAAAATGAAAACATTCAAGTGAAAGAACTCCCCATATTTGAAGTTTAGTAACTTCTCTTGTCTCTCCTAAATTTTCCTTTGCAAATATGCCCTCAAATCGAATTAAACAAGTGCAAACATGTACAAATAGTGAGCATGAAAGTTAGAGATAAGTGGTTGTTAAATCGAAAAATGGAGGAAGAATTCATTAATAGACATCAATTCGAACAGACGGTCAAAATCGAGCTTCCAAAAATATTTCAAGATCAACAGATGAGAGGACATGCAACATAGAAGAGTGGAGGTTACAAAATGAACGGTCAAGATTAGAAATAGCCCAGAGTCAATCGATGGCTGAGATTAAAAAATGAGATAGTGGAGAAAGAAAATGAAGGAATTAAAAATTGAAATCAATTAATTCATGAGAAGGAATCTCTAGACAAGTGGAACATAAATTATTTATTTAAACTATTTATTTGAGGAATAGGTAAGTGGACATTTAATTAAAATGATTTATGCAAGCATTTTAATTAAATAGGAGGAAATGGAAAAAGGAGATTAAATAATTAATTTAGATTAACTATTTAATAAGGGAGAAGTGTTGAGAGATAATTAAATAATTTTGACAATTATTTAACTATAGAAGAATTAAAAGATTAATGAATAGGTAAATAATTAATAATAATTATTTAACTATAGATGAATGATGATAGGTAAATAATTAAATAAATGATAATTTATTTAATTATTGAAGAAAGAGGTATCAACGACGCAATTAAACTTATTTAATTGATCAAGGTAGAATAAAGGTCGAGAGATGAATTAATTAAATAATTAAAAAATATTTAATTATTAGAGGAATATGATCAAGGATAATTAAATAATTAAAATTATTTAATTTTGTAGAGATGAAGACCAAGAAAAATGACGCTCGTAGACCAAGACATTTTTCAATGTCTATAGTTTACCCCTCTTTGACATAATGTAGTTCATCGTGTCGTGTTAAATAAATTCAATCAAAAGATGGCCCGATGAAAGTATGGTAGAGGTATGCCCCATTGGAAAATTTGACAAATTTTCAAAAAAAATTCAAAATTTTTGGAAAATTGTCATGATAAGATAATTGGATCGCCAAGAGTTCAACAATGCAGAAAAAGATGATTTTGGAGGTCACTAAGGGGGTCAAATTTAGGTTCAAAGTTGTCCAAGAGTGCGCCCATTACACAAGCCAAGTGCAAACCCTAATTTTTAGGCTATAAATAGGAGATGGATTAAGAAAATAAGTCATTTGTGCATTCCAAATTTAGAAAACTTAGGAGCTCTAGGTGAGAAAAGCTATAGAGATGTCACCAGTTCTAGACATTGCACATAGAGGCTACCACATCCATACCTTCCATCATCCTAAGGGAGCACCTGCCCTGATAAGTACTAGAAACCCGCCTTGTGGTTTTTTCTATTTTGCGTGTATTTTTAGCTAGGAAAAAATTAGAAGGAAATTACGTTGCACAACATCTAGCACAATTACATGCGTGAACAACACAAATGATGCAGTTTGTCATAATCGTCATGTCATGACACAATTGCTTAGGTCTATAGGGTTAGGTTTTTCATGATGCAATTGATGTTTAAAGACACAAGCATGAAAACAGTGATGCATGTGCAAATAAGCAACACAGATGATGAGGGGTTGAGTGCAATTGACCTGAGTAATGTATTATCTTAGGAATGTGACACAATTGTAGTTGTGAGCCATTAAGATTTTGTGCATCACATTTGACTAAACAACGACACAATTGCCTAATGAAAAAATTTCCCCAGTTTAGGATAGAATGCCTTGTTCAAGTTAGGTCTACTAGGTCAAATGAAGACTTTAGATTAACTTGATGGATATTGTGGTGACTTCAGGTTGTACTACCCCTTATTTACATGTGAGAGTCATGATTGAATGTATTTTGACTATAGGACCAGTTGGATAATGTTGAGAGGTAGGCGTTGTTAGATCTCAGATTGTTCTGTGTCACCTATATGTCGGTTATCAAGGCAAATAGGGGCATGCTGACCATGTTGGCAATGTGGTGGCACTCCGAGACTTGCAATTTCCATCTACCAATCGGGGAGGCCACTGTGACATTAGAGGATGTGTACCAAATTTTATGATTTTTGATTCAGGGTGAGCAAGTAGGATATGACCCTATTCGAGGATTGTAGGCCCTCTATGATTACTATGATTGTGGTGATGATTCAAATCTTAGCATCCAAGGCTATGAGATCATATGGGAGACTCTATCCAAGAGATATGACATGTATGATTGCATACTATGCACACTAATTTTCATGGTGATGATTCCATATCACAGGGGTCATGGCTTCCCGGTAGGTTGGAGAGAGATGCTATTAGGGATGGTCTAGGAGAATATTGTATATGCATGGGGACCATGTCTATTGGGCATGTTATACTTCCATCTCCATGAAATTTCCTACAGAGGGTTTGATGTGTGGGATGTGTGTGAATGATATAAAATGTGTCTAAATACAATGGTTTAAATGTTGAAAACAAAAATAAGTGATTGAGTACTAATGCTAAGCCTAGAAAGTGGGCTATTCTTGAAATCACATTATAATATACAAATGACCTAGGAAACATAAACAAACTACTAAAAAAATGAATAGAATTGAAGAGGTACACCTAGGAAATGAAATGTGATTCAGAGAGACTCTGGAACCTTCAAAAATTTTCGCTGATGTTGACTAGGACACTTGTACCAATCTGGGTGACTTAGTCCCAAATCTAGAAAAACTACCCAAAAACCTGTTTCTACCAATTGGGTGTCCAAATCTACAAAAACCTTCAAAAAACAGGTTCAGTGGGACTAAGTCACCATTGTTGGTGACTTAGTCCAGTTTTGAATCTATGAAAATCAGAAAGTTGAAATGGAAGCCCTCGGTCTGTACTTCAGGTCTTCACAGGTGTCCACTTCTGAAACTCTGATTCTTGGACCTCAAAGTGAATTTTTGTAGACTTTTTTCCCTAGTCAACAAGGAGATGCCCTAAACAAGTCTTCAACCCATTCTTGAGTGATCTTCAAGCTTCCAAGATACCTAAATCTGCAAACACACAATGAGAGAGAATGAAATATGGATTGTTAAGGCATAGGGGTTTGCCTTGGTCAAACCCATTTTAGATAATTAAATCAAATGAAGAGACAAGATGATAAAGAATGAAATATGAAGTAGTAGATTTAGTACCTCTCCATGATGAGAGATCTTGGATTGTTGCAGCAATAGAGGATTCAGCCCTAGAATTCTTTGGAAATATGCCTTGATGACTTGGAATGCAGAAACCATAGCTCTCTTGAGAAGAGTGATGGATTGAATGGTGAATAATGAGTGATGTGTTATGAATTAGGGTTTATAAGATTGCATTTTAGGCAATCCTTCTAAAACATCCATTATTTTGATCCTCAAGGCTGACATGAAGGAAAAATAAACTAAAACCCTAACTTTTCCCACTTAAAACCTCAAAAATAGCTCCAATAGGACTAAGTCAACACCTTGGGCAACTTAGTCCACCTGGATAGGAATAATTCACTTAGATGGGCAACTTAGTCCCATAGGGGTCCCTTTTTCCAATTGGATTGTCTGGGAGTGAATAAATCAAGTTTATATGATGATTTTATCATGTATTTGATCAAATTAAGCCTTGGAATACACAATAAGGGGTCATAGGGGCCTATAAATGATGATGAAAATGATAATTGAGGGCTAAAATTCCAAAAATAGGATCAAATTAGGCACAAAATTTTCCCTTTCTTCAAAGGTATACATTTTTTGGCGACACAGGGACAAAGGGGTGGAGGGAGAGGAGACAAGGGAGGAGATGATGGAGGAGATGGTCGAGAAGGTCAGGGATGAGACTAACGTTGGAGGAGGAGCGATGGAGGACGGTGGGTGGTGGGATATTTTTCATCGGTCCAAGAGGAGGAGGAGGAGGAGGATCAACTAGAGGTGAGGGAAATAGAAAACATGGCAATAGAGGATGGAGAGTAGCATGCAGAGATGGCAGAGCTAGAGGTTGCACACCCATAGGTAGAGATGATGGAGGTTGAGGAGTATGCATAGGAGAGATAGGAGGAGTGTGCAAAGGAGGCAGAGAGAGTCCTTCAAGAGAGGATCATTATGGGGATGGATGGGGATGGATGAGGAGGATGGGATAGAGGAGGGAAGGGTTAGAGCAACTGAGGGTGCTACAGAGTAGAGGATAACTACCCTATAGGATCTAGTACAGGCCCTAGACATCGTGCTGAGGATGGTGCAGGTAGAGTGAGATGAACTTAAGGCTGAGAAAGACACTATCCAGATAGAGAGAGATTTAGCAGTCATTAGCCTCCAGTAGACAGATTAGAGGATGATTGATTTCACAGCGACATGTAGTTGATTGATGGTAGATGTTGCTCAGGAGTATGCTAGGGCTAGCATGGGGATGTAGTATTATAGAGACCTATATGAGATGGTTGTTCTTCCAAAGAGGAGAGAGCTGACATTTTCATGGATTTCAAGTGGATCCTAGCATAGCACACACAATAAGACTCACAACAGGCACTCCCATAGTAGGTCAGAAAGCGAGGAGACATCGGCCCCCAAACAGTCCACTCCTTATGATAGGCCACCAATAGTAGAGAATAGGTCTTTGGAGTCACCTTGATGAGAGGACATGGATGCCCTAGGGATATGAGATTAGGGCATCTCAAGCTAGAGCATATTTTGAAACTGTGTATGGACACTGTATTTTGATTATCGAGCCTATGAGCTCCATTTTGTTAGATATGAGACATTTTGACATTGTACTTATGACACACATTTTGAGCAATATAAGATATGATTTTTGGTGATGGTTTATAATATGTAGTTCTATGTGATTATGCTTTATGTTATGATTATGCTATGCTATGTATGTTTGTGCTTGTATGATGTCCATTTATACATTCTATATGATTGTGTGATGGTTTAATTATGATGGATGATTATGCATTTATGATTATGTTATGAATGTACATGCCTTTATGATATGTATGGATTATGAATGTAGTATGGATGACTGAAATTTATGATGTGATATGATATGTGATTGCAATTAATGTTGATGCATTGTGATGTCTATAGAATATGCATATAATGGTTAGAAATGTGTAATGTGAATGCAAAATGCGATGTAGGATATGATGTGAAATAATGATATTAGTAATGCCACATAATGTATATGAAATGTAGAAAATTCCAATGAACTATGATCATAATGTAAAATGCAATGTCATGAGCCATTATAGTATGATGTGATGAAATTTTAAGGCTATGTGGAAGAACTTTATGTTTTTGGTCAATACATGTGGCTTAATATGATGATGTCTTATGATGGTAATGCTTGCTATGATGTTACCTAACATGATATTGTATGTAGGATATTTTTGTGTCACAAGAATTTTTCAAGATGTAGATAAAATAAATTTTAGTGTGGAAGAGATGGATGCTAGCATGGAAAAAGGCAAGGAAGACAAAATGTTAGATGGGAAATGACAAAGGGAAGACTTTCATGCTTTTATATTTTTCATCATCAAGCATCAAAATTGTCACAAATGGAGCACAAACACCATGGTATTACATAAACCAAGGTGTGGAAGGTGACCATTTGTGAGATACAAGCAGTCAAAAGACAAAGCCAAAAGACAAGAAATGCCTGACTCATACTAACGACCCAATTGTCCTAGTCTTTTCACCAAGAAAAACCACAGACAACAAGAAAGGAAAAGAGATAATGATCCATCATCGCCCCTCTAAATATTTTTGGACATCCTTGAGGTAGCTAGTAACATGACCCCAAAAACCAATCAAAAAGATAAGACAAACTCAGACCAAAAAAGTGTTTTCCAGGGAGATAGTGTTTGCCAATAGTATTGATAATATCGATTGATTAGGTTGATTAGGTTAAACAAGAGGAACAAGATGACCAATTGATTGATTGCTTGGCCGAAGTTTATTGATAGATTGAAAAGGTTGATTAATTGATTTGATTGATTATGCCCAGTTTTAGGAAAGACACATCCTGCACAAGGAAAAAATAGTTTACCAAGATGACAAGATTGATTGACCAAGTGAAAAAATTGAATTGATTTGATAGAGTTTTATTGATATGATTGACCGATGTGATGATACCTAATTTTAGGAAACATATGTCTTGTATAAGGTACATAACACATCTGATAAAGTTGACCAATTGACCATTTTGATAAACACCTAGCTGGAAGAAATACATATCCTATTGAAGGTGAATGACAAGACTGACCAAAGACAATGTCTAATCTCAGGAAGGATGCATCGTGATAGAAGAAAAATGATAAAAACAAATGATACAAATGACATAATACCCTATTTTGATATAAGACCAATGAACTGATAGTGAATAATGATAAGGTAATTGATTGATTGAAGATTAAATATTTGCTAGATGTGTTTGTCTGTTGATTCGTGATTTGGTTTGAATATTGATTGCTTGTGGAAAAAGAATAGAACCAGACTCAAAAAATCCTAAAGGACTGACCTAGGACCTCAAGGGCTCATTGATTCATGGCCTTTCCTATGTTATACACGTAGAGACCTCGTAGTTCAACATGACAGGACTTTATATTATTTGACAAAAGACTGAGTCATTAATTTATTTGAACAAACCTAAAAGGACTAACCTAATATCTTGAGGGCTCATTGAAGATGATCCTTTCCTATGTAGTAAATGTGAAAAGACAATGTAGTTTGACCACTCTAACATAAACTAAATTAGACTCTGACTTTGACTTTATTTTTGGAGTTTTGAATTTTTTCTGATATGTTTGGATTTTGATGGTTTTATGATTTTTTTTGGATTTTGATGTTTTATGATTTTTTTGGATTTTGATGTTTTAAAAGGCTAATACCATGTGTTAGATCCCATGAATATGTATGTCAAGGAATTTCCCCCAGTCAGGTACAAGACTTATTTATTATGCACAAGGGGAATCTGTAGATGAATGCAAAGGATACTAAATGTCGGTGGTTCTTAGGCCATGAGAAGGGTGAAAAATATTTATTATGGATGAAAGATGTGTGAATGAATGAGAGGAGGATGAAAAACTAGGTGGAGTAATAGTAGACGAAGGAGCATCGACTGACTACGCATGATGCCTATTTTCTAGGTTTTCACCATGGTACTTATCCAAAGCGTCACCGAATTGGTTTTTACTTTGGACAAATTATTTCTCCTTACCATTTTTTTTCATTTTCTTGTTGTCACCAAAATGCCTATTTCCTAGGTTTTCATCAAGGTGACTACTTTTTTGATTTTTTGATTTTTTTTGTATTTTTTGACTTTTTGAAGGGATACTCTAAGAATTAAGTGTAGTACTTGTGAAGGTGCATGTTGTTGATGGGTTCAGACAATGGTTCACCTTTACGAGTAGAGATTTGATAAGCACCATATCCATATGCTATTTTGATGATATAAGGGCCCAACCAATTAGGTTAAAACTTTTTGGGCTTTTCTTGATCTATCTTATTCTTCAGATTCTCTTTTAGGACTAAGTCACCAATATCAAAGCTTCTAGGTCGAACCCTTTTATTGTAGTTGCATCGAAGGCAATTCTAATATGTTTGCAAATGTTTCAAGGCATTCTATCTCTTTTCATCCAATAAATCTAGCTCAAGTAGACAAGATACACGGTATTCTTCTTGATCAATTAATCATTGCATATATACTCTTAGAGATGGTAACTTGACCTCAATAGGAAGTATGGCTTTAGATCCAAAGATAGGGAATATGGAGTGGATCCTGTAGGGGTGTGAACACTAGTATGGTAGGCCCATATAGAAATATTAAGTTGGAGATACTAGTCATGACCAACATCATTGACAGTCTTCTTTAAGATTTTAAGGATAGTCTTATTAGATTTCTCGGCTTGTCCATTACCCTAAGGGTAATATGGGGTAGAAAAATGGTGTTGGATATGGAGTTTTTCACAAATTTCATGGAAAATTTGATTCTTAAAAGGGATACCATTGTCTGTAATGATGGACTACAAGATATCATAGTGGTATATAATGTAATTCGGGATGAATTTGGATATTTTGTTTCTAGTAATTTAGGTCATCAGGATGGCTTCAATCCACTTGGTAAATTATTTTGTAGCAATAAGGATAAACTTATATCCATTTGTGTAAGTGGGATGGATCTTTCCAATGAGGTGAGTCCCCATTGAGAAAATGGCCATGGTGATGTGAGCAAATGCAAGTCCTGAGCTAGCGCATGTATAAGATCTCCATGAATCTGACACTGGTGACATTTTTTCACAAAGTGATAGGCATCACGTTCCATTGTAGGAAAATGATATCTCATCCTCATGAGACTTTTAGCTAAGGTAGGACCAGAAAAGTGAGCTCCACATATACCATGATGAACCTCTTGTAAGGTCACTTGTGCATCATTTGAGTTGAGACATCGGAGGAGGGTAATATCAAGACTATAGAGGTAAAGGGTATCTCTAATGATGACATATTCAGAGGCTTGTTAGATAAAGGTTTTGTATTGGTTGGAGAAAAAGTCGGGAGGAAGAGTCTGGTCATGCAAATAATTGTAAATGTCTTTATACCAATGAGATTCAAGACCAACAAGTTCACACATAAGTTTAAATTTTTAGACTTCGAACACAGGGACCAATAGTTGTTCTACCAAGAACTCATTGCAATGCATTATTGGGAATGTCCAAGAGAGATCCAATTGTTGTCATTGTGTTAGCTACTTTGTTTTGGATTCTCAGTATCTACTCAAAGGAAATAGCATCAAAGTACAGTCTAAAGCTATCCACCATGTGCTTGTAGGGCATCAGTTTCTCATCTTTTGTATTATAATCATCATTTACTTGTTTGGTCACTACTAGGAATCACCATAAACTTGAAGATCCTTGATTTTCCATTTTATTGTCATTCGAAGTCTTGTCAATAATGCTTCCTACTCAGCTATTAATTAGTACAAAGAAATGTTATTCAAAATAATTTAGGAATGGAATCTCCTTGAGGTGTGATGAATAAGATACCAGATCCTGAACTAGGACTTGTGTAATATCCATCAAAGTACAATTTCCATGTTGTTGGTGTTTCTATGAAAAAGAATGATTCATTTGGAAAGTTGAATATTTAAGGATGATATGCTTGCACTAGTGCATCTATGAGTTGATTAGCTATCACTTGTCCTTTTATTAATTTTTTTTCAGCATATTCACTTAATATCATAACCCACTTAGCTAATATTCCTATCAGAGCTGCTTTATCGAGAATATACTCTAGAGGATCAATTTTGGCTATCAGTTTTGTCTTGTGGTTCAACATGTAATGTCTCAATTTTTGGGCTGCAAATACAATTGTTAGGCATGTTCATTTAATAGGGTTGTATTTTAATTCATATCCGACCAAAGTGTGACTGATGTTGTAGATTGCTTGTTCTTTACCATCACTATCATTTTGTGCCAGCAATGCCCCCAAGGTTGATGTAGTTGTTATCACATACAATATTAAATGGCTTCCATCAATAGGAGGCATAAGAACTATTGGAGTTAGTAGATAAATCTTTATTTTATAAAAAACTTCTTGACATGCCTTTGTCCAATTGAAGGGAATTATTTTTTGTAACAAGTGTTGAAACATGTGAATCTTATCTACTAGTTGGGCGATGAACCTACATATTAATTGCAGTCTTCCTTGTAAATTCCTTAACTAACTGATATTGGTTGGCACTAGCATGTCCAAGATAGGTTTGAATTTTGTGAGATCAACCACTATTCCCTTGTGAGAGAAAATATATCCTAGAAGTTTTCCTAATTGGACCCTGAAAACACTTTTCTTTGGATTTAACCTGAGTTTATACTTTTCAGGTCAGGTGAAAATCTTATCCAGGACTACTAAGTGACTACTTCATTCTAGATATTTTGAGAGAAGATCATGAACATAATCCTCCATAACCACATGCATATAATCATGAAAAATGGTAGTCATGGATCTCTAATATATAGCTCCGACATTTTAAATTCCAAATGGCATAAATTTCCAACAAAAAGCTCCCCAAGTGCATGTAAAGGTTGTCTTTGGTTGATCTTTAGGAGAAATTATTATCTGATTATAGCTTCAGAATCCATCCATAAGTGATAGCATTTTATATCCAGCAGTGAGGTCAACTATGATGTCAATATTTGGTAAGGGAAAATCATCTTTAGGACAATCCTTGTTAAGATCTCTGAAATTTTTGCATACTCTGATTTTTCCATTCAGTTTTGTGATAGGAACAAGATTTGATATCCAATCTGCATAATCAATAGAGTGTATGAATCCAACATCCAAGAGTTTATTTAGTTCAAATTTGACCATGAGTGAAATTTGTGGATGCATTTTCCTTAGCTTTTATTTATATGGTTTGACATTGGTAATAGTGGCAAGTGATACAGAACCATCTCGGGGTCCAATCCAAGCATATCAGCATATGACCATGCAAAATTCACTTGTCTTTTTGAAAAGAATGTTTTAAACTCAGGTTTTTCCTTGGTGGTCAAAGATGTTGTAAGCTATATGATTCTAGAGTTGTCTTGTGTCTCAATGTTCACTTCTTCTATTTCTTCAATAAGCAATGGTGATCAATCTTGGTCTATAGGGAGACTATCTAGTACTCCATCCTTAGGTGCCTCAGAGAGGTTTTCACCTTTGGATACATCCTTTATTTTTACTTTTTCATAGTCAACAAGCACCTTTTTGTTTTCACCTAAAGACCTATTATTTTTATTTTGAATTTTTTTATTTTCACTTTTGTAACTAGAGCAAAGGATAGCCTCACCAAAGTATGTTGCACAATTGAGCTCTATGAAAAATCCAACCATATGATCCTCACTTGGTATTCCTTCACGAAGTCCCATGAACTCAGCAATTGCTTTGTCGTTCTCGAATGTATCTAAATTTGGTGGGTCTTGTTGATCCCAATCTATTAATTATAGGTAAACAAGGGGAAAGCCATCATCGGTATTGTCAAGGGTCATGGAGTAGGAAGATAAGGTAAATATGGAAGTAGAGTCATCAAGTTCCCAGAAGGTTTCAATCCAAAATTCCATTTGCAAAGAGATCTTTTGGTGGGGTTTTGACGAATTTTGTAGGGAACTAATCATGATCATTTGACTGAATCTTTTTTCAAGAGTAAGCTCGCCAAGTTCTCTAAACATTTCATCAAGGTCAAGGTTAGTAGTGGAGGATAAAGAAACTCATTCATACTCATTGGAATCCATGTCAAAGTTGTAAGGCTCCTCAGATGTGCCGGTCTCATCTGAAGCATCAACAACCTTAGTCAAATTCCACTTAGTACTTGGAGGACTCAGTTCTGGTGGAACATACACTAACACAACATATTTTGGCAATTTAGGAGGTAGTAAAAGTTCCAATATCATTTTTTTGTTTAGACCAAGGCTATTTTTTTCATCATATCCTTGTTGCTTAATTAAAAGGAAACCTTTTGGATATCATTCAATTGGTAGCTTTTTAGGTTTTGTCTCCTCCTCTTCTTTATACAGCCATGTGTAAATGTGGTTATCTAGAGATTCTTTAGAAAAACCTCCCATTTAGTGAAAATGGTAGGAGGATTGTGGATGATAACCTTAGGATGCTTAAGATGCAGTTTTCATAAGAATTTGGTGATTTGGGTAGCTTTCTAGTGCAGAATAAGCTTTTCATACTATACTCTACATCCTTTGTCTTGAATCTAGATTTCTAGTGTGGATGGTGGGGTGAATGGAGTGGTTGATTTGATAAGGTTAAATGGATAAATGTAGTGTGATGAAGTGGAATATGAGGCCTCTCGATTTATGGGTGTAAGAGAGGGGGATCAAGCACGTCAAGGCCCTAGGTCATGGAGGGCCGAGAGTAGTAGGATTCCCTAACTTAACTCAGTTTAAAGGAGTGATAGGAAAGGAAAGATGAGAATGACGAGGACTATAAGGTCCTTTTATCACTTTGCAAACTTAAGATTTTAAAGGAGACTAGGCGAGTCATTTTTTAGGATCAACTCTATGTCTTAGATAGCTCTCTATCAGAGGATAGAAGTGCATTTCTAGGATGACAACATGGCGCTCTAGTGTCTCTCAGGTGTGTTGGAATCTATACGATCAGAGAACTAGGAAGACAAGGTCTAAACACTAGAAAACAAAATAACAACCTAGTTAATGATTTCTAAGCAAACAAAATAATACTATGAATAAGAGACATATAAATGGATGTGATAAAACAAGTAGATCAAAGCAAGAGTGACAAGAATGATCTCACACAAAATCTTGTTTTCCATCTAGCTCCGTGAAACACGTCCACCTACATACAACAAAGAGGAAAATTGTTGGGGGCCTGTATAGGGGTTTGCCTCAGTCGGACCCCTGTTTTGGTGTTTCCACCTCCATAGATAGCCAAGTTTGCAATGATATAGAAATAGTATGATAAAGAAGGAAATGCAAGCAAAGAACACTAAAACACTAAAAAATAGTAATGTGCTTACTCAACCAAATAATAGAGGAGATGAGTAGAAATATTACCACCTCCACCAAGGGAACTCAAGGCTAATGGGGGAGAGAATGAGAGGAACTCAAGCCTCTGTTGCAATGGTGTTGATCTACACTTTCTCTATTGAGTTGATGGAGTGATGGAATTACTGCTATGGAGTGCAAGAATGTGCTTGAATGCTTGAAGTAAGTGCTTGAATCTATAGATGAGATTGTCTAAGAGGATACAAATGGAATGAGAGTGATTAAATTTAAAGGAGGAATGAAGAAAATGGCCATATTCAGGTTGGTCGGCTTAAGAGGGTGTTACAAGTCAACTTCCAATGGGAAGTGTAACACCTTTGCAAGCTCTAGTCATAGGAATCTTCCAAGGACGTAAGCGCACTACACAGATGTTTACGCACTACATGGGTGTCCTCAAAAATTATTCCTCCATTGATGCTCAAAATAGGTGCCAAGTGGAATGAGGATAGCGGGCTTATGTGGAATTAAGCCTCTAAATTTGGTTTTCTTAAGTGAAGAGGGTTAAAAGGGGAATTTTCTTAAGGGGTGCAAATTTGTTCCTATACATTTTCCCCCACTTTAGTATGAATTAATATTGATGAGTGCTTCAGTAAAGTAGATCAAAGAAGCAGTAGGGTTAGAGATGTATACCTGAACTGTCGAGGAAGAAAACCATGATTTGGCGATCCCGAGAGTGCAGGATAGGAAAATGACTTCATAGCTCTACAGAACAATGAATTTGAAGAAAGAAAGCACCTTATAGGCTCATTGACCCGCAAGGAAGGTATCCTCCAAGAACTCTCACATGGAGGAGACTGAGAAAAGTGCCTTACAGACCAGCAGACCTACAAGGAAGGTATCCCCCAAGAACTCTCACATGAGGGAGATTGAGAAAAGTGCCTTACAGACCCATAGACCTACAAGGAAGGTATCCCCCAAGAATCTCACATGAGGGAGACCAAGAAAAGTGAACTCCGTAGAGTTAAAATGTAGTGACATATTTACTCGCAGATAGAACATGTTAGGAAGTGGCCACATAGGAAAGTAAGAAGATAGCCACACAGATCGTCGATAGGTTGGAAAACTTTCAAAGGGGCCCCTTGGGAACCCTTCAAAAGGAAGAGGGGTCCACTCAAGGGACACACTATTTAAAAGCGAGGTCTAGTCAAGTTACCCTCGAGCTAGATGCAAAGATGTAAAGTAGGTCTAGTCAAGCTACCCCTAAGCTAGATGCAAAGATAGGAAATAGTTCTAATCGGGCTATCCCTGAGCTAGATTCCATAGAACTTACTTGAGATATAAACTTTTGAGGGGGTCCCTCAAGAACCCGACGTAAAAATGAGAGGGTCCACTCAAGGGATGAGTGGTTTGAAAGGTTGTTCCTTATTTCTCGAACCAATTCATCATCAAGGAATCCTTCTGAAAGATGTTCACTTCATCAAGGAATTCAAAAGGAAGAATATGCCCCCACATGAGGAAAAGATCAAAATTGTTCCCACTTCAGAGGAAAGTTTCCAAGTCCTTTCTTTGCAAACCTGTGATGAAGGAAACATGTTTGGTTAGGGTTTCAAGTTGAGAATGCAACTTCAACAAAGAAGTGTGTGAAGGTTCTTCAAGAAAATATTTGTTGGAAACAAATGCATTTTCTAGAGATCCAAGGCAATGTAGAGGTGGCGTTGTCACACATGAGAGGGAAAAATCAAGTAAAGAAGAGAGAAAGATAAAGAGAAATAAAAAGGAAAGAGAATACGAACAAAGGGCACATGGGGATCTGGTTTTGTGGGGTCTAATTTCTACTTGTTTATATAAATAGTAGGTAATCATGGTGCAAGGAGAAAGATCATCACTCCCCAACTAGATCAGGAATAATGGATGGAAAACAAAGTAAAAATAAAAAAATTGGGTCAACATGGAAGGGAAGCCTAATTTTTCCCAATGCTTTGCATCATCCCCAATTTTCTAAAATTCAATCAAAAAAATGGAAGAATGATGATACAGATAGAAGAAGGTTTACAATGCAAAAACCACGCCTGTATTTGAGCACCAACAAGGGTGATGAGGGTCATCTAGGCACATATAGCATGATCATGGGGGAACACATCACAACACACACATCTAAACTAAAGATAAAGAGGAGGTCTCCCCTTAACATTGGTCAACTAATAGGTCATCAACTTCCCACTCTAGATCATTGTAGAGGGAAGGAGGATGGGCTTCTAGTGGTGGAATGTTAATGGGAGGAGCTTCCGACCCTCCCACAACAAGGGCTAAGGAAGAAGAACCTGTAAGGTCTTCGTCAATTAACTCTTGTGGGTCTAAGGTCAATGATTTCATGAAGATCACTGAAAAGGTAGGAACTTCATCAACTGAGCTAAACATGCACTTAATAGGAGTGCCATGTTTCACCTCGACAGACAGAGGATTTTTTGCCTAAGATTCATCGCTAAGCTCACCGAGTGATTCAGGAGCAGTGACAAACTTAAGGGAAGCCAAGACTAGTTCCGTTACTAGGACGAAACAAATCAGCATGTGGACACCTTTCAAAGAAGGTGGGCTCCTCTTACATTCTCCATGTTAGGAGGACCAATATCTACCTTCTTCTTCATTGGAGGAGGTGAACTCCCTATAGAAAAGGCCAAAAGGGTAGAGGAAGAGGAGGAAATAACCGCAACAGATATGAATGAGGTATTAATCATATCTATGGGCTTCAGGAAGGGTGGGACATCCGGAATGGATGTCAACAAAGGTGGTTCTACCGAAGGAGAAATGAACACCTGCACCTTTCTAGGTTTAGGCTCATTTGCACTTGTAGTGGGAGTTTGATGTAGAGTGGCAGGGAAGGTAAAGACACAACTATGATGGAAAAGACAATCCAATTCAACACTTCTCTCAAATACTCTTACAAGGAGTCATAAACTCCATTAAACTTTAAGTGATCAACCCCCACACACCTAGGGTTCAAAAATCATACCACCCACAAAGCTTGGAAGAATTTGGATCATATCACATTAGGACAAAAAAAGGTTCAACAACCCTCTAGCACTTAGGTTTCAACAAACAACTATCACTATGGTGATTATGACCTCACTCCTTCTTAAGGCTTGTAGCCCTTACCCGGTAGGATAGTCAGAATAAAAACCACATGAAGGACTATCAAGACATCAAACCCATGGATTTAGACATCCCACATGGACCCCTAAAAAGTTCCAAAACCTTTCCTTTTGACTGTTAAGGCATAACTCACAATGACCTTTTCTACTGCTGCTCCAAGAGGCCTAAATCATAGACCTACACCTGGGTCTTGAATATCTTGGCTCTCCCCTTCACACCAAAGACAAAAAAAAAACTCCCATAGGTTTTCCACACCTGTTACCATCATTTCTAAGTTCCCCCCAAATAGATTTTCCAGAAACCAAGCAAAACTCACTTTTTTGCTTGTTAATTAGGCTTGCCACATAGATATGTCAAGCCAAGAATCTCACAACAGTTCCTCCAATGAGCCTTCCATTCTCCAATACATTGAGGAAATAATAGTATAGTAATATACCTTCCATCCCACTTGGATTTAGCAACTCTACAATGTGGGGATGGAAAAAACACACATTATTCACTCAAAACCTTGATTTTGAGGGTTTTCAAACCACCCAAGAGTAAAATTAAGATATCTCCCTCGATACTAAATGGAATCTCACCACTACAACACAAAAAAGAAATATTATTCAATTACCTATCCAACCATTATAGTCTTGGAGCATGAAACAATATGTACAGACCGTACCAAGTACGGGATCATAAATTTCTTCAAGAAAACACAGAAATTAGCAAACTCTTTATTGAAAACTTCTTCCAAAATTCAAGGACAGCCTTGAATCAACCAAGATAGGCCTATATGAAGCCTTCCAACCTCCTCCAACTTCATCCAACTTAAATTTTAATTAGTTGGCCGTTGAAAACACAAAAAGACTTCATTTTTGACTCTTCAATGCCTAATTAAGGCAATTTAGCCAACTTTCACCAACCTGCCTACAAAGATACCTCCAAATTGTGTGAAATTCATCCAAAACTCCTAAAAATGAACAAGATGACTCCCCTCATGTTTATAGATACATCAAGGCATCCTTTTTTCTTAATTTTCCAAAATTCACTAGACTTACAAAGGAGGATGGAGGCCTTGTTTGTAGAAAAAGTTGGTCATCAAGACCAAAATTCCACCAAATCCCTAGGAGACATATTAAAAAGAAATGAAATTTTCCATGAGACCTTATTCCAACATTAAACAAAGAAACAAAATATAAAAAATGATTCTAGGTCCCTTAGACCCATGGGTTCTCCTGCACCATACTCCCAAGGAAGAAAAAGATCTCAAGTCCTCTTTGAGACCAGGTCTTCTACAATAGTCCCATGTTTTTTAAAGTTGGTTTCAAACATCCAAGTGGTATCCTCTTTAGGTAGACCTTTCCACAACCAAATACTCCTTGTAGACCTTCCTTGTAGTCCTTTTTGTCTCCTTGGTGTCTAGGATGCATTCAAGAGTCATAGGTTGGCTTGGGGGTAATTTCTTAACCCAATCTTAATCTTCCATTGGTGTTGGACCTGCTGCATCCCTTACATTAATAGAAGATTTGAAAGGATACAAATCAGAAACATTAAAGATAGGAGAGATTAACACCCCAAGAGGTAGCTCTATTTCATAAGCATTTTGGCCAAACTTGTGGACCACCTTGCAAGGTCCTATATTATTCATCATGAGTTTAGTATAATTTCCCTTTGGAAGTGTCTCCTTCTTCAAGTGAGCCATCACCAAATCTCCAACCTTGTATTGAACATCCCTCTTCTTCAAATCTACTCTTTCTTTGTACTTCTCAACATTATTTTGTAGAGTTTCCTTCATTTTTTGATGGATATCCCTGATTGTAATAGCAAAGTCCACTCCTTGAGAACTTCTCCTATCAGCTCCTTATAGATCTCTTAACTTGTAGACCCCTCTAGGGTGCATGCCAAAAACTACTTCAAAAGGGCTCCTACCAATGCTCCTATTCATGGAGTCATTGTATGAAAATTCAGCCTGAGGTAAAATCAGATCCCAAGCTTGTCCATGCTCCTCGATAATACATCTCAAAAGATTTCCCAATGATCTATTCACCACTTTAGTTTCCATCTGTTTGTGGATGGTATGTAGAGCTAAAGGATAGGTTTGTGCCAAGTTTCTTCCACAAGGTCCTCCAAAAGTGACCTATGAACTTATAATCCCTATCAAAAATAATTCTTAAGGGAAATCCATGTATTCTAACAACCTCCTTAAAAAAGAGACCAGCTATACTAGATGCATCATTGGTGCATTTACAAGGAAGAAAATGAGCCATCATACTAAAACTATCAACCACCACAAAAACACTATCAAAACCTCTTTAGGTTCTAGGCAACCCCAATACAAAATCCATACTTACACTCTCCCAAGGCCTATTGGGAATGGGAAGTGGTTGATAGAGCCCTAAATTTGATGAAGCTCCCTTTGCTCTTTGGCAGATTCTGCATCCTTCCACAAAAATTCTCACATCCACTTGCAACCTTGGTTAATAGTAGTACCTCCTCACTTGTTCTAAGGTCTTATCAAGGCCAAAATGACCTACAAGACTCCAACTATGTTTCTCCTTTATAATATTCTCCCTCGCATTTGGGCACACACAATTGGATTCCTTTGAAGAGAAAACCATTCTACAATAGAAAATCAGAGTATTCACCATGAAACATATTCAAATGCTGATAACAAATGTTGTATACCTCAAAATTTGCATCTTCATGATACGTGTTTTTCAATGCATCAACCCCATGCTTTGGAGCTAGATCTCTTGCACTACAAGTTCCCTTCTACTGAGAGCATCTGCCACCTTATTTTCTTGGCCCTTCTTATGCTTTATTGTGAATTTATAGGCTTGTAAAGACTCCACCCACTTCATGTGCCTATGATTGAGTTTATCCTGTGCATTCAAGAAACTCAAATCTTTATTATCAATATAGACAACAAATTATTTAGGTAACAATTAGTTCCTCCACTTTTTGAGGGCTTGGACCATAGCATACAATTCCAAATCATAGGAAGAATACTTCCTCTTTTCTTCATTCAGCCTCTCACTAAAAAATGCAATTGGTCTATTTTCTTGGCTCAAGTCAGCCCCTATTTCTTGGTTACTAGCATCACATTCAATTGTAAAAACCTTATCAAAATCATGGAGCACAAGTATAGGTTGTTGTGCTACTCTCCTTTTCAGATATTCAAATCCTTTATCAGCCTCATTGGTCCAAGAAAACTTACCCTTGTTACCTCCTTTGATGGTGTCCAAGATGGGTGCACAAATTTGACTAAAGTTCTTGATGAACTTTTTATAAAAGATTTCAAGTCTATGAAAGATTTTCACATCTCCCATGGATTTTGGTGTTGGAAAAGTAAGAATATCATCCACCTTTTGAAGGATCAATCTTCAAACATCCCTTGGAGATGATGAATCCAAGGTACACTAGTTCTCCCTTCATAAATTCACACTTTTCCATGTTGATCAATAGATTCTCCTCTTGTAACCTCTTCAATACCATGTCAAGGTTCTTTAAATGTTCTTCTTTAGACTTGCTAAACACAAGAATACCATCTAGATAAACCACAATAAACTTTCCAATGAAAGGTCTCAATACCTCATTCATAAGGTGCATAAAGGTGCTAAGGGTGTTTGACAACCCAAAGGGCATCACCAACCATTCATAGAGGCCCTCATTAGTCTTAAAATTTGTCTTCCATTCATCACCTTCTTTGATCCTTATCTGATGATAACCGCTTTTCAAATCAATCTTAGAAAAGTAGGATCCCCCTGCTAGGCAATCCATAAGGTCCTCCATTCTTGGAATTGGGAACCTATAGCTAATTGTGATCCTATTAATGGCTCTTGAATCATTGAAAATTCTCCAATTCCCATCCTTCCTTGGTGCTAGGACAGTAGGAACAACACATGGGCTCAAACTCTTTCTCACTAGCCCCTTATCCAACAAATCTTGCACTTGTTTCGCAATCTCCTCATTCTGAGTAGGTGTCATCTTATAAGAAGCCTTATTGGGAAATGTAGGCCCTAGAATCAGGTCAATATGGTGGCTTATATCCCTAATTGGAGGTAGGGAACTAGGTAGTTCATTTACCATTATGTCCATGTAGCTTTCCAACAACTCTTGGACCTCTCTAGGTGCATCTTCCTTCTTCTCTGTGGGTAGATCTGCTTCACTCTTTGGCTTCATAATCAGGAAGAATCCTCTTCCTCCTCCTTCCTTCAAGGTCTTCATGAAATCCTTCTCACCCACCATAAAACACTAGGCCCTTCATGCTTTTCCTTGTCTTCTTCTATGAGAGGTGTGAGGTTGTAATTCACCCCATCCTTCACAATGGAGTATGCATTCTTCTCCCCGTCATGCTTGGCCTTCCTATCAAACTGCCAAGGCCTCCCAACCAGAAAGTGTCACACATCCATATGGATGATGTCACATAGGATCTTGTCCTTGTATGACCCAATATTGAATTCTACCCATACTTGCTCATTCACCAAGACCTGTTGTCCTTTACTAAGCCATGAAACTTTGTATGGGTTAGGGTGAGATATCCTTTTCAAATTCAATTTTTATACCCTCTCAATTGAAGCAAGATTATTAGTTGATATTGATTCCACTACTATCTTACACACCTTACCTTGTACCTTGCAATTGATTTTGAAGAGTGCCTTCCTTTGTGGGTGTTCTTTAGGGATTGGTACCTTGAGAAATGCTCTCCTAATCATGAAGTTCTCTCCAACCTCTGATGTGAGGTTTACTATAGGTGAGGTCACACTTTCTTCATCTTCATGTACCAATTGATTATCCTCTCTCCACCATGAGAGCTTGATCCTTTCTTTTTAGGGAATTTGAAGGATGGATGCCCAAGCTAGTTGCAAGTGTAACATCTCCCCAAAAAATGATTGGAAGTGATATAGAGCTAGCTTGAATGGGAATAGAGGGGAGGAGAGAGGAGGATGTAGTAGAAGGCCCTAGAATAGGGGTAGTCATCTCCTCTTCCTTCCTCTATGACGGGGCCTATTCATCCAAGAGGGCCTTTCGTCGGTGCTTGTGCTCGCACGCAAGATGATTTTTGTGACTCTTTGAATTAGAGGCTAGAGGTTGTGAAGGAATGGAAGGATCTTGCTCGACCATGGGAGTTTCCTCCATAGTTGTTTCTAGTGGAGGGACATGCTCTTGTATGAGAGAAGGAGGGATAGGTTTAGAAGCAATGGGGGGAGTCAACTTCAACACCTCGATGATGGGCCTCTTCTCGTTCACTGCCTTAGAAGTAGGGGCTGTAGGAGGTTGTAGAGGCTAGGATAGAGAGGAATCCCCATGGGGGGATTTCTTCCTATCATATAGGTAGTGCCAAGGTCTAGGAGGCTTGGTAGGGAGATCTGATATCCTGAACTTGGGTCTATGCCAAGCAGGCACCATCGGACTCAGTGGATAAATACTAGGCTTACTCATCTACTGCTCCTCCCAAGAAAGGGGAGTTGATGAGGTGGCTCAAGAAGGAGAAAGCTTCTCCTTTCCCTTTTAGGAAGAGGACATAGTTGTCTGTTCTACTACTGGAAGGGTTAGTTTCAGCTATCCCTTGCCCCCATTTTTATACTTTGCATAGTTCTTGTAAAGTAGGTCCATTCTCAGAAGAAGTGGACCAACTGGAGTAGGCCAAAAGTGATCCAATGAATATCCCCCACAAGATACCATAGGATGGTATCCAGTGTCATGCACTACGTTCTCGACACCTTCATGGGAAAACTTTAAACACTTATGAATCACTTCTTCTATAAATAAGTTTGACTCAAGATTAACATCGAAAATAGTGTCTACGTTCCTAGGTCCAACCAAGATGGACAGAGCTATTGATCCATAGGATTTAAGAACAAGGCCATCATGCATATGGATGAAAGACTTCATTTTTTCATATTCCTCCCTTTCCAAGGAGTTTAGAAATAGAGTCTCCTCCATGATGACATTCACTCTATTCGTGGGGTCGACTAAAACCCATGTCACAATGTTGCCATTGAGGTGAGCGAGAATGTATAGCGGAGAAGGTTTGTCATTTGTCGGCACATCTTGCAAAGTGAATTTTAAATCCGGTGAACCAATTGCAAAATGAGGAGAAAGAGTCATAGTAACCATGTTAAGATATGCTTCAAGCTTAGGAACAAAATACGAGGGATCGATAATCATGTTGGCAGAATGTGACAAAAATGGGTCCCTGTATATCATAAATTCACTATTAGCTTTCACCACTTATTTTTTTGTATTTTATTTGCTTCCATCAAGACAAATAGTACCATCATCAATGTGATCTTGTATCTCATGACGTAGGCACATGCAACGTTCAGTATCATGTACGTTAACTCAATGGTACTGAAAATACGCATTTACTTCATACCAGCTAGGGTAAGGCTCCCTAATGGGCTTAGGGCTTGGAAAGCTAATGATCTTATCCTTCAACAACTTTTGTAAGATGGAGGAATAAGATTTTGATAACTTTGTGAATTTCCGGTTGCATCTGAGGTCATTGTTATCCACAATGCCTACTACATTCACAACAACTTTTCCTTTTTTGGAGATTGATACGATCGACTTCCCTTCAGGATAGGAATGCGAGGAAGCTCTCTCAAACTAAACCACCATCCATTGATACTCTTGTACGGTTGCACATAAATGCACCAAGGAAGGGTATTTCATAAGGGAAAACTTCTCTTGTGAAGGCCTTTGTAAGTTCCCTATAAACACCTTTTGCACATCGAAGTCCAATAAAAGGTACGATTTTTGTGAAAAGAGCATCTGATACTATGCTATAAATCAGTAATCTTCTCATTGTCCCCTTGTTTGCATCAGACAAGGTCAGAGAAGGTCATTTTAAGTTTCATGTTGGCTTGGAACAATCCCAAGAACTAATTAGCAAGCTAATTGAATGTAAAGATGGAATTGTTAGGCAAGGAACAATACCACTCAAGTGTTGTGTCCTTGAGAGATCAAGGGAATATTTTTTCCATCAACACATCATGATGGAAGAAGTTTGTGCATAAGTCATTGAAGGAAAACACATGCATTTGTGGGTCTCCTTTGTCATTGTATTTCTCAAATTTTGGGATCTCCATCCTTTGTGGGAAAGGAGTGTTTAATATCACTACCGACAATGGGATATGTCAAAAGAAGGGCTCAAAGATAGGCTGGGCAGAAGCTTGGGAAAGGTTTGCCAGTTGGTTCAACATTTTCCCAATGTTTTGAAGAAGCGTGTTCAGAATTGGGTCATTAGAAGATATAGGACTAGTGGAACTGCAACTAGAGCCACCACTAGAACCACCATTATGACTACCACTAGAGCCATCGTCGATGCCACCACCACCAGCGTGGCCTCCGTCAGAGCCATTGCCACTTCCAAATCCACCACCATGACCTCAACTAGAACCACTTCTACCAATTCCACCTCCACCACCGAAGCTACCACCACCAAAGCCTCCGCTAATCATCCCACCAAATCCCTTACCATCAAGGGCAATAGGATAGGGGAGGTGGAAACCCAGAGGGTTTCTATTTACTTTGACAGTTTCAAAACTTTCGAAGAAAGCAAGGATACTGATCGAAGGGACCGTGTTAGCCATGTACATGAATGTGGGAGGCATCAACACTACTAACTTTCTCTCACATTCTTCAAAGGGGCCACCTTGTATCATGCTACTATGGTTTGAGGGGGTGCATGCTTCAGACAAACCAGTGAGACTAGCTAGGATTTCTATGCCTATTTGGTCTTTTCCTACCCTATACCTTATTTCAATGATAACTTTAGCAACCCTAGCTAACTTTTGGTTTTTCTCCAGGTGATTTTCTAAGGCACCCAACCCTTTGCTCAGACTAGCGATATATTCAGAAGGAATATGGACAACTTCATGCTCATCTATGGAATATGATGTAGGTGATGTAGGAGGAGTAGGGATACCGTCAGCTTCATTGAAGAATCTTGACTCGCCCCATGATACCTGCTCTTGTGTGGTCAGGCCAATTGTAGAAATGGAAAGGAGACTTGTAGAGAAATTAGAAGTGACCTTCGTCTTCTCCATCAAAATGTGTCATAAACTTCTCCTAACAATATACCCAGAGGTTTTGGACTAGGTT
This sequence comes from Sequoiadendron giganteum, assembly GCA_007115665.2. Lineage (NCBI taxonomy): Eukaryota > Viridiplantae > Streptophyta > Pinopsida > Cupressales > Cupressaceae > Sequoiadendron > Sequoiadendron giganteum. The sequence continues at coordinate 432,981,120 of CM021104.1, forward strand.
TTGATGCTCATAAACCTTCACAACACACAAGAGTACAACGATCAGAGGGTACAAGGGGAAAAGCTCAAACACCAAAAAATGAGTAGAAGTTGGTTCAAGTTAGGTTCACCAAAAATGTAAGAGAGGGGGACCAACCACATCAAGGCCCCAGGTCATGAAGGGTTGAGAGTAGCATGCTTCCCTAACTTACCTCAGTTTAAAGGAGTTCTAGGAAAGGAGGGATGAGAATGATGAGGACTATAAGGTCCTTCGATCACTTTGTAAACTTGAGATTTTAAAGGAGATTAGGTGATTCAGTTTTCAGGGTCAACTCTGTGTCTCAGATAGCTCTTTGTCAAATGATAGAAGCACAATTTTGTGATGATAGCACAACACACTGGTGTCTCTTAGGTGCACTAGCATCTGTATGACCAAAGAACCAAGAAGACAAGGTCTAACCAGTAGAAAACAAACTAATGACCTAGTTAACTATTTCTAAGCAAACAAAATAATAATGTGAAATAAGAGACATATAAACATATGTGATAAAAAAAAGTAGATCAATGCAAGGGTGACAAGAATGATCTCACACAAAAGCTTGTTCGCCAGCTAGCTCCATGAAACACATCCACCTACACACAACAAAGGGAGAAATTATTGGGGGTTGTATAGGGGTCTGCCTCAATCAAACCCCCATTTTGGTGTTTCCACCTCCATAGACAACCAAGTTTGCAACAATAGAGAAATAGTATAATAAAGAAGGAAATGCAAGAAAAGAACACAAAAAACACTACAAAACAGTAATGTGTTTATTCAACCAAATAATAGAGGAGAGGATTATAAAGCTTACCACCTCCACCAAGAGCACTCAAGGCTAATGGGGGAGAGAATGAGAAGAAGTCAAGCCTCTAGTGCAATGAGGTTGATCTACACTTGCTCTAATGAGTTGATGGAGTGCAATAATGTGCTTGAATGCTTGAAGTGAGTGCTTGAATCTGTAGATGAGATTGTCTAAGAGGATCCAAATGGAATGAGAGTGAGTAAATTTGAAGGAGGAATGAAGAAAATGGCCATAATCAGGTTGATCGATCGAAGAGGGTGTTACAAGTCGACTTCCAATGGGAAGTGTAATGCCTCTACAAGCTCCAGCCATAGGAATCTACCAGGCATGTAAGCGCACCGCCTAGACTTTTGTGCACCGCACGGGAATCCCATATAGTTATTCCTCCATCGACACTCATAACAAATGCCAAGTGGAATGAGGACAGTTGGTTTATGAGCCTCTGAATTTTGTTTTCTAAAGTGAAAAGGGGTAACAGGGGAATTTTCCTAAGGGGTGCAAATTCGCTCCTCTACAATGGGAACTTGACATTCAATGGTTCCTTTTAGGTTTGTGCAATATTGAAAGGGATCAGGGTCGCCAAGAATAGTAATTTCAGTTCCATTATGTGGTAACTTGAGGCATTGGTGGTATGTGGATGGGATAGCCTTCATGGCATGAATCCATGGGTAGCCAACGAGAAGGTTGTAGTGTAAATCTAGATCCAATACATGAAATACTATGTTTTGTATTGCTAGCCCAACTCTTACAAGAAGCGAAACTACTCCTTTAGACAAGTGTTCAACATCATCATAAGTGTTAATCACAATTTTCTTGGTTTAGTCTATGCAATTCTTAGAGTATCCCAATGCTTTCACCAATTTTAGTGAGAAAATGTTCATACCTGCTCCACCGTCTACTAGGACTCATTTTATCTTGTGTTTATCATCATAAAATTCAAGGTGTAGGGCATCATTATGATCAAAATTTTATGCGGAGAAGCCTTGTTCAGAGAAGGTGGCATGATGTGGCATAGATAAGTATCCAACCATGGTCTGAAATTCATTGACATCTAGATTAGTGGGTACAGATGCTTCTTGTAAGGATTTATCAAGGATATCTTTGTGTTGTGGTGATATGCAAAGGAGTTCCAAAATAGAAATTTGTGTGGGAGTCTTCCCTAGCTAATCTAGGATATTGTAATGGATTTTTGGTTGTGGATTTGAAGGTCTTGGAAGAGTTATCTTAGCTTTGTGAGATGTGACAACACATTTTGAACTTGGCTTGTTTACGAAAATTGTGGAAACACGATCATCAAAGGGTCTTACATTGAATATAATAGTGCTATAATCATATTTGATGGTAGAATAATTGGAATTGTTGTTGTTTCTTGATTTGGAGGCTTTTCCTTTGTCATGATCTTGAAAGGGAGTTTTAAATATGGTATGATCAGCATTTTTATTTCCTTGTGAATTATGCATTGAAATGGTTCCCTGTTCAATGAGGTCCTAAATGAAATTTTTGAGTGTCCAACATCTAGATGTTTTATTTCCTTTTTTGTGATGATATTCACAATATTCATCTTCTTTCCACCAATTGGGTTTGATCAATGAGGGTTCATAATTTTTTATTTCTGGGAGTTGGATGATATAAATTGCAAAAGATACTTTAGAACTTATTCAGTGGGTTCACCCAATTGGGTGTATGTTCTCTTGGTGCAAGGAGGACCTATATATTGTTGGTTGTTTTTTATTATGTTTAACATTTGACTTTTACCTTGTGTTTGGGTATTTGATGTGTTTGATGAGGAAGGACCTTTGAGGTGAATGGTAGGAGCTTTTTTTATCACTTTGGCATTGACAACTCCATCATTAGTGACATTCTTGTTTCGAGACCAATATTTTATTTTATCATTATTGGGATTTGGAGTCTCTTTGTGTACTTTGACTAGTCCTTTGGAAACAAGACCTTTTTCAATAAGGACACCTTTCACAAGGATTTCATCAAAAGTTGTGCAACATTGGATTTGAAGACCACTCATCATTTCAGCATTTAGGTTTTCCACAAACATGGTGACAAGTTGTTTCTCAAGAATGTGACCAGGTAACTTGCTAGCTAGAATTTTCCATCTTTGGTAAAATGAGGTAAGTGACTCCCCTTCTTCTTGTTTGGTTGTGCATAATGTTGCAAGGGTGACATCACTTTCAATGTTAAAGGAAAAATGAATAATTAATTTATCAACCAACTTAGCCCATGTCCTAATCCCTAAAGGAAGGTATGCAAACCAATCAAGGGCTATCCCCATGAGAATTTGTGGGAATAGTCTCATCAAGTAGATGGGATCATATATGACTTCACTACATGACATATTAAACTATCGTATGTGTTCTATTGGATCTCCTTTACCTTTGTACTCTGGTAAAGGTGGTGTCATAAAATGCGAGGGAAAGGGTGACATGTATAGATTTTTGTCAAATATAAAGGGGAACAATTCCTCCATGGAATAGGTTTGTTGGAAACAAGCTACACTGACAGGGGAGGTGAATTAGTGTTGTGCAAAAATAAACATTATTAACCTTTATCTTCAAAGCACTTGTAACATTCAACCAAAATGCACGAACAAGAAGAAAAAAATCACAACACCATTTAACACAACAATTTTTACGTGGAAACCCTGTTAGGGGAAAAACCATGGTGGATGACAAATCCACAATATGATCTGAGTATACTCAAATAAAGTTTACAATATGGGGAATGCACTTGTATTCAGGCACACTACCTGGAGCTCACTACTCAAAGGGAAGGCTCACTGCCTTACAAGAGAATCAGATAAAAACCATCTGAGAGTTTGAACTGAGAAAAATAGCATCTACATATGCTTGATTACAGTTCCGATTAGGCACAATATTCAATCTTCTGTCCAGAAAAATAATTTTGACTTCTGCTTTGTTTTGCTCACACTCACAAAATAGATCCTTCATGCACAAGTGAAACTATGCATAATTTCTCTTCTACTCTACTCTTATTCACAATTTGTATCAACACTCACTTCATACACACACCAAAATGATATGGATGATCTCTTATATATATCTACAACTTAGAATTCAATTACAATATGTTGGCTTCAATAGAACAAAAGAATATTTACATCTATCGGCTCAAATCATGAGTAAATTATAATGTGCATCCACAATGGTCAGCCAAAACATAGCTAGGACCCAAAAAAAGATTCACGAACACAAAAATACTTAAGTAATTAATTCCCATACATCCACAACAGGATATACTCATGAAGTTGGCTCCAGAATTGATAAAACAAAGAATTAGCTAACCGGATATTCTAACTCGAACAAGGATCAATACGAGGCATTGAGATTTAGGGATAAAAATAAGAATACATCAATCAAACTTCACTAAGATACACAACACAAAATATTAACTGAAAATTTGTATGTGAATCGATGAACCCAAATCTATCGGATGCTCTATTCTTCCTTAATTGTTTGCAATCTGACTGTTGGTAGGATACATTTATGATGCGTGGATCTATACATAGACTTGGGTTGCCATCAATGACAAACACCAAATGATTTTTGCAATGTCTCTTGCCAACAATATCCCTCTTTGGCATTGATGGCAACACTTAGTGAAAAATGACTAAGTGCCAGATCAATACCAACATCAGTTACATTGCCAAAATTTCAAAAACTGAACTCTTCTCCAAAAAACAATTCTCCCCCTGAGTTGATTATGAATTTTTCACTCTTCTCTCTCCCCCTTTGACATCAATGGAAAAGGCAGGAATCCGCATGCCAAAAATTTACACAAAACTGTTATGAACAAGTATATACAAACAAACTTACAAAAACTTGAAAATGTCTGAACAATCTTTCTTTAGTAGAGACAAATTTGCATCCCAAACTCTCTTGAGACTCTCTAGGATTGTTATATATCCACAAACCATATAGTATTTTATCTTTTCACATTCCAGGTTTGCTAGATTACCCATTGCTTTAGCATCCTTTGCTTCTTTCAACGCACTTGACATAATTTCTATCTTTGGGCAAATTAGACCTCAAAGTTCACAATCTCTTGCAACAATTTTCTCATTTTCATGTTTCACGCTCTTTATTTTGTCAAACAAAAATAACACTTCTCCTTATAACTTTCCAACACTATTATTCAATGGATCAAAAGCATCAGAAATAGTGGCTAATTGTTGTTCCAAATCCTTAACCTTTTTCTCATTGTCATTAGTGATTTTTGATGAAGACAAATAAGACTTGTAAATATCTTCACACCTTCTCATAAACATTTGGATATTTTCCACACAGGTTGGTAGCAATTTTTTATCCTTAGCAATTATTTCCTTCGGCCCATTTAATCTTTTAGCATCAAATTCCTTTTGAAGTTTAATCAAATAAGATTTCTCAAGTGACTCAAAGTGAGTACTTACTGAGTTGATAAGCTTCTTTAATTCATCGAAGGAGGAACCGGTTGGATCTTTCACATAACTGGGAATTATCTTTTCCAAGACTCCAGATGCAAGATTTATAAGTTCACTGTCCTCAATGTGGGACTTCAATAGTTCTTCTTTGTGTTTTGCTTGTGCAAATAAAGCTACTTTCATCTTTTGAATAGGACTCAGAGTGGATAGGTCAATCAGACCTTCAATCATTTCAGGGTCAAACTCTTCTTTCTGTTCTACCAAGAATTTCTTCACTAACTCAACAGTGTCTCTTCCTTCTATAGGAATTTCCTTCACATCAACCTTCTTCTCTTCAACCATTACTTCCTCATTTGAAAGTTCTAACTTATCTTCAGGAATTTCTACCTTCTCAACTGATATATTTTATGGAACTTCAACTTCCAGAGGCATCTCTGTATTGATCTCTTCAGGAGGGATTTGAATATCTTTAGATGCATATTGTTTCTCCTCTTCTGCCTCTTTTCCTGGACTAGATGAAACATCATGAGTTTCTTTAGGTGCAACATCAATTATGTTGTTTAACAATACTTATCTCATAATTTGTTATGTTTCTTTTGCAACTTCCTTGGTTTGACCAATCATCAACTTATTCACTCTAGTTTTGATTTTAAACTCCTTCTTGGCTTTATTCAGAATTGACTTTATTTCTTCCATAGAAGCTACTAGACACAATTCAACAAGAATCCCTTCTCTCATCTGTTCTTCTTCTTATCTGACATTAAGTCTCCTCATCTCCAAAATATCATATAAACTTTTGGACAAGTCGGGCATTATCTCAATCAAAACTTTATTGAAAATATTCAAGTGTTTTATTATTGCCTCTTCAAGAATTCTCTTATCACATTCACCAAAAGATTCATACCATTTACGAAGAGGCTTGAGATTTCCATCCTTGACCAAAGCCTTTTCAACTTACTCTACTGACATACTTGGATTGCCAGTTCTTGTCTTCTTCTTTTCTTGAACATCTTCATCAGAGGGTTTTCCTTTTATAACAGTTGTTGCCTTGGTGCCTTGATGTTTGATTCCTTTAACACCTTCATCAAACTCAATTTCTTCATCATTAGAAACCACTAGATAGACTCTTTTGCTCTTATCTTTCTTCCTCTTACTTTATTTACCAGATCTCTTAGATTCAGTTTTCATAGGGATTGATTTTGCTGTAGGGGGTGAATGAGATGCAAAGATTCTAGTTGATCTAGTTTTGGCACATGGTGTTGCTGGACCAACTAATTTAGTTTTTGCTCTCTTTTTTTTCTTCAACTTCCTCTCTTTTCTTTCTAGCTTCCTTTAATTTTTCTATCGGTATCCCCATACTTTCTACTAAAACTTCCACCTCTTTCTTGAATCTTTTGGTCAATACAAGTTTCATGATCTCATTATGTACTTTCATATTATTTTCAGCATAGGTACCAAATCTCTCCTCAGATGGATCTAGAGGCATGCTCAATAAGTGATCTACATACATTCTTAGATTGTTCTGGGATCAGCAACTTCCATCATCCATTGATGAATATCTACCATGAAGAAAATTGTATCTTTTTATTTCTCTACAATGCAAGTGGGAATCCTCTATTTGGCTTGCATCATAGTCTGAAAACTTTTGAAATATCCCCAAATAGTAGTATTATTTGTCTTAGTCTCTGCATATGTGTGAAAGAGATCTCTAATCTGTTTAAGCTACTGGTTTTTCCTTTTTCCAATGAAACTTTTTGAATCCCAGAATGTCACCCATTAAATAAAAGAGTAGACATAAATGAAAGTTACAATAATTGAAAGAATTCTTCTTATCCTTCTTAATCTTTGCAAGATTTTCCATTAACTGACTCCTTAGTAGTTCATAGAGATCATAATCTACATTTTCTTTCACCATCTAATAGGCAACATAAATTGCAGTACCAGACATAGAGTTGTCTCGACTGGAATGATAAATCTTGTACCCAATAACCATAGATGCAAATTTGAAATCTACATCAACAATGTCATCTATTTTTATTGCTCCTCTGTCATACCTAGAACCTATAGCATCAACGAATATTTGATTCTTCATTGATTTCAGAATCGATAAACCACTAAAAGAATTTAGACTTGTTACAACACTGATATCCTACTTTGTGATTTTGAATGGTATGCTTAGCCACATGGACTCATCGTGGACTCGGCTCAAAATGTAATGAACCTATTCATTTTCCTAGAAATTTGACAATCTGTGTAAACTTCTTTGATTCTAGGGTTTTATATTCTGGCTTCACACAAAAATCTTCACCTATGATGTGATTATTAGATAAATTCAGCAATTGTGAGCTTCCTAGTTCTTCAATATTCACGTGAATATAAGCCCTAATATCCTCTATGTGTAACACACTGCACGAAATGGATGAAAATGCTCCTAATGGATGAGTCTCAATATATTTTTAGGGATTCCACTTGAACTTTGGACGGGGTCTGTCTTTAACTTCAACTACTAATGGAGTAGCCATTATCAATTGACAAGTTCAAAGAGTTTCACCAAAAAATACCTTTCCATCGGATCACAATTTTATTTCTGAAAGCTTCTTTGCACCTGAATTTTGCCTTGATTCACCTTAGAGCTCTCCAAACTTCTTTCCTTCAAAATGAAAAGTGAGAAATGAAAGATGGAAATATTTTTTTTATCACTCGCATACTTAACCTTTTTGATGCAATAAATTCATTTACCTTAACTTATTCGGCTGCACTATTTTCATGCATTGTGATAGATAAATCTTTTGCGGATCTCCAAAATTGCATAATACTTTCTCTAAATAGGTTCAACAACATCTATAGAACATCTATCCACATACTGTACTTATCCGTATTCCAGTGTCAATTACCAGTAGGGGGTTTAAGAGATTTTCTTGACAACTCCCCCTAGGCCAAAGGCCTGAGACTAATTCCTAGATGAACTACTAGAAGCAGGTTCTGGTGTTGGTGCATTTTCTTCATTAGAGGGACTCTTCTTCACCCATTTCTTCTACATCTGTTGCTTGACTTCGTTTGTAGTGAATTTTCCTTTTCCTTTAGCATCGTTTTGCATGTTTCTTCTTTGATTTACCAGACCTCTTGTATTCCAACATAATGTAGCAATGTGACCAAATTTGTTGCATTTATAGCACATAACATTTTTCTGCCTAGACCAATTGTTCCACTGATTTCCTTTTGATATGCACTAGTTATCAGTATGCCCAAATCTATTGCATGTATAACGTCTGAAATTTCTATGAAAATAATTCATCACATTTTTGCATTCATTTGACTTGTGACCATACTTATTGCAATTGAAACACTGACCTGAGAATGATGGACTTCTTTGATTCATCCTACTTCTACACTAAGAAGTCATGTGTCCAAATTTATTGCAACTAAAATAATATCCATTAAATTTTTGAGCATTAGGTTGTTTTACCGGATACCTTCCAGACTTGTTCATTTGTTTTCCTTGCCTAAATATCCTTTTCCCAAATCTAGAACTTTCTCCTTCTTCATATCCAATACCTCGCTTGTCACCATTTTTCCTTTGACTGCTAATTAGTTAATCAAGCTTGGTTGAGCTAACTTTGAACTTTTCTTCGTACTCATTTGTAGTAGCTAGTTCATCTTTGAGATCATCAATCTTCTTTTCAAGAACTTCCTCATTGTTTTTAGATTGTTCTAGTTCATTGTCCAAATGGGTGCATACTTCAGATTTTTCTTTCAGAGACTATGCCGGGTTCTCTTCATTCTTCTTCCTATCTTCAATCTCCTTGGTCATCCTCATCATGATAAATTCCATTTCATGCTTCAGGACTATATTTTCTCTACTAAGCTTTTCACATTCTTCTATCTTTTCCTTTAAGGCTTGACTGAGTTGTTCTTCTTCAATTCTCTTACTATCATTCTCTTTAATTTGATCACAGAGTTCCTTTCTCTTCTCTCTGGAATGATTGATTTTGTCTTTCAAACACAATGAATTTCTCAACATCCATGAGGTTTGCTTGAAATTTCTAAAATTCAGACTTTGACTGATCAAGATCATCTAGGGCCACCAAAATATGTTGTTGAAGACTGCTTGAATCCATTGAAGCACTTTCCAAGATCTCCCCAAGCTGTTAGACTTCTTCTTATGAGGAAATAGCTCTGATACCAATTGTTGGAAAAAAGCTACATTGAGAGGGGGGGAGTGAATAAGTGTTGTGCAAAAATAAACATTATTAACCTTTATCTTCAAAGCACTTGTAACATTCAAGCAAAATGCATGAACAAGAAGAAAACAATCACAACACCATAACACAAGAATTTTTATGTGGAAACCCTATTAGGGGAAAAACCACAGTGGATGGCCAATCCACAATATGATCTGTGTATACTCAAATAAAGTTTACAATATGGGGAATGCACTTATATTTAGGCACACTGCCTAGAGCTCACTGCTCAAAGGAAAGGCTCACTACCTTACAAGAGAATCAGATAAAAACCATATGAGAGTTTGAATCGAGAAAAATAGCATCTACATATGATTGATTACAATTTTGGTTAGGCACAATATTCAATCTTCTATCCTGCAAACTGATTTTGCACTTCTGCTCTGTTTTGCTCACACTTGTAACACAGATCCTTCATGCACAAGTGAAAATGTGCATAATCACTCTTCTTCTCTACTCTTATTCACAATTCACATTAATAGTCACTTCATACACACACCAAATTGATACAAACTATCTCTTATATATATCTACAACTTAGAATTCAATTACAATATGTCAGCTTCAATAGAACAAAAGAATATTTACATATGTCAGCTCAAATCATGAGTAAATTATAATGTGCATCCACAACGTTCAGCCAAAACATAGCTAGGACCCAAACAAAGATGCACAAACACAAAAATACTTAACTAATTACTTCCCATACATCCACAATAGGATATACTCACGAAGTCGGCTCCAAAACTGATAAAACAAAGAATTAGCTAACCGGATATTCTAACTCGAACAAGGATCAATACGAGGCACTGAGATTTAGGGATAAAACTAAGAATACATCAATCAAACTTCAATGAGATACGCAACACAAAATATTAACTGAAAATTTGTATGTGAATTGATGAACCCAAATCTATCAGATGCTTTGTTCTTCCTTAATTGTTTGCAATTTGACTGTCGGTAGGATACATTTATGATGCATGGATCTATACACAGACTTGGGTTGCCATCAATGAAAAACACCAAATGATTTTTGCAATGTCTCTTGCCAACAATATCCCTCTTTGGCATTGATGGCAACACTTAGTGAAAAATGACTAAGTGTTAGATCAATACCAACATTAGTTACACTACCAAAATTTCAAAAACTGAACTCTTCTCCAAAAAACAATTCTCCTCCTGAGTTGATTATGAATTTTTCACTCTTCTCTCTCCCCCTTTGATGAAGGCATGATTTGGAATTGGAAAGAGGGACCTTGGTTCATGTTTTGAAGTGTGGGCATGGGACCTTGATTTTTTTTTGAAGCAAAGGTGTGAGACCTTGGTTTGTATTTTGAAAAAGATGATTTGGCAAGGTCTTACCCATGGAATTTGATGTGCTACCAAATGTAAAACTGTGTCCTTGTGTTGTTGCATGGGTCATCTTGTTTCCAAATGTGGAGACACTAGGGATATGTGTGGTAGTGGTTTCCATGTGTTTTTTTGTCGCAAGTGGTATACTTGACATTTTTGGTGAAGATGGCATTCCTAATGCAAATGGGTTTTAGGTATCTTCTTCTACAATGGTTGAGACATCAAATCCTTGAGGGATTTTAGCACCCTTTTTGGCTAGTGTATAAGAAAATCTATTAGGATCAACACTAATAAGCTCATCAACCATGCATAATATTAGTAGATCTTGGTAAGCTATTTCAATCTCTTAGGGATTCATTCTTTTGCTGAATTCATCTAGAGTTAGATTGTCCAATGTGTTGGTTGGGTATCTTTGTGGTGTTTCTCTTTGTGGAGTAGATTGATTTGAGTTTCATCCAAGGGTGGTGTCATGAAAGGGGTTATTTGAGAAATACATGACCTTTGTTTTAGTTCATGACCTTGTTTCAACCATGTGAGACTTGCAAGTTTGAAGGAAATGCAAGGTGATAATAGAGCTAAACTATGTTTTTGGGATTTTTTTGGCTATAAAGATGCAAGGTTATTGTGCATGGATAATGATGACTAAAGGATGAAGATAAATGAAACTAATGGATGCTAAGGATAAAAAAGGTGGAATAATTTATAAAAAATGGAAATGATGCTAAGTTGATCAAAGGTAGTGGTGCAACTAAGGTTAAGATGAAATTAAGCTATGTTTTTTGTGTTTTTGGAATATAAGGATGCAAACTGCCAAGTCTAACATCAAGGAGCAATGGGATGATAGTGATGTTATGGTCAAAGGGTATGATATGAATCTAAATGACACTAGAAAGATGACACTAAGGATAATGAATCTAAAATTTAAAACAAAGGATGGTAACCAAGATAACAAACCCAAATGTCATTGACCTTTGTGATAATCAAGATGATAATTTTGACAAGGTGTGTCTAAACTAGGACACAAGCTTGAGACTCAAATATTGACCAAAGATGACAATGAAAAAGGTTGGTAATGTGAAATATGAAGGTCAATGACAAATTGGATAAAAAAAAATGGACTTTCCAAAGTCTTAGTAGTTTTCCTATGTCTGAGATTGGAGGGTAGATGCAACCTAAAGTTTAAGATTAATTTATGTAATGCAAAAGGATGAGGAAAGAAACCTATAATGCAATGTAATCCTAAATGGCAATGTTGGAATGGACTATTAAACTTTGCAAGTCTCTAGTTTGGATAACAAGTTCATTGCAAAGATGAATTGAATTAATTTTAGACAAGGATTTTATGAGATCGAGGTTATCAAGTGATTGCATCATTATTTTTCTTAGATCCATCATTTTAGGTTGTGGGATTTTGATGAGAAATTGTAGTTCAATTTATCAGTTGTGTATTTGGCCTATTTTATGTGGTTTTAGTTCACAAAGTGTTGATTTTGCAATTTTGATGTTTTTGACCTATTTTTCGATTAGGTTTTTGATTGATTTTGATGAAATTTTGTGAGATGAATTTTTTCAAAAACTAAATACAATCACAAACACTTTCTTTGATCTGATTTTGAGTGTGAAAATGCTTTATTTCAAGATGAAAACACTCATAGATAGCATGCATAACCTATGCTTCAAAAGCTACCACTTACTAGATCCCTGCTTGGATTTCTCTAGCCAACCAAACAAGGTGGACAACTAGAGACTTGGTGGCACTAGCTCCTCCTTACACAACACTCACTTCTCAAGTGCACCAAGTATAATTCCCTAAAGAGTAATTTTTTTCTCTACATATGAATGGTGAAAACGTGGGGCAGATTTAGAACGACCATTCTCGTGCTAGCTTGTGAAAGGGATTTTGGAAACTAAACAATTGGTTCTTAGTAAGGGATTTCATTCAAGGTGGTCATACATGTGACAAGATTAGACCAAGATTATTTCAATCAAGAGGCCTCCTAGTCCCTTCCTAAGAAAGGATTTAAACATGTCAAACAAACACTAGGGGTGGCACTTATCGGTATGAAACATCCACACCTGTTTCTTATGAATTTCATCACAAACACATTTTTTGTATAGCGGCTCGAAAGAGCTTGGCTTTAGCTTGTTATTGCTTGGGTCATTCCCACGTTTCAAAGTGGGATGTAAGTCTTGATGCAAGATAGGGTGGTTTTCAACCCCTTTGAATACCCATTACCTTGCTCTACAACCTACCAAAAGCCTGACCAAGGTTACCTTGGACTGAAAAGCTTCAAACAACCTTTCCTCGCTCTATTATGGCCTGATTAGGCCTCTTTTACAAGACAAGTCCCTCAAAAATATCTTTCCTGGCCTCAAATCCAACATACATCTTGAGTGTCAGTCTTGAAATTCAAAAATCTATCACCACTTTCCCTTGATCGGTCTTAAAACTAGCTGATGTCCACAAAAACTAGGGTTTTCCTTAATGGACAGTCACACTGTCAACTCCAAAACTTGTTCCCATTCCTATTCTACATCACCACCCTACCAAGCAATGAAATAAAATATTGTTTTATACTCCAACGGGCTCATTCCACATACTAACAACATGCAACAATGGTGGAATGGCCCTCAACTATTCATTTGGTTTACAAACCCTCCAAAACCCTACTTACAGAACAATTTACAGAAAAAAGACCAAATCTTCCTTCTTATTGAATTAAATACTATCTAAGAAGACTCAATTTGAAGCTAGTTCAACAAACTACCTAGCTGCACATTTTTTCCATCAAATAGTGACTTGTACGGGTAATACAAAATAGAAGTTTTCACATATTTTTAGAAAAAACACATAAAAGCAGAATTTCCTTATTCCAAACTCCAAAATCTTCAGTCTCTCCCTTATCTCAAGAGGTATTCCCACTTTTTAGGTACTTTTCAACTTGTTACATCATTCCAAAATGGAATTCAAAAATATTTGGTTGTTGAACTTCCAACTACTCCCTTGATTAGACACAAAATGGCAATTTATTCCATAATATTAATGTAAATATGAAAACCTTTCCTAACTCAAACCAAAAGTGGTTTCTTTAACCTGAATTTGGCCACCTTGGCCTTATTACAAAAACAAAAATACCATTTCCAAACACTAGACCTTAAATTCAAAGCAAAATAGACCAAAATTGTGAAAACAGTGAAGGTTCTTTGCACCATACACCCGAGGATGAAATGATTTCATTTTCTTGATAAAATGAGGTCTTCAACAGAGACTCCATGCTGAGAAAATTCCTCTTCTATCATGTAGGTTGCATCTTCCTTAGGCAGTCCATGCCACTTTACCAAATGCTCTCTATAAACCTTTCTCCTTGTTCTTTTCACCTCCCTTGAGTCCAACACAGCTCCAAGTTTCATTGGCTGAGTAGGTGGAAGGTCCTTGATCCATTCTCCTTCATCTTTTTTAGGTACACCTACTTCGTTACCTACAAAAAAAATTCCCTTGAAGGGATAGAGGTCAGTTACATTGAAAAATTTGTGAGATTGCAACTCCTTGTGGGAGTTCAATCTCATATGCATTGTTGCCATACTTGTGGACCACCTTGCAAGGTCCTATCTTTTTCATCATCAGCTTAGTGTACTTCCCTTTAGGTAATATTTCTTTTCGCAAATGTGCCCATACTAGATCACCTACTTTAAATTGTACATCTCTTCTTTTCAAGTCTTCTCTCTCCTTATACTTGGTTGCATGCCTTTCAAGTGTCTCCTTGACCTGTTTGTGTATGTCATGCATTGACACAACAAAATCCTCACCTTGTGCACTTCTTTTCTCCATCCCCATCAAGTCTCTCAACTCACAACCACCCCTTGGATGCCTTCCATAAAAAACTTCAAATGGAATTCTCCCCATGCTCTGATTGATGGAGTGATTATAGGCATATTCTACCTATGGAAATATCAAATCCCATGACTGATTATGCTTCTTAGTCAAATACCTTAACAGATTTCCCAATAACCTATTGACAACATCATTTTGACCATCAGTCTGAGGATGGTAGGTAGAGATGAATGACAAATTGGTTCCTAAATTTTTCCACAATGTTCTCCAAAAATGGCCAATGAACTTGGCATCCCTGTCAGACACTATAGATAATGGTAGCCCATGAATTCTAGGAATCTCCTTAAATAATAGGTGTGCAATATGTGATTCATCATTACTTGATTTGCAAGCAATAAAATGTGCCATCTTACTAAACCTATCAACCACCACATACATAGTATCATAACCCCTAGGAGTTCTAGGCAGGCCTAAAACAAAATCCATGTTTATTGCTTCCCATGGTCTACTTGGTATGGGTAAAGGTTGATACAACCTAGAATTAGAACTTGTCCCCTTTGCTCTTCTACATACCTCTTGACATCTAAATGCATCTTGGGCCAGTAGTAAAATCTCTTGATCTGATCCAAAGTCTTGTCATGACCGAAATGTCCACCTAGGCTCCCCCTGTGCTTCTCTCTAACCAGACTCTCCCTCATAGAGAATTTTGGGATGCATAACTAAGCTCCCTTGAAGAGTAACCCATATGTCCTCATATTCTTTATGAAATGAACCTTGAGACTGCTCACAAACTACAAACACATCATGGAAATCTTCATCAGATTGGTACATACCTTTGAGTGATTCCACACCCACACTATGAAGCTGCACTTCTTGCACTAATGCTACTCTCCTACTTAGAGAATTTGTCACCTTATTGGCCTGTCCTTTCTTGTGTTTTATGGTAAATGTGTAAGCTTGTAGGTACTCTACCCATTTCATGTGTTTATGGTTCAATTTCTCCTGGTTGTTTAGAAAACTCAGAGCATGGTTATTTGTGAACACTAGAAATTCCTTAGGGAGCAGGTAGTGCCTCCATTTCTTGAGGGATTGCACCATGGAATATAGTTCTAGATCATATGATGAGTATTTCTTCTTTGCCTCATTCAATTTTTTACTAAAGAAGGCAATAAGCTTCCCTTCTTGGCTTAGCACTTACCCTATGGCTAAATTACTAGCATCACATTCTATGGTAAACACTTAAGAAAAATCAAGCATAGTAAGTATGGGTTGTTGTGCTACCTTTTCTTTCAAGTATTCAAAACTTTGATCAACTTCCTTGGTCCACTGGAATCTGCTCCTTTTCTCTCCATTGATAGTTTCTATCATTGGTGCTATGGTGTGAATGAACCCCCTTAAGAAAAATCAAGCATAGTAAGTATGGGTTGTTGTGCTACCTTTTCTTTCAAGTATTCAAAACTTTGATCAACTTCCTTGGTCCACTGGAATCTGTGCCTTTTCTCTCCATTGATAGTTTCTATCATTGGTGCTATGGTGTGAATGAACCCCCTTATAAACTTATGGCAGAATCTTTCCATGCCATGAAAACTCCACTTACTAATTATAACCTATAATTGCCAAAATAATTTAGTAGAACAAAGTGATTATAAAAAGGTGTGGAATAAGAGGAATAATTAAATTACTTTCATCTCTAAATTCAAACGGAATAACATTCATTAATGAGTCAAAGTATATCAGACAAGGTTGTACCTTCATTTGTTTTAGCCATGTAGGCCTACACATGAATTATCATTTCAGCAATACATTTAAATTCAAATACTGTAATGCAATTAAAGAAATAACAAGATCATAAATGCAAGCACAATAGAATCATAACACAAATATTTTCATGAGTCGAAAACCCCCGTAGGGATGAAAAACCACTCGCAAAAATGCCCCACTAGCTTAATGAAATGTCTCATAGGTTACACGGTGCCTCATTGGCCAAGATCAGGTTATCTCACTAACACGACCATTTACATCTGCCTTACACATTTCAAACTAAATAAGTTGTCAACTTCAGAGGACCACTTTGTTGCTCTACATGACATTTAGTTTTCAAGATCATTCTAGATTTCAACCTCCAACAATGTAGAAAAAGAAAGTGCATTTATAACGTCTAAAATGTACTTCATCCCAAGAAAAACCAATTTGACAACGATATGAAAGTCTATATAAAATAAATAATTCAACGTAATAGTTTAATCCATATGAGATGGTAATAGGGATCTGAGGTCTACCTATCTCACAACAGCTTTAAGAGACATTCTAAGGATCTTATAAGTCTCATCATATGGTACATTTAGGTGCTTAACTCTAAAACTATTGACTTCATAAGGCTACCAAGGATTTCTCAAAAGTTTGTCAAGAATAAAATGAGATACATATCTCGCTAAATCAATAGACAAGTGGTTTTTAATTCAAGAATTTATTTGTAAGAAAAACCTTAATTCTCCAAACCTTTATTTGAGTCAAATTCACAACTTCGATTATCGGCCTATATTATTTCCCATATGATAAGTTCAAATGTTGACAAAGCATACCTTCTATTTAACTTAATTGGATGCCTATTATGTATCTTTCTACATTCGAGAAATTGGAAATAAATAAATAAATAAACATGTATATTGAGAATCCTAAATTAACCCATTCAGGATCAACCCTAATCCAGTATCCAACTTAACTTATAACTTCTAGCATTCTAAACAATTATATTGTTAGTCATAAAGAAAATATCTAGGTTATGTTATAACATCTTGTTAAATTGTAAATCTAAAGTGAGACTAAGCTATTTCATATAATACTTATCACCCCCATTGATTAGTAAACATCTATATTAATAAAATTTATTTCACCATAAACTATAACATTCAATACTTATTCATTTAGTATAAAAAGGGGAATAAAAGATCTAAATCAACAACCTATTCATTTAAAACATAATTTAATTAATAATAAAAATATTAAGGGTGCAATGACCTCTACAAGTGTTTTTATTGAGGGACATCACAATCCATATACTTTAAAAGAATGCAAAGTGTGATGAGAATTCTAGAGATGACAATGGCAGGAGCATAATAATCCCACAAGCTGATAAACAGGAGATGGTTAATGAATAACGTCAGCACACCAAGTAGAACTCGCAAGGCAAAAGAATGAGGTGACTGCAAGAAGATTGGCTGCAGGGGCATTGGTACGGGAGATGTGCATGGCTCATATAAGCCATCCGAGATGGTTTCTATAAAGATAGTATCCTGATTTCTAGAGAGCCATGATTCAGATGGATTCGAAAAATGATCTGATCACTACGTTGCATCTAAATTCATCTCCAAGACTGTTTCAAGAGAAATTGTTCTAAGAGATGTTAACCATTTACATCACTTTAAACATGGTCAATGTTCATATGGAGAATACTCGTGACACTAAATGAAGCAATCACAAAAGTGGTGGATTTTGTGAGCACAAGCATATACATCGATTATGCATGCTCGAAATTCAAGCACATAATATGTAAAGGCAATACATGGATAATGATTTGTATGCAACACATAGAAGCTTATACATGGAAGAGTTTGGTTTGACAGACTGTTGCGGAGTACCCTGGTCTAATGGAGATACCGAAGATAGTCCAAATATACTTGGGTTAAGAACAAAAGATTTAGATCCTTTTGGAAGATCAAATACTTTGGTTAAGCATTCACTCGGTAAGGATTATGCAACATTAAACAAGGAGTTCAGTTTGAGACCTCGTTTACAAGTATTGCATATAAATTATGTATTCAAAAAAATGAATTATCGTATATAATTTCATTGGGATGATGTTCTTTGATATTCATGCATGCAAGATATTGTGTAAGGATGAGCATGGGTAATTCGCTCAAAACTTATTACACAAAATATTTCCCTATTCTCTTAGATAAAACTTGTCTCAAAACTCAATGGGGGCAAGAGTGATTCATTAGATTGGAATTCAAAAGAACAACGCTGAAGAGTTTGTCTCCTGCTTCATTTCGGTGGAGTTTCCCATATATGAAGCACCATGACTCACAATATTGTCCATACTCAGGCTTGCCAACACAGCGGAGTGTAAGCAAACAGTGGAAGTTGCAGCCTGCCCAAAGGAAAGAATGATAGAAGCATTTGGAAGCGCAAGTCGATACAAGCAGAGAGGTAACGGCTCAAGTATGTATAGGGTTTGAAGGAAAGTGCAGTTAAAGGTGGATGGACCTAAAGGAAGAGAAAGACTTAATTCAAATTCCCATGTGCAGATCAGATTAGAGATTCAAGAAACACTTCGCCTAAAAATTGTGTATTGTCCAAACAAGAATAGGGTAAAATAACTCTGATACAAAGTAAATAGACAAGACAAAACCCTTTGAAATGTCTCAGTAGAAGAATATTTATTGACAAACTATTAACATAATAAACTTTGGTATATGTATGTACCTGGAGGCTTGCCGAATCGAAACCCATGTAACACGAAGACTATGATTACATTCCTCACATTGGCACCCGAATATTATGATTCTCAGTCTTTACACCTTAAACTGAGGGTTGTGGTTGCATTTCCAACAACATTGCTTTTGTCTTTAAGTATTCAGTAGAACACTCTCAAGGTTATGCACGCAAGTATCATGCTGCCCTGCAACTACAAAGGTAGATTTTAAAGAGAGGGAGACCCTCCCCCCCCCCCCAATCTTGTAACCGATGTAACCGATTCTTTAATAAAATAAATAGGATTTATTTTATGCACATATTTATTTAGTAAATATTAAAAATGTGAGTACCATTTTAATTCCAAATTAAATATATATTTCAAATATTATAAAGAAGCACTCATTAACTAGATGAAATCTATAACTAATAATGTATTATTTTATTTCTTTATATTTTTATTTCACTATAAATCGATTTTAATTAAGCATTAAAAAAATATCAATAATAAAAACAATCAAATAAATATCTGTTTATTTTATTCTTTTTAGTTCACTACAAAACATAAAATATTAATTCTAATTTTAAATAAGATCAATAAATGATTTAAAACTATTTTTATTTCTTCTAAGATAAATTTGCATTAACTATCATTCAATTAATTTAGTAACTATAACAATAATCTACCTTATTAAAAAAAATAAGGTGCAATGATCATTAAAATAATATTATTGAATTATAAATTACTTAATGAAAATAGGGGTCGTGACATCCTTCCCCCCTTAAAGAATCATCGTCTCAATGATCACTTAGCTAAAGACAAAATTGCATACCTCTCTACTAGATGTTTTACCTGAAGGTCAAAATCAGCCCACCTAACAAAGTGTTGTTGCTCCATGCACCTGTTTGTCCACTACTGTAAAATTTCCTTTGTCTAACATTCATTCACTTACAAACATTGTTAGCATGTCATGGATTCATCAAATTCGCTCTATTTACCTTAACTAATAAAGGAATCAAACTAATTCGTTTCTTTCATACAATCTTCTATATCTTGTTCAATTCTTTTCATATTCCAAGATATTTACTGATAGGAAGAAAATAGTTATGTTCATTTTGTCAACATGCCTACTCGTATATATTCCCCAATCTCGCTCCTCTGCGTTTGAACTTCCCTCTCCTCTGCGTTTGAACTTCCTGCGTGCATGGTGGAATTTGTTTTGGGGGTACCCAACGGTCCCCCTCTGCTCCCTTTGACCTGTGCTCCTCTCTTTTGCGCCCGTATCTGTCGGGTACCACCCCTACGGGGTCAGTGCTTTCACCTACGGTCTTTTCGAAGATTTTGGCGGTTTTGGGCGAATCTTCTATGCCGGCGGTGGAGATCTCTTCGCTGGTCGGTTGGAAGGATGTGCTATCCAATGGAAAACAAGTCTCCTCCTTGTTTCCTTTTCCTAAGGTTGTCTCAGCTTCTGGAATGGAGTTTGACATTCTTGATTCGATTTGTGACAAGATTCTCTCCTCCATGGAGAATGTTGTAGTGGGTAGATTTATTTCTTAGCATCCAATGGTGGATATGGTTCAAAAATGGGTTGCAGAAAAATGATGCCTTAAGGGTAGTGTGGAAATTTGCACGATGGTTGGTGGTCTTTTCTTTTTTAGATTTACGGCTGCGGAGGACTTGGTGGCGACTCTATCATCGGGTCCATGGGTTTATGGGAAACACAACCTAGCTTTGTGTCATTGGAAACCAGGTTTCAACCGTGCTACAGATCTGAATAAGTCAGCTCCAATTTGGGTGCGGCTATTGGGCTTACTTCTAGAGTATTGGGATGAAGCCATTTTTAAAGGTATTGAGGATTCGTTGGGTCAATTTGTCACCACGGATTCTATTACAAAGTCGAAATCCAGGTTAGTCTTTATGAGATTTTGTGTTAATATTTGTGTTGATAAAGTCCTCCAGAACTCTGTCAAGTTGTGCTCTAAGTTTGGTAGTTGGATACAACCAGTGTGTTATGAAAATGTTGTGGTATACTATCAAAAGTGTGCTAAAGCTGGGTATCTGATTTATGACTATAAATATGTCATCAGTTAGGAGGTCAAGGTTAATTGTATTGTGGAAAATCCCACTACTCCTTCTGGAAATGTTCCCCATCTGTCGGATGACTCTGGGCTTGTTCCCCCGAGTGTTGCTCATCCACATGAGGATCCGCTTCCTTCACCCTCCCCTGTCAGTCCACCTTCTGAACTAGCTGACCCTAGTGCTTTATTGGAGTCTGTTGTTAAACCCCTGTCTATCCATATGACTCAAGACTCTGGCTCTTCGATTGTTGATCTTGCGGTGGTCTCTGTGGGGACTCAGGGCCCTGGCTCTTCAGTTGTCGATCCTATTTTTGGAGCGGTCTCTATGGGGATTTGTGAGGCTTTGATTGAGGATGATGAAATATGGGAGCAAGAGAGCTCTGGTATGATTGATGAATCTATAGAAAGTATGGGGAGTTTGAAGCTTGAGATAACTAAGGAAGAAGGGATATGGACAATGCCAAAGAAAAAAGGAAGGAAGAAGAAGGAAGATGTAGGAGGTGACTCCAAGCCAGGGAGACCTTCTCATAGGTACACTAGGATGAGAGAAACAACAAATGAGATTTCCCTGGGAAAGTAGAGGACATTGGATGTGTCCTAAAAAAAAGGTCAGAAATGAGAGTTATGTCATGTAATGTACATGGGCTCAATAGCTCCCACAAACAATGTGCTTTGAAGGACTATATAGTGTAACATAGGATTAATGTTTTCCTACTTCAAGAAACCAAAATGATGAAGTTAATTTTGATAAAATTGCTAAAAAAAATTGGCCTAATGCATCTTATGTCTACAGTGATGTTGAGGGTGCTTCGAGGGTTTGGCTGTGCTCTAGAACCCATCTAATTTTTAGGGTTCTGAATTATAACACTATAAAAATAGTGTGGGGGCCTTGTTCACTTACCTTGGTGAATCCTGGTCAATGATCAATATTTATGCTCCAAACCAGAGGAATGCGAGGATTATTTTGTGGCATAAGATAGCGGTTAAAATTAATTTGAATAGGGGAGGTCGTTGGCTTGTTGTTGGAGATTTTAACTCTCCCCTCTTTTTGTCAGAAAAAAGTGGTGGCCTTTTGGATTACTCTGACAACATGTCTGACCTGGCTAATTTTTTGAATTGTTGATGTTTAGTTGATATTGAGCTCTTGGGCCAGAAATTCACTTGGTCTAATAAATGGGCTAGTGGTAGCCTGATTCAAGTCCGACTAGACTGCTTCCTCTTCTCTCCTCACTAGACTAATGTCTTAGATGCTAATCTAATAACCTTGCCCAAGACAGTCTTTGACCATAACTCCCTTTTGCTAACCACCAATATTCGCCCTACTGTTGGTCCCTTTCCCTTCCGCTTTGAGATAATGTGGAACTCTCATCCCGATTTCAAAAATAAAATTGCTAAATGGTGGAATATTCTTGTCCAAGGCTCCCCCATTTATAGGATTTTCTTCAAACTTAAACATATTAAAAACATGGTAAAAGGATGGAACAAGAATGTGTTCGGGGATGTGTTTTCAAAAAAAAGGTTGCTAGAAGGAGAGTTGAGGACTTTACAAAAGAAAATGGAGGAGGGAGATGACAATTAGCAGACTCACAACCAGGAATGGGAAACCAGGATGGAGTGGGAACGGGTTCTCAAAAACAAGGAGGTCTTTTGGAAGCAAAAATCAAGAGTCCAATGGTTGAAGGAAGGAGATAGGAGCAACTCCTTTCATGTTTCATCCATCAAGCATAGGAAAAGGAATCAAATTTCTAAGTTGACTAATGCTATTGGGGAGGTGATTTCGAATCAGGCTCAGATTAGCCTCTGTTCTATTAACTATTTTCAGGAGGCTTATTCAGCCCCACTTGAGGGGCCTAATTCAACCTTGGACAGTGTGATTCTCAACCATGTTCCTACAACCATTTCTCAGGAAGATAATATGGGGATTCTTAGTACTGTGTCTATGGAAGAATTTTTCCTGGCTACCTTTAGCATGGGGGCTTTCAAAGCTCTAGGGCCTAATGGTTTTCCTCCTTCTTTCTTTCAGATTTTTTGGGATACTGTGGGTGGGGATCTTGTGCTTACGGCCAGGGACTTTTTCAAATTGGGTAAGATACTCAAACAATTGAACCACACTTTCATCACTCTTATCCCCAAGATTAGTGAGCCTCAATCCATGACTAATTTCTGACCTATTAGCCTTTGTAACACCTTCTATAAGATCATTTCTAAGATTCTTGTAAACCGTATCAAACCTCTTCTGGATAAAATCATTAGTCCTACTCAAAAGGGTTTTGTCCCTGGGTGACATATTCTTGATGCTACTTTGACCACCCATGAACTGCTCCACTCAATGGATAGATGTAATTATGCGGGGATGGCTCTCAAGCTTGACATCTCTAAAGCTTATGACAAAGTGTTATGGGACTTCATCTCGAAGGTCTTGGCTAAGTTTGGATTCAACAATTTGGTCATCAAAATCGTTATGGAATGTGTTAATACTCTAAAGTACTCTGTTATTGTTAACGGATCCCCCTTTGGTTTCTTCTCTGCTAGAAGAGGGATCAGACAAGGAGACCCCCTATCTCCCTATCTTTTCATAATGATTGTTGATGTGCTCAGTAGGAAATTCACTAGTCTGCTATCAGAGGGCTCCATTATGGGCATTAGAGTGGCTTCATCCCTGGATCCGATTATTGTGCATAAATTTTTGGATGACACTTTTCTCTTTGGGAAAGCCTCTATGGTGGAAGCTAGGAAATGGAAAGCTTGCCTTAACAACTACGCCTCTTGTTCTGGTCAAAGCATCAATTACAACAAAATCATGATTTATTTAATTAACTGCATGACTAATTTACAAACTAGGGTGATTGCGGTCCTAGGATGTGTCAGTGGATCTCTCTCTGTCAGTTTACCTTGGGCTCCCCCTCACGGTTAAGGAGGTTCCCACTGATTTTTAGAACTCGATTCTGGAAAGGATCCAAAGGAAATTGGCTGGGTGGAAGGGCTCTATCCTAATCCATGCTGGAAAACTCCAACTGCTCACAACGGCTCTCCAAGGTATCCCCACTTACTTCCTCTCCATTTTTAAAATGCCTAAGTACATTGCTGATAAGTTTGAAAAAATTCAAAGGAATTTCCTCTGGTCTGGGACTGAGGAAAATAAGAAACTTGCTTTGGTGAAATGCAAAAGGGTCTGCCAGGCCAAAAATTGTGGCAAACTAGGAGTTAGGACAATTGTCAACTCTAACAGGGCTTTGATGGCTAAGGTTGGTTGGGATCAGTTGAGGAACAGTAAGGACTTATGTAAAATTCTAAATTCCAAATATCTTCAGGATAGGCCTTTGATCAATTGTCTTTCAGAGTCTCACCCCCAGGGCTCAGTAGTCTGGAGGAGCATTTGTAGCACACAAGGACTGTTAAGGAAAGGGATTAAATGGAGAATAGGCAATGGGAATCGAATCAAATTCTAGGAAGATAGTTGGCTAATTGACACCCCTCTGGCTTGTTCTAACTTTAGGGATTTGATGGGTCCAACCCAGAGATTCTATGGCATCCGTATCAATGATTATGTTTCTAGACCCCCTAAAGCTAGGATTTGGAGAAACCTTATCCTCTACTGCCTCCAGTCTCAAGACCTTTTTTGTCTAGCTCAGTCCCTTTAGGTGATTCTCTCTAGCACCAAGTTTCCATCTTATGACAAAGAGGATGAGTTATTTTGGACCTTTGACAAATAGGGGGATCACTCTATTCGGTTGGCTTACAGACTGCTGACAAACCAAAATACTATTGAGGAACCTTGGAAGAAGATTTGGAATCACCACATGATCCCTAAAATTAATTTCTTCTGGTGCATGACCTGTCATAACAGGATTCTTACCTAGGACAATTAGAGGAAACAAGGTTTTTGTATTCCCAATAGATGTTTTCTTTGTAAGAATGAGGAGGAAACTGTCAGTCAGCTATTGTTACACTTCCCGTTTATTGCCAAAGTTTGGGGGCTGGCATTCGAGAAACTTGATGTCTCTTGGGTTATGAGCAAGGATCTCTTATCGTTCATTTTGGGTTGGTATGGTCCCTATTCCCACCCTCTGCCTGGTGAAATTTGGAATCAGGTCCCTCTTGTTTTAGGTTGGTGTTTGTGGAAGAAGAGAAATAACATGGTTTTCAGGAATGTTGAGAGGAGCCCTAAGGATGTTTTTGGCATTGGTGCTCGGATCATTGAGGAGAATATCTCTCTATTTAATGGGAAACTCTCAGAGATGGGGCTGCTGGATTTTGAAATAAGAATGGCCAAGGTGTGGCATCAGGGTTTAAAGGCTAACTCTTTTGACAATTCAAAACTCTCAGCAAGGAAAAATACTAAATGGGAACCTTCAGATAGAGGCTGGTTTATATTCAACTTTGATGGGGCTGCTAAGGGCAACCCAGGTAGGGCAAGTATTAGTGGAGTGATTAGAGATCCTGAGGGGACTCTGGTGGCAGGATTTGTTGGAGGTATTGGGTCCAGTCTTCAATAGTGGCAGAAGCTGATGCACTACTAATGGGCCTCAAAATTGTTGTCTCTTTAGGGATTGCTAATCTCCACATAGAAGGAGACTCCAAGTCTATTACGGATTATGTGAATAAAGATAGATTAATTGGCTGGAATACTAAGGATATATTGTTGGATGCCAGATTCCTTTTATCCAAATTTAGGGATAAAAAGGTGACATATATTTTTAGAGAAGGAAATCAAGTGGTGGATGCCTTGTCTAATCTTGGCTCTTGCTGGGATTATGCTAAATTTTGGAGGAAAATGGAAAGGTTACTGCCAAAAATTCAAGCTATCATCGTTAGGGAACAAATCAACCAAGTTTTGCAATGACTTTAAATATTTGGATGATGGGAGTTGAATGGGGGGTCCACCTAATGCTATTGGGGGTCTGGTGGATGAGTGTCAACATTGAGTTGGCGTACAAGTGGAGGGACTCTAATCTTTTGACTCACTACAAGCTTAGAGATTTTCGTGTGTGGGGCATGGTTTAGAGGTTCCATGTGTCTTTCCTTTGGACCTGGTGGATGGGTTCATGTGCTAAGGTGATGGAAAGGTGGTGGGGTTTAAATTTGAAGGATGGTAACACAAATAAGATTGGCAGCTTGATGAAGGAAAGATGGAAGGATGTGATTTCAATGAATCTGAGGTGCTGTACCATGCAATCTCTTATCTTGGGGATTGTGAGATATCTCATTTTATCTCATCCTTGCATCAGTTTGTGTGAGAATTTTTATAATGATTTGACTACTCATAATGAAATTTTGCCTCCTTCTAGTGTCTTTGGGCAAGCTAGTTTAGCACATGTCTCTAATGGCACCTTTAGGATGGTTTCTATTTTTAGTCATATGGCCAATCTACCTCGTTTTATGTGGATTTTCTCCAAGAAGAAGGAACCCTACATGCTCACCATTTCCTGCCTTGCTAGCCACAATCATCCCAAGATCCTCATTATTTTCATTGTCAAGTCACCCTGTGGTGATTTTCCCATCCACGCTTGCAACTGGTACGCTGGTGTAATTAACCTTTGCTATATATCTTGCCAAAATGAATACAATGTGGTAATTATCTGTGGCCTCTGCATTTGGTATTTTTTTGCAAACTCTTGGGCTTCCTGTGCAGGTTGGAAAAATGGGTGGTGAATGGGTCAGGATTGAGCCAGATAACTGCGATGAGTTTCAGAATAATCCTTTGGTTTGGCACATCTGTGTGGAAGGTGGCATTGCTCCGCTTATGGATATTTTGGTCGGCCATGACCCTAACTTGTTAGGCCATTTTTCCAACTCGTGGAAGGATCGTAGGGTCTCAATCAGAGGAATTTCATTTGAAATTAGTGAGGAAGTCATAGTGCAAGCCACGGGTTTATAGTGTATGGGAGAAAAATACCCCAAACATACTAAGAAACCGAATCATGAAAGCTTTAAATCTTTTTTCAGAGGTGATAAGGCCCCAGTGCGGAACTAGTCAGGGTTTGAGAGAAAAGGCCTCCCGAAGCCCTTGGATTAGGTGTGCCTGGCACTGATGAAGTACGTCTCCTTGGAAGGTAGGTTTAAAACCTACTTTTTTTATCACTTCCCCCTGTTAAATCATCTAAGACACAAGATGTTTCTTAGATTTTCATTCTTTCTTCTAATGGATTTGGAAAATGGTCAAAATATGCAAAGAGTCAGCCAGCCTTAACCCCAGTGATCTCTTGCCACTCCCGCTCCATTAGGGGCTCATTCTAAGACTTTATCACTTTCACCTGGCACTCTGTCCTCCTAAAGCTATTACAACTATTCACATTGAGGATATTGAACCCATGTCGGCTATGAATATTTCCTCAGCTGAGTCTAAAAGCCCTCCCTAGAAATCCAATACGGGCACTACGGGGAATCCCAAAACTAAGATAACCACTAAGAAACTTAAGGGTGGTTTGGGTAAGGCTCATGCTAGCACGGCGGAGGGTCTCTGTGAATTGAAATCCACTCTGGCGGACTCGGCCCACAAGGCAACTATTGCTAAAAAAGGGAAGGAGAAAGGTATGTCGGACCCGATTGTTAGGGAAGGAAAGGGCAGGGACATAATAAGGAAAGACTCCAGAGGAGACACTATTATGGGAACTACTAAGATGACTGGTGGGGAAAATGCTAGAAGGAGATCTGTGAGGCTTGCAAAGAACAACAAAAAGAGGTTGATTATTGAGGATTTGGAGGAGCAGTCTGACAGCAAAGGGTACAAGGAAGAGGAAACTGATGATGATGAGGATGAGATTGTGGAGGGGCCCTAGTTTACTCCCGAGGGCAGCAAGGATCCTAAAGTTATCTCCACCTCTCACTCTCTGCATCCACTGGTCGAAGAGCCTGGTGAGGTCCCGGGGACCATGGACATTGGGGAGGAGCCCTATGATTTGGAGAAGAGAATGGACATGCTCGACAAAAGGTTCCATGGGTTGACCCGCTTCACCATGAAGTTGGGCCATTTTGTCACTAACACCCTGTCTAATGCTATTAAGGAGGAGCTGGAGGGAAATAACAGTCAGGAGAACAAAGACTGGGTGGGTGATGAGGCTGTGGATCTCCTGATAAAAAACTGGGACAACGCTAGTTAGTTGTTGCTTGTGCTAGTGTCCTATCTTTCAGTTGTCTCTATGTGGTCTCTGTGCTACCTGTGGTCTATCTCTGGTTTCTATTTTCTTTATTCTTTCTTTTTACACTTGCTCTTTTTTGGCCCTTGTGGCTCGATGTGAAGGGTATGACGCCCTAAAAATGCTACTTAACATTTCAAAAACATGCCTACTCGTATGAAATGTCAAAAAAATTGATTTCATGATGAAAAACAAGCATCCCATACTACTTGTTATCATCATTAGAAAATTATAATATTAACAGAAAGAAAAGTCTCAATAATCTGAAGATGTCAAATAATTACAACAAGGTCTTCATTTTGATCAACAACATAAAAAAATAAGGTCAACAAGATACAAAAGATCATCAACATGACTAGAAACATCGAAGGTAAGAAGATCACTTACTAAAACAAAAGTTTCAAGTTGTTTACCATAGCAACCCAGAATACCAAATGTCAGGAAGATCATCAAGAGCTCAATACTAATTCAATCAGTTACTAAATTTCACAACATAAGGTAAATCTCAATCTATAATTGGAAAAAGAACTTCTATTAACAAAGGTATTCGTAAATGTGTGATATGTATAATAGTTTACCTTTTTACAAATGCAATAAGGGTGCATTTAGGAGAATTTCTTTACATCAATTGACTATTCAAGCCATTCAACAATCCATGCAGTGATACATATCCAATTTCTGAATTATATAAACAAAATTAAATATTTAATCAATCTTCAGCTGCCATAACCCAGTGGTCTTCCACAAGCTGAAAGTCAAGAGCATGGTTAAGGTGCTTTTCCCACCTAACCATGAAGCATAACACTTCCTTGAGATTCTTCCTAACTTGAAGAACACTTGGCCCTGCATGCGGTGCCTAGAAACCAATAGCAGTAGGGAAGGAGGGAAACTCTTGAATCATGCCTAATGCCTTATATGCAGTCTTTATACTAGAATGAACATATTTCTTGCATATAGGACGTGGCAGAGAAAAACATAAAATTTCTAGGCATTCATTATCCGTATATTTCAACGGTACAACTTTCTTTGGCCAAAGCATATATACAAAATTTGGTTGATCTTGGAAAAGAAGATCACCTTCTCTGTTAACCCACATTTGACATCTTGTCCCAGAAGGTAATCTTAAAATTTATCACACACAACACATCAACAAGAAAAATCAAATTGCATAGAATAAGGATCATATTATGTAATAGTGCATAACATGGTCATGTGCACATAGAATGAATAATTAAGAAATAAGAATACATAGACCCCTGGTGCCTGAGTCGCACAGGGTATAAATACATAATTTACCTATAGTGCCTCACTCGCACAAAAATGGAACATGTCTTGTGCACAATGTTCTTTACTCTTTAAAATTTTCATACAATTAATATGGCAAGTGCATCTCTTGCACAAGTGCATTGCTTGCACAAAAGTGAAATATGCATAAATTGTAGTAGTGCATTTATAGTGAACATCACTCGATCCAATAAACACAATGAGTATCAAAAGTATATCTCACACACAAATACATAATGCAATAATTACTCATGTGTTTTTTTCACACGGAGGAATCAAGAACTTACTCTAGTGCATCACTCACACAAGACAACAACAATATGAAGTATGCATCACTCACATAAGTATAGAGAAAATTTCTCATTCAAGTATAAATATATGTATAATTAAGGAAAAAAAAATTCTATGATATGCATAAAATCATTCATACAGATGTGTCATTCACACAGAGCATGAGAAGTGCATTATTGCACTAGTATCATTCTCATATAGTACATAACAATCAACATATAAGATTCATCCCCTCAATTACTTTTGCTTTGTCAAACAGACAGATCAAGATATTTATCTAATCAACTTCTATCATGAATTACCAAAGAAGATTCTGAGTACATCAGAACTTTTCATTTTTAAAATATTTCATGGATTACAATAGATCTAAATCATGTAATAATATCACTTTTCATAACAATCAACTTGCCCAAAGCCTGGTACTAATACAAACATTCTTGTCTTTAAAACATTCTTCTTAGGTCTCCTACCTTCAAGAAGGTTCAACCAATATTTATCCAACTTAACTTATAACTTCTAGCATTCTAAACAATTATATTGTTAGTCATAAAGAAAATATCTAGGTTATGTTATAACATCTTGTTAAATTGTAAATCTAAAGTGAGACTAAGCTATTTCATATAATACTTATCACCCCCATTCATTAGTAAACATCTATATTAATAAAATTTCTTTCAACATAAACTATAACATTCAATACTTATTCATTTAGTATAAAAAGGGGAATAAAAGATCTAAATCAACAACCTATTCATTTAAAACATAATTTAATTAATAATATAAATATTAAGGGTGCAATGACCTCTACATGTGTTTTTCTTGAGGGTCATCACAATCCATATACTTTAAAAGAATGCAAAGTATGATGAGAATTCTAGAGATGACAATGGCAGGAGCATAATAATCCCACAAGCTGATAAATGGGAGATGGTTAATGAATAACAACATCAGCACACCAAGTATAACTTGCAAGGAAAAAGAATGAGGTGATTGCAAGAAGTGTTGGCCATAGGGGCATTGGTACAAGAGATGGGCATGGCTCATATAAGCCATCTGAGATGGTTTCTATAAATATAGTATCCTGATTTCTAGAGAGCCATGATTCAGATGGATTCGAAAAATGATCTGATCACTACGCTACATCTAAATTCATCTCCAAGATTGTTTCAAGAGAAATTGTTCTAAGAGATGATAACCATTTCCATCACTTCAAACATGGTCAATCTTCATATGGGGAATACTCATGACACTAAATGAAGAAATCACAAAGGTGGTGGATTTTATGAGCACAAGCATATACATCGATTATGCATGCTCGAAAGTCAAGCACATAATATGTAAAGGCAATACATGGATAATTATTTGCATGCAACACATAGAAGCTGAGACACATAAGAGTTTGTTTTGACAAACTGTTGCGGAGTACCCTGGTCTAATGGAGATACCGAAGATAGTCCAAATATACTTGGGTTAAGAATAAAAGATTTAGATCCTTTTGGAAGATCAAATATTTCAATTAAGCATTCACTCGGTAAGGATTATGCAACATTAAACAAGGAGTTCAGTTTGAGACCTCGTTTACAAGTATTGCATATAAATTATGTATTCAAAAAAATGAATTATCATATATACTTTCTTTGGAATGATGTTCTCTGATATTCATGCATGCAAGATATTGTGTAAGGATGAGCATGGGTAATTCACTCAAAACTTATTACACAAAATATTTCCCTATTCTCTTAGATAAAACTTGTCTCGAAACTCAATGGGGGAAAGAGTGATTCATTAGATTGCAATTCAAAAGAACAATGCTAATGATTTTGGCTCCCGCTTCATTTCGGTGGAGTTTCCCATATATGAAGCACCATGACTGATAATACTGGCCATACTCAGGCTTGCCAACGCAGAGGAGTGTAAGGAAATAATGGAAGCCACGGCCTGCCCAAAGGAAATAATGATAGAAGAATTTGGAAGCCCAAGTCGATACAAGCAGAGAGGTCACACCTCAAGTATGTACAAGGTTGGAGGGAAAGTTGCAGATAAAGGTGGATGGTCCTAAAGGAAGAGAAAGACTTAATTCAAATTCCCCTGTGCAGATCAGATCAGAGATTCAAGAAACACTTCACCTAAAAATTGTGTATTGTCCAAACAAGAATAGGGTAAAATAACTATGATACAAAGTAAATAGACAAGAAAACACCCTTTGAAATGTCTCAACAGAAGAATATTTATTGAAAAAATATCAACATAATAAACTTTGGTATATGTATGTACCTGGAGGCTTGCCGAATTGAAACCCATGTAACCCAAAGACTATGATTAAACTCCTCACATTGGCACCTAAATATTATGATGCTAAATCTTTTCACCTTAAACTGATGGTTGTGGTTACATTTCCAACAACATTGCTTTTGTCTTTAAGTATTCAGTAGAACACTCTCAAGGTTTTGCACGTAAGTATCATGCTGCCCTGCAACTACAAAGGTAGATTTTCAAGAGAGGGAGACCCTCCTCCCCCAATCTTGTAACCAATGTAACTGATTCTTTAATAAAATAAATATGATTTATTTTATGCACATATTTATTTAGTAAATATTAAAAATGTGAGTACCATTTTAATTCCAAATTAAATATATATTTCAAATATTATAAAGAAGCACTCATTTACTAGATGAAATCTATAACTAATAATGTATTCTTTTATTTCTTTATATTTTTATTTCACTATAAATCGATTTTAATCAAGCATTGAAAAATATCAATAATAAAAAAAATCAAATAAATATCTATTTATTTTATTCTTTTTGGTTCACTACAAAACATAAAATATTAATTCTAGTTTTGAAGAAGATCAATAAATGATTTAAAGCTATTTTTATTTCTTCTAAGAGAAATTTCCATTAACTATCATTTAATTAATTTAGTAACTATAACAATAATCTACCTTATTAAAAAAAAAAGGTGCCATGGTCATTAAAATACAATTATTGAATTATAAATTACTTAATGAAAATAGGGGTCGTGACACTTCCCCCACTGTTTTTGGTTTAGGCCAGTAAAGAATTGCTTCAACCTTCTTTGGATTCATTTTTAGGTTACCTCCTAAGATTACAAAGCCCAAATATATCAGCTCCTCCTTCATCCATTCACACTTCTTGAGGTTAATCATGATCTTCTCTTCATGTAGCTTTCCCAACACTCTGTTCAAGTTCTCCAAGTGTTCTTCCCTTGTTTTGTTGAATATCAAGATATCATCTAGGTATACTACTACAAACTTGTTAATGAAATCTCTTAACAGCTCATTCATGAGTCTCATGAATGTGCTAGGGGAATTTGATAGCCCAAAGGGTATCACCATCCACTCATAAAGGCCCTCATTGGTCTTGAAAGTCATTTTCCATTCATCACCTTCTCTAATCCTTATCTGGTGGTAGCCACTTTTAAAATCTATCTTGGAGAAGTAGGTTGCCCCTGCTAAACTGTCCATGAGGTCTTCCATCCAAGGTATAGGAAAGCTATACCTAATGTTTATCTTGTTAATGGCCCTTGAATCTGTACAGAGCCTCCATTCACCGTCTTTTTTAGGTGCCAAAACTGTTGGCACAACATACGGACTGCGACTTTTCCTCACTAGGCCCTTGTCTAAAAGCTCTTTCACTTGTTTCTTAACTTCCTCATTCTGTTGAGGTGTCATTTTATAAGCTTCCTTGTTAGGAAGGCTCGCACCAGGAACCAAATATATATGATGACTTACATCACAGATTGGAGGTAAGGAATTAGGCAACTCCTTCACTACTATGTGCTCATACCTATCAAGTAGAGTCTGCACTTGTTTTGGGACTTCTTTTTCACTATCCTCTATTGCTACCTCTGAAATTGATTTCACAATAATAGAAAACCCAATCTTCTCTTATTCCAAATCTTTTAGGAACTCCTTTCCCTTCACCATCATCACATTAGGTCCTTCATGGACTATACTCTTGTCTTCCTATAGTGGCTCTAATCTGATCTGCACTCCATCGTTTTCAATATGATACTCATTCTTAAAACCATCATGTTGAGATTTCCTATCATATTTCCATGGCCTACCATGAATGAGGTGGCACACATCCATGGGTACAATGCCAAAAAGCATCATATCCTTATAAGGACAAATGGAAAACTCCACATAAACCTACCCATTCACAAGAACTTGTTGTCCCTTGTTTAACCATGAAAATTTTATAGGGATTAGAGTGGGGTATCCTTTTCAATCTAAGCTTTTCTACCATTTCCAAGGATGCACTATTATCAGTGGATCCAAAGTCAATAATGACCTTACATACCTTTCCCTAAACTTTGCAAGTTGTCTTGAATAAAGCTTTCCTTTGAGGTAGGCACTTTGATCAACATCCTCCTAATCATCAAAGAATCCCCTAGTTCTAGCTTAGCTCAGAGAGTTGAAGGTCCTACACAAGAAGTTACACTCTCTACCACTTCTTCTTCATGAAAAAGCTGAGTTCTCCTTTCCCCACCTTGGTAGCTCGAACTTTGTTTGTTTGGACACTTCCATGAAAGATTCCCATATTGGTTGCAGTAAAAATGTTTTCCTAAAAAAGAATTAGATCCTCTTGCTAGTCCATTGAACCTGCCTCTACCTCCTGGCCTTCTTCCCCTAAAAGCCCCTCTTGTTTCCCCACTTTATTCTTGAGTGGTGCCTTGTTGACCTTGTGTCTTTTGGAGGCCTCTTCCTCTAGAATTACCTCTACCTCTAAAACTTTTACCTCTGCCCCTGGTTTATTTTTCCAACCTCCTCTTTATCTTCTCTTCATCTTTGGTAGCCACTTGGAAGCATTCTTCCACTGTCCTAGGAGTCATCAAACTGATTTCATCTTGGATTGTTCCCCTCAATCCATTCAGGTATCTAGATACTCTTTCCTTCTCATTATCCATGTGCCCTGACCTTATGAGCAATTTATGAAATTCCTCCATGTAAGCAACCACATCCAACTCTCTCTACCTCAAACTTTGCAGTCTTCTATAGGTTTTTACTTCATAGTCAGCAGGCAATAATTGGTGCTTGATCTTTTGCACCATCTGGTCCCATGAATTGATTTTAGGCTTGAATTTCTTTACTCTCTTCTTGAGTGTAATTCCACTAGGTTAGAGTTGGTCCTTTGAGCTTTTTCTTAGCCAATTTAACTTTCCCATCTTCAAGAATCTCCTTGAACTCAAAGTAATTGTCAAGAGCATCAATCCACTCTATGACTTCTTCTCCATCCATCTTTCCTCCATACATAGGGATTTCTATTTTCACTTCTTGAGCCTCTCCTCTTGTTTCCTTAAGCATCTGCACGAACTTTTTGTCTTCAGTCCCCAACCCCTCTTGAGGTTTTTCTTGAGGGTTTTCCTCTTCACCCTCCTCTTTAGGGTCACTCACCTCAATGATACCCTTAGCTATCTTTTCTTCCTTTCAAGAGCTTCCATCCTTTCTCTCAAGGCTCTGATTTCTTTAGCAACTGTTGTGCTACCCATCTTTGGAGGCATTTTGTATTGTTCCTTGTTCACTTTTACTTGAACTTTCAGAATTATTTTCCAAATGGACTTGGAGCCTAAGCTGTGATACCACCTGATGCAAGATAGGGTGGTTTTCAAATCCTCTCTACACCTCTTTATTGACTAGACTGATCCCACTTTACCATTTGAGTGACTTCATTCATTAGGACTATTGTAGCTTAGTAGCACGAGACACACACTTATTCAACTATATCTCTTGATATAGTTTTCTTCATAAATTTAACTACACACCTTTGAATACCCATTACCCTACTCTACAACCTACCAAAAGCATGACCAAGGTTACCTTGGACTAAAAATCTTCAAACAACCTTTCCTCGCTCTACTATGGCTTGATTAGGCCTCTTTTACAAGGCAAGTCCCTCAAAACTATCTTTCCTGGCCTCAAATCCAACATGCGTTTTGAGTGTCAGTCATGAAATTCAAAAATCTATCACGGCTTTCCCTTGATTAGTCTTAAAACTAGCTAATCTCCACAAAAAATAGGGTTTTCCTTAATGGACAGTCACATTGTCAACTCCAAAACTCGTTCCCATGCCTATTCTACTTCACCACCCTACCAAGCATTGAAAGAAAAGATTTTTTTACACTATAGCAGGCTCATTCCACATACTTACAACATGCAACAATGGTGGAATGGCCCTCAACTATTCATTTAGTTTACAAACCCTCCAAAACCCTACTTACAGAACAATTTATAGAAAAAAGACCAAATCTTCCTTCTTATTGAATGAAATACTATCTAAGAAGACTCAATTTGAAGCTAGTTTGACAAACTGCCTAGCTACACATTTTTTCCATCAAATAGTGACTTGTACGAGTAATACAGAATAGAAGTTTTCATAGATTTTCAAAAAAAACACATAAAAGAAGAATTTCCTTATTCCAAACTCCAAAATCTTCAGTCTCTCCCTTATCTCAAGAGGTCTTCCCACTTTTTAGGGACTTTTAAACTTGTTACATCATTCCAAAATGGAATTCAAAAATATTTGACTATTGAACTTCCAACTACTCCCTTGATTAGACCCAAAACACTAATTTATTCCATAATATTAATTTAAATATGAAAACCTTTCCTAAATCGAACCACAAGTGGTTTCTTTAACATGAATTTGGCCACCTTGGCCTTATTAAAGAAACAAAAATACCATTTCCAAACACTAGACCTTAAATTCAAAGAAAAATAGACCAAAATTGTGAAAACAGTGAAGGTGCTCTGCACCAAGGCCCTCTAAAAGGTATACCAAATCAAGGAAGTACATTTTTTTTTATCTCCAAGATCACACGAAGCACACGGATAGAGCATATACAATGCCTTTTCCTCACACTTGCATGGGGTTCATTTTAATTCCAAAACCAAACGTGGGGTTGTTTGTACAAGCATAAAATAAATTCTTTTGATCCTTAATATCACCAAGTGACATGAGAGGAGAGAATACACATCCAATGATGAATTCTAAACCACAAAATGTAGAAAACACTCATTAATTTTAACCCTCACTTATGATTTCAAAAAAATGAATTCTTTTTAGGCCAATGACATGTGATGCATGTTTATTTTAATACTCATGAGTGTAATATACATTTTTTTGTTCATTTGAAACCCTTATGAATGAGATATGCATGTTCATTTTACCCTTATGATTTTGATGCAAGTTGTAACAAACAAAACAAAACAAGAATTGATTTATGCCTAAAGTAAATAATGAAAATCGCAATTGTTTTGTTGTTTCTAAAGAAATAATCTTGAAACTCCTTAGATCCAAAGCCACACACTGAAAAGAGAGGATTAGCACATAAAAAACCCTAATCTACTGAAAAGCTAAAAGGAAAATTTAAAGGAAACTAAAAACAAAAAAAATTATACCTTTCAGGAAATTGTGTTGTTTGGCCCTAGTTGCATCATTGTAATGTGTCATTGAATATCAGTTGTGTCATTATTTGAAATCCAATTCTCCCACCCATAGATGTGTCATTGTGCAACATGAATGCATCATTATTCTGAATTCAGATTCCTACCTATCAGTTGCATGTTTTTCTTATTAGTTGCATCGTTCTTTGTGTTGGTTATTTTTCTCACAACCTTCAACCCTAACAAAAACAAAATGCCTAAACTAAGGGATTAGATATTTGGGACAAGAAATTTTCACTATCAATGGATTGAAGACAATAAAACCCAACGAACAAGGTTATGAAAGCATTTTTCACTTTGAGCTCCACAGGACTCAGGAGGGTGTTCCTAATTGTAGGTCCAATGTATGATAAACTCATGCCAAGAAACAAACTAAAGACCTATGTAAGTGGATAATTCTCAGATATATTAGTAATGGGTATTTTATATTCCACCAGGTTCAAACATAATCCCATTTTCATTGAACATTGATGAGAACACAACTTAGATATCTTCATCTCAAACACATAGAGGGTTAATAGATAAAATTCTCTCAAATTGAGCCTCTATACTCCTTCAAATACCATGAAGATACAGGGACTGAGATAAACATGAAATGAAAAGAGAAGGACAAAAGCAACAAAGATTTAATATGATTTGAATTGTTTCTAAAAAATATCTTAGGCTTTGTGATAGATCGGTGCCCAATCATGGGCCACATAGTCATATAAAACTGCAACAAAGATCTTATCAGCAAACTAGGTTCAACCAATGGATTAAAAATATGTTAATTCCTTACAGTAACAAATCCACTGATGTTTTCATTAAGTTCTTCTTACCAATCCCACTTGCTCACTCTAAATTACAGTTATCTGATCAAAGTAATTTAACTCTTTACTTGAAAGAGAACAATGGCCAAACAACATAATCATAGGAAAGTTGCAATGAAAAATTCAAACATCCTTGATATATTGAATTCATATAATTAAAAGCGTACAAATCTGGAGATAGCTTCATGAAATTAATTTTTTTTTGCACAAATTGATAAACACATGATCATAAAATCAAGCTATTATAACTTACATACTCTATTTATGACTCAGACTCAACACTATTCTACATTACTCACCTCAAAATTTCAAAACCCTTTACAAATGAGAAGAAGAAATAATATAAAGAAGAAGAAGAATCCCTAAAATGAATATGTGGAAGACACTTGGCATCTTGATCTCCATCTGATTTGCAACAAGAAACTAGAAAATTCTTCTCTCTTCACTCCTCATGCATCCACTTTTTCCCTTTCATCTGCAACTAAATTTTTTGTATTCTTTTGTATTCCCATGCATAATGAATATTAGGTGTAAAAACCCACTCATCTACCCACTTTTTACTTCTAAGTAAATACCCATTTGGTTAATAATCTCAATTTGTCTTTACTTGGAAAATGAATATTAATCTTACCCTATGGGAAAATGGTGCAGTCACGGTAGGAGGGTCCTCAAGGAGAACAGTCTAAACCATGCAACAAGAGTCACACAATAGAAGCAACATGAAATATGGAGGAAAATGCAGATGCAAACACTCTTATTATTATAAATCTTGATTACAAATAATCTACCACATCTAGGCTTATAGATTTGGCGTGCAGGCCTAATTACAACACGCTCAAAATATAGGGCTCATATATGTGAGAGAAAATATTACAGATCAAAATTTATATACATATTATTCTATCTTGTTCTAATTTATTGCTATTCTATTGATCCAATACAAGCTTTATATCACATCTATGGGTCGAGAAACATCTGTGTTGGCCAAAGATCACTACAATCTTTGATGAAGAAAGTGTAACATGTGCAAGAACAAGTCGACCTCAAACCTGAAATTCATCCATGGTAGATGTGCATGATGAAGTGTGGACCTAAGTGTAAGGTCGGGGACATACCATAGAACCAATCTAAACACATCGTGAGGATCCACAAGTCACATGAAAGATCTATGATTGATCCAACTAGTCGTTAGGTTTTGAAGTTATTTTGGGGCCAGTCCTGAAAATGTCACGTACTTCAGAAGCGATAAGTTTCTAAGAAAAGATCCAAATGAGCTGAAAACTTGGAATACAACAAATGAATATGTCCACAATGATATCCTAGGTATGCAAGATCTGGTGAGCTAATATGAAGAAACACCAGATCTACCAACTCAAACCAGAACAAGAACAAAAACAAGAACAAAATTCAATGAAAATATTTTTGGTTGATGCAAGATTGCCAAGAACCAAGGATGCTCCTGCATCACACATTTGGGGTTAATGAAAATTGAGCCTCTCACTTTTCAAGGGCCAAAGGAAAACCAATACGACCTACCTTAGCCTGAGAGATCCAAGAAGAATCCTCCACTAGTCTACCCTTCCATTTCACAAAATATTCCTTGTACTATCTTCCACGTGTCCTCCTTCCATCTCTGACATCCAAAATCTCTTCTATCTCATATGATTTTAGTTTAGGAAGCTATTCTTCCAAATAAACCTTGTTTTCTTCACTGAATTCTTCTTCATGGTGCTGATATAGATCTGCAATATTGAATATATGTGATATACCCATGTCATCTGGTAACTCCACTTCATAAGAATTTCTTGAATCAAACTTCTTCAAATTCCTACAGGGTCCAAACTACCTCATCTTCAATATACTATATGTTCCAACTAGACATCTTTCTCTCCTCAAGTACACCATCACTTCATCTCCAACTTCAAATTCCTTATGTCTCCTCTTTTCATCTTCTTTCTCCTTATGCTTTTGGTTCATCTTTTCTAAATGTTGTTTCACTTGAGTATGCACGGTCTTCATGTGTTCTGCAAATTATTCTACCTCTTCCCTCCTTTTATCTTCCCTACTGATGTCTCTCAACTCTGATATACCTCTAGGATGAAATACTGTAACAATCTCAAAAGGTGTATTTCCAGTACTCTTGTTCACTGAATTATTGTAGGCGAACTCTGCTTGTGCTAGGGCTAGATCCCAACTTCTGGTCTTCTCTCCAACCAAGCATGTCAACAAATTTCCCAAACTTATGTTCACTACCTCTGTCTATCCATCTGTTTGTGGGTGAAAATTAGAACTGAACTTCAAATCTGTCTTCAACTTCTTCCAAAGTGTTCTCCAAAAATAGCCAATTTTTTTTGCATCCCTATCTAAAACAATACTCCTAGGAAATCCATGCAATCAAACCACTTCTCTGAAAAACAAATCTGCTACATGTACTGTGGATGTTGTCTTCTTACAAGGTATGAAATGTGTCATCTTAGAAAAAAAAATCCACTACCACAAATACTAAATCATTACCTCTCTGTGTCTTAGGCAAACCAAGTATGAAATCCATGCTGATATCTTCCCAAGGTCTTTCTGGTACCATCAAAGGTTTATACAATCCAACATTCCGACTACTCCCTTCTACAACTTGATAAATTCTGCAACTCTATACAAATTTCTTGGCATCATGAATCTATGGCCAAAATTAATTCTCACTCACCAATGCTACTGTCTTATCAATTCCAAAATGTCATGCCAAACCTCCACTATGTTTCTCTTTTACCAAGTTATCCCTCATTGAACTTTGGGGTATACATAATTGGCTTCCTCTAAACAACATGTCCTCTTGAATGAAATAATCCAACCATTGACTTCTATCCTCCAAAACTAGTTCTTTACATGCTCTCCAAGGTTCTACAAAATTTGGGTCTTCCTTATACAAGTTCTTCAATTCATCAAAGCCTAATACCTTCACGCTCATCTGTGCTAGTAAGTTCCTTCTTCTACTCATAGCATCAACAACTCTATTTGAATTTCCACTCCTATGCTTCAAAAAAAAAGTACAACTCTGCAAGAACTCTACCCATCTCATGTGTTTCTAATTCAACTTACCTTGACTATTCAAGTACTGTAAGGCTTGATGATACATATATAATACAAACTCCTTAGGTAACAAGTAATGTCCCCACTTTTTCAAAGCTTGAACTATGGAAAAGAACTCTTGATCATACACTGAATATCTTTTCCTTGCATCATTCAACTTATCACTGAAATAGGCTACCGGTCTTCCTTTTTGACTTAACACTACTCCAATTGCATTTCCACTTGCATCAAAGTCTACTTGAAATAACTTATCAAAATTTGGTAAAGCCAACACAGGCTGCTCAGTCACCTTCTGCTTCAACAATTCAAATTTTTTGTCTACTCCAAATATCCATCTAAAATCCTTCATGTCTCCTCTCATTGTCTCTATCATAAAGCTACAAATAGAAATAAAACCCCTAATGAACTTTCGGTAGAAGCTAGCCAACCCATGAAATGATCTTACCTCTCTGATGCTTTTAGGTTTAGGCCATTCAACAATAGCTCTCACCTTCTCAAGATCCATCTTCAATCCATCCACTAATATTACAAATCCTAGTTATACCAATTCCTCCATGAAACTACACTTCTTTATGTTTATTAGCAATTGTTCTTCTTTCAACCTCTGCAAAACTTGTCTTATGTGCAACAAATGTTCCTCTCTAGTCTTACTAAAAATCAAAATGTCATCCAAATATACAATCAAAAATTTACCCAAAAATTTACCCAAGAATTTATTCAATACCTCATTCATCAACCTCATCAAAGTAGTTGGTGCATTTTTCAACCCAAAAGGCATCACTAACCACTCATTCAATCCTTCATTTGTGTTGAATGTTGTTTTCCACTCATCTCCTTCTCTGATTCTGATATGATGATATCCACTCTTCAAGTCTATCTTTGTAAAGTACTTAGCTCCACTCAAAAAAACCATAATGTCATCCATCTGAGGCAAAGGAAATCTATAGCTCACTATGATCTTGTTTATGGCTCTAGTGTCTATACACATTCTCCATTCTCCATCCTTCTAGGTGCAAGCACAATAGGTACTACACAAGGACTTAAGCTTTCTCTGATCAAAACTTTCCTCAAAAACTCTTTCACTTGTCTGTTCAATTCTTCATTCTCTATCGGTGTCATCCAGTGTGCTGCTTTATTAGGCAAACTAGCTCCAGGAATCAAATCCATGCAATGACTAATACTCCTTATAGGCGATAATCCATCAGGTACATTATCTGAAATGATAGCTTCATATTCTATCAATAACTCTTTTATCTCCTCAGGTTGTCCTTATGCATGCTTCAAGTCTTCAACTTTCTTAGGAACCAAAGCATAGCACATGTTCTCATGTCGCAGTCCATCTATAAATCTCCTTCCATCAACCAAACAAATTCTAGCGGTCATACAAATCTCAGCCTTAGGAACATCTTCCAAGGGTAACAAAGTCTTCTTCGTTCCATTAGCAATAATGGTGTATATGTTCTTCTTTTCATAACGAATAGCTTGTCTATCATACTGCCAAGGCCTTCCCAAAAAGATATGGCATACATCCATAGGAATAATGTCACACAAAACTTCATCATGGTAATTTCCTATCTTCAATTTCACCAAACACTGTTCACTTACCAATATCTTATGCTCATCTTGAATCCATGCTATCTGATAGGGTTTAGGGTGTTTCAACCTTTCCAACTTCAATTTGGTCACCATTTCTTCAAAAGCTAGGTTCTTTGAACTTCCACTATCAATGATCACTTTGCAACATTTACCAGCTACCTTGCATCTGGTCCTGAAAAAATTATTTCTTTGCAATGGTTCTTTCTCCAATTCACTTTGACACAACACTCTCCTATTTACCAATACCTCTCCTTCTTCTGTTTGATTAGATGATCCATCATGATCCTCCTCAACAAATGTTTTCCTTCTATTATTCTTAGTTTTTTTACTTGTTTCACCCTATTTGCATTCAAAGGCTCTATGTCCTTCTCCACCACATTTAAAACAAGTTCCCCTAAATATTATTTTCTCTTATCCTCTATCATCTTTTCTATATCCTTCATTTCTATAACTACCATATCCTCCCCTTCTGTAAGATTTTCCATCATCTCTTCGGTATGAATTCTCATTCTTGCTGACCTCCTTATCTTTATTCTAATCTGCAAAAGTTCCTCTTCCTCTCTGAAATCTTCCACCTTTTCCTCTCTATCTCTGCTCATGTCTTTTATTTAGTTTCTCTTCTGCCTTTAGGGAGCACTGATATGTCTCTTCCACACTCAACAACTTAATCAAACTGATGTCATCTTGAATAGATGACCTCAAACCATTCACATATCTAGCTACTTGTTCAATCTCATCTTCTGAATGTCTAGATCTAATATTCAACTTGTAGAATTCCTCAGTATACTCTATCACACTAGATTCTTTCTTCTTCAAATTTTGCGATTTCTTGAACAGACTAATCTGATAGTCTATAGGAATAAACTTTGTCCTCAATTTATTCACCATCCAATCTCATGATCTTATCTTCTCTTTTCCTTTTCTTTGTCTATCTATTTGAAAATGTTCCGACCAAAGGGATGCATGTCTACTCAACTTTGTATAGGAAAGTTTCACCTTTTTATCATCTGGGGTACCTTCAAAATCAAAGTATTTCTGCATTTTTGTTATCCAATCCAACAATTCATCTAAATCCAACTTACCATTATAATCTGGTGGGTTGAAATGTGGCTTAGTGTTTACTTTTGTTAGGTCTCTTATGAACCTCTCTTCTCCCTAATCAAGGCCAGGTTTCTCTTCTCTTGCAACTTCTTCATCACATACATCATCAATTGGTTGACCTCTTCTTTGGGTTGTTTCAACTGCTTCCAATCTTGCAGGAATTCCTCTCAACATCTCCATTATAGCTGTGTCTGAATTTCCATGACTCCATTTCCTCTACCATTTCTTCTTCCCACCATCTCTACACAAGTCCTCTACAATTGTAGGTCAGATCCTCAGTCCGCCACCCTACAACAAATCTTCAACAAGACTGCGCAGCTTTTGACAATCTCACAAGGAATGAATCTCACTCTAATACTAGTTTGGTACAGTCACGGTAGGAGGGTCCTCAAGGAGAATAGTCCAAACCATGCAGCAAGATTCACACAACAAAAG
Organism: Sequoiadendron giganteum; assembly: GCA_007115665.2. Taxonomy (NCBI): domain Eukaryota; kingdom Viridiplantae; phylum Streptophyta; class Pinopsida; order Cupressales; family Cupressaceae; genus Sequoiadendron; species Sequoiadendron giganteum. The sequence continues at coordinate 433,025,551 of CM021104.1, forward strand.
AAACACAAAATATGGAGGAAAATGTAGATGCAAACACTCGTATTATCAGAAATCTTGATTACAAATAGTCTGCCACATCCGGGCTTATAGATTCAGCATGCAGGCCTGATTACAACATGCTCAAAATATAGGGCTCATACATGTGTGTGAAAAATCTTATAGATCAAAATCTATATACATCTTATTCTATCTTGGTCTAATTGATTGCTATTCTATTGATCCACTACAAGCTTTATATCACATCAGTGGGTCAAGAAACATCTGTGTCGGCCAAAGATCACTGCAATCTCCGATGAAGAAAGTGTAACGTGTGCAAGAACAAGTCAGCCTCAAATCTGAAATTCATCCACAGTAGATGTGCATGGTGAAGTGTGGACCTAAGTGTAAGGTCATGGAAACTCCATAGAACCAATCTAAACATAGTGTGAGGATCCGCAGGTCACAGGAAAGATTCACAGTTGATCCAACTAGCCATTAGGTTTTGAAGTTATTCTGGGGCCAGTCCCAAAAACTGTCACATACTCCAGAAGCGATAACTTGCCGAGAAAAGATTCAAATGAGCTAAAAACTTGGAATACGAAAAAATGAACATGTCTACAATGAAATCCTAGGTATGCAAGATCTAGCAAGAAAACATGAAGAAACACCAGCTCTACCAACTTGAACCAGAACAAGAACAAAAAAAGAACAAAACTGAATGAAAATATTTTTGGTTGATGCAATATTTCCAAGAACCAAGGATGCTCCTGCATCAGAAAAATTCATTCCTTCCTACATTACCTAGCAACAAAAAACTCATTTTTATCAAGAAGGCCCTTTAATGATTATTTACCCTCCCCACACTGTAACAGAAAATCTGATTTTATTGTGAAAATCCCTTACTCCTCATCATTCCTCCTCATCATTCCCTGCAACTAAAGAATTTTTTGTTTACTACACTATAATAAAATCCCATTTTGTTCCTCAAAAAATGCCCTCTACTCAATATTTCCAGCCTTCATTACCCATTTGCATCTATTTAACTGAAGATGGCTTTACTCATGAAAAACATCACTTCTTTATCGTGCTGGAGATAAAACCACTTATCCTTGCATTTTACCTTTTAGTTATTTCCCAGCATCTAAAATTTTATTTTAATTGAGGGCTTCAATTTTTATTTGGGAAATAAAAATATTTACCCATGTATTTCACATTTCACATTACGTGCAACTCAAAATGATTTATTTGCAAAGGCTTTGATTTATTTTTACCCATCATTTGTAGTGTATTTCACACTTCACTTTTACTTATCTCCCATCATGAAAATAACTCATCAAACAATAATGTTTGATATTAATCACGAGCCCCACCACTTCTTCATTTCCTGAAAATTACCATCACCAATTGCCGATTTGAGGAGAAAGGGAGAAATAAAAAAGGGATGAGCGACATGAACCCACAACACCGTGTATCTCTAATCTAGTGAGGAAATAGAGACAACTATTGGTGATAGGCGATAGGGAGGATGTAATATTGCTCATCGCTAATATGATGAGGAAAAAGACAACCCAATCCATGATGGGCGAAGATCACAAAATTCTTCAAATTTGATGCTTCCTCCTAGCTTTTATGATCATGGAAAACAAATTACAGCTTCTTGTTCAAATTTTTCTCATTACCAGATCATTTTTCTTGATGTAGGGGCATTTTTATGGTTGCAAGCACTCAAAATTCATCACAAATACACTTAAAAGATCTACCCAAATAATAGGATAGGTTAGGGGATGAATTTAAAACATAGAACAACAAATTTGAGCTCAAATGGACCCCCAAAAGATGTCTGTAAGCTCAAAAACGTGATCAACAACTTTCATCAAGCAAAACTCTATTTGAATCCAGCTCATAAGACCTCCAAAATGCCTCAATGGAGAGGGAAAAACCTCAATCCATACCACAAAAGAGATAGCATACAAAAATATACCTTTAACAATTTCATCACTCAAGTGTAAGCCATCATTGATTTGCATTTGCTTAGGCACTTCAAAACAGCGATGAGTGATGCTTCTCCTATTAAACTTCTTTTTTGCCCCATTATTAATGTTGAAATATCAATGCCCTAAAATCATTTTCATAAACAATTTAAAATGTTTCCAATATATATTTTAAAATAGTAGAATTAGGCAAAATTTAATTTCGCCTACGGACCAAACAGGGAAATTCATTGTGTGCAAATGGAGACCCTTGGAATCACAAAAAATTGCATACGGACATTATCAATTATTTTGAGCAAACCCATTTCCTCAAAACTTGCATTGTCGAAATATTTTTGGGACCTCCTTTTTAAACTCGCCTACCAAATGCCTTCATCGCAACTAAAATGTATTAAAATAATGCACCATATGATCTCCAATTTTGACGAAAATGGAGTTGTAGAAGTTTTAGACCAAAAAAATAAATGGGTCCTCGTTAGTGATGAGGGAAAAATGTGTCATCCTTTTACCTCTCATTTGTGTCAAACCTTGTCATCTTTCCTAGTGTCTCCTTTCGTTCCTGTCACTTTTTGTTAATGAACAAATGGTATTTTATGAAATAGAAGAAAAGGTTAAAACTAGTGAAAATACCAATTTTGCTGACTGTTGTTAACTGTCTTTTGATTCTGGTGACAGGAAGTGTTTAATGGTTGACAACGCACATGAAGGATATTGGTGGAAGGATAATTGAATTGCTGAAGTTATATTATCATTTTTGTTTTTACTCATCAAAGATTAGTCATTTTGTTTGAGGTTGTTACGCTATTCTTGGAAAACTTTCAAAAGACTTTAAAACTATTTTTGATTATCTTCTAAAGGTTGCTGGCTAAAATCCACTAACAACCAAAACATTTTATCGATTACATCTGAAAGACTATTAGACATTTAGGTAGCTTCAATATGTATATATATGCGTGTACGGTAAAACTATATATCAATATACATAATTAAAAGCAGAACCATGGTGATTTTCTATATAATCTATCTGTGATTGTTTGGATGAATGGAAGCGATAGTAAAATAATTTTATGAACATGAGTTTTATCATCCAACGACCGGCAAAGGCAGGGCCCACTTCCTTGGTTGATTAGTTATTATTGCATTAGATTGTGTGTGTGGTAATGTATGCTTTGAATTTATAAGTTGTTTAATTATTTCATTACTGTATTGTTGTCTAAATCTTCTATTATGTGATTCATTTCCATGAAGGTATTAATTAGTATTGAGTTGTTAAATACTTACCAATACAATCTGTATTCATTCAATAGTTGTTTCTTGGTATATGCATATCATTAAACATAAGAGAAATTGAATAAGTTAATGGGATTGTTCCGAATTTTCATTAAGTAGTATTGGAGGTTTGTTTTTAGTAGTTCAATTTCAACTCTGTGAAACGTCATTTTTAGATAGATTTCTATTTTGTTACTTTACTACTCTTTTGTTAAGTGCCAGTAATCTGTTTCTGTGCAGAACTATTTCTTCGTAGGTTCCTATCACACTTGTGACAAGAAGTCTATTAATCCAAATTTTTCCCATAAGTAAATTATATTAGGTTGCATCCATCAGCCCTTGGTTTGTTAATTGCAGCTCTTTGGCATATTGCCACAACACAGTTCAAAATCCTACATTCTCAGATTGACACTTTAGGATGAACTAAGGAAGCCATTTCCAAAAAGTACATCAAATCTAATTTAAAGAAAAATTCAGAAGCCACAATTTTATCCAATCATTTTGGCACCGTTGCCGGGGAATGGTGTTAAAGACCTGCACTTCTAGTAAACCAAGTTAGGAGCATTGCACTAAGGAGAAAATCCATGTGATAGTCGACCTCGTTTGGATAATTACCCTTGGTTTTCTTTGTCATAGCTCATTTAGGTGCATGAATCGTAATAGGGACAATAGAGGAAGATTTATTAGAAAAGAAAAGGGAAGTAGTTCGCAGCTTGAAAAATCCAAAAAGAAATTAGCACCATCCATTGAGAGCCCACAACATGAAGAATTGCAAGTTAAGTCCAAGTCACCCATTGAGACAAGTACCTTGACTCAAGAGAAACCAAAAAGTAAGTTGCCATTACTAGAATTTCCTGAACCTGATCTTGAGAAATGTTCTATTGAGACCACCATTATTCAGACACCCACAAATACCCAACCAAGCTCTTCTAACATATTACGCAAAAAATTTGAACAAATTTTCCAAAAATCTTATAGGGATCAAGTTGGTCCATTTTCCGAAGAGAGCCACAAGCCATTTAAAACTTATTTTACTCCATGGGAATTTGAAGTCATGGATCCCAACAATAATAAAAACAATAATAATGATAACAACAACAACAATGCCAACAATCACAATAGGGCATTGGCCAACAATAACCCAGTCACTTTTGAGCTCCCAATCATAGATCCTGGAAGAGATGCCCCTATGAAAAATATTCCTCATTCTTCTTTGCCCATTTTTTGTGGTCTTTCAATGGAAGATCCTGACATGTTTTTATTTGAATTTGATGTGTTTTGTCATAGCTATGACTACCAAAATGATGCACAAAAATTCAAAATGTTTCTAGCTACATTAAAGGATGCCGCCCTACGATGGTTTATGAACCTTTGGAATATTAGAACATGGACGGTCTTGAAGGAGCTATTCTTGAACAAGTATTAGGAATACTACAAGACAAAGGAGGTTTGGGATGAGATCTTTCACATGAATCAAAAGGAAGATGAGTCTGTAGAAGACTACCTTGAACATTTTATGTTTAGTCTTCAATGGTCTTGTCAGGAGGGACTAAATGATGATACCATTAAAATGTTATTTCTTAGAGGGATAAGAGATGATGTTATGGAAGCATTAAATTTAATAGGAAAAGGGAACATCTCTAAAATAGAATTTGACAATATTTGTGATATTTGCAGGAACTATTCAAGGTCACAACATTTGGGAAGGAGCTATCCAAGTAAGCCTTATGTCGCAGCCAATGCAATAGGTATCACAAAAAGGAAAATAGATAATTTACTTGAAGACCTTAAAATAGATTTGTTGAGTCATATGGGGAAACAAATAGACACTCTTTACAACTGCAGGAAACAAGAAGAAGCCAAAAAAGCCCTAGCTGTGTTTTGTCCAACGTGTCATAAAAGACACGGTAGTGAGGATTGCCCATACAATAGGACAAACATCTCATCTTTAGAAGAAATCAATAAGAACTCTACCTTGAGGCCTCTTCTTGTAGGAGTAATCGAAATGGAATATTCTAAAGAACCTGTCTATTATATTGCCCCTAGGCAACCCTTTCCACCCCGAGCAATGCATCCCAACATGATGAACGATTATCTTGACCCAGGACTAAGCCAACCCAATTCTTATCAAACGGGATGGTATGGGGGTTGGCAACAACCCCCATACCCTCAATGGATGCCTCAGTATCAATATACTTCACAGCCATGGAAACAGGCATGGAGGCCACAAACGCCACAACCATCCGCATACCAACAACCATTCCCCTCATAATCACAATTTCCACCTCCTCGTATGATTAACCCATACCAACATCCATAATTTCCAGCTTTTCCATCATCAGCCGCCCCACCTATTAATCCAACCTAGCCACCAAGACCTACATCAATGCCATCCCAGCCCAACCTCAACCCCAACAATAAGGCCAACCAACTAGTATATAATAATGAGACAACAAGTTACTCCACCTATCTCGTAAATACATTAGAAGTAGATGGAGTTCAGTTAAGGTCAGGAAAGGCCCTTCAAGGTCCCACCATTACCAAAATCAATGAGGAGTTAAAAACCGAGCCAGCCAAAGACCCCCCTTTTCCTGAACGATTTCAATCTGCACCAATAGAAAGGGAGGATTCTCAACCTAAGTTTGATTTTGTTAATGAGTTGTGCAATGTTAAAATTAAGATTCCTTTGTTGTAGGCCATCAAAGACATTCCTATCTATACAAAAACAATTCATGATCTATGTACCTAGAAGCAGCGGAAGAAGCAAGACCCAAAAACGGTTCAAGTCATTAGACAGTTGGCAAACCTTATGCTTGGAAACATTACCATTCCAAATTATTTCGATCCAGGGAGTCCAATCATTAAGGTAACCATTGGTAAAGTAAGTATTCCTAATACCCTTGTCGATTTGGGTGCTGCAATTAATGTAATGACAAATGAAACAAAAGAAAAAATTTCATTAGAAGGACTTAGGCCTACGCCTATAGTTCTTCAAATGGAAGATCGATCTTTGGTCAAACCCGAAGGTATGATTGAAGATGTAATCCTTTCTATTGATTCATGGGAATACCCAACTGACTTTGTGATCTTGTAGCCAAAAATTAAGCTGGGGGGATACCCCCTGATTTTGGGACGCCCTTGGTTAGCAGCCACAGATGCATTTATCAATTGTCGATCAGGGAACATGGTTATTTCCAATGGCGAGCACAAGAAACAATTGACTCTATACCCACCAGCACAACCTTTGTTGGAGACAGAGGACCCCATTTGGATTGATAGCGACTTGGATGAATCATTACCGATCCTAACAATTGATAAAGCCTTAGATATGGAAGAGCCTACTGAGGATAATTTTCTTATTAGTTTCCTTCAGAACAGGTATACATTTAATGAAATATTTGAAAGCATGGTCCTCCATTCAGGTATAAATACTCAATGTCCTTTTGGGGATTTTCCACTGGTGAGGAGTTCATGCTCTGTTCAACACGTTATCACACTGCATCAGTTATTACCCTATAATTTCTTATATGGATCATTCTTATCTTTTGCAAAATCAAGTGATATGCCATCCACCTCACAAGTCTTATCCATTGAGTCACCAACACAATCTGTCGCTATGGAAATTCTACCTAATCTCACACTTAACATTAATCCATAGCTCACCCCTAAACAAATCCACGATCTTATTGCCATGCTTAGAATGAATAAATAAGCCTTTTCCTAGGAATAACAAGACATGCATGGAATTCATCCTGATACCTACACCCATCATATCTATATTGAGGAAGGCAGTCATCCAATTAGGCAACCACAATGTTGGCTTAACCCCGCTTTGCGCAACATAGTTAAAGAGGAGTTACAAAAACTATTGAACGTTAGGTTTATATATCCTATTTCTGATAGTCAATGGAATTCTCCTTTAGTTGTGGTTCCTAAGAAAAACAATAAACGGAGAATTTGTGTCGATTATAGAGCATTAAATAAATCTACTAAGAAAGATCATTTTCCATTGCCATTTATTGATCAAGTATTGGACACTCTTGCAGGTAAAAAGTTCCTCTCCTTTCTGGATGAGTTCAGCAGTTATAACCAAATTCGCATAGCACTAGAAGATCAAGACAAGACCACTTTCACCTGCCCTTGGGGTACCTTTTCTTATCACGTCTTTCCATTTGGTTTATGTAATGCCCCTGCCACTTTTCAAAGGGCAATTTTGAGCATTTTCACAGATCTTGTCAATGATTGTGTTGAGGTATACATGGATGATTTTACTATCCATGGTAATACTTATGAAGAAGCTAAAACAAACTTAGACAAGGTACTTAGGCGTTGTATAGACACCAACCTATCATTGAGTCATGAAAAATGCCACATACTTATGACCGAAGGGATAGTGCTTGGCCATTACATTTCCTCCAAAGGTATTCAAGTAGATCCTAAAAAGGTCCAGATTATCCAAGACTCGCCTATACCTTCTAGTCAAAAAGATGTTCGAAGTTTTCTCGGCCATGCAGGATATTACCGGAGATTTATCCAAAATTTCAGTAAAATTGCATCTCCCTTGTTTGCCTTGCTAGCCAAAGATGTTGCTTTCTCTTGGACACCTGAGTGTCAAGAAGCCTTTGACTCCATCAAAATAAAACTCGTCACCACACACATCCTTAGAGGACCAAATTGGGAACTATCATTCCATATCCACACAGATTCCTCTGACTATTCCATGGGAGTTGTGCTTGGACAAAAAGAGGACAATCTTTTCTACTCTATCTACTGCATCAACAAGAACTTCATGGGGGCCGAGGTAAATTACACGGTAACTAAAAAAGAATTTTTAGCTGTTGTGTATGCCATTAATACATTTTTTCATTACATTACTGGTTATAAAGTGTTTGTCCACACAGATCATTCAGAAATTTGGTTTTTAATGAATATACCTGTGGTAATGAGTAGATTTATTAGATGGTTGCTTTTACTTAAGGAATTTGATATAACTATAATTTATAAGCCTGGTTGAGAAAATGTGGCTGCAGACTTCTATCCTGATTGCAATTGCCAGACAATGAACCTACTCCATTTGATGATGCCTTTGTGTACCCAAAAATGATGCCTTCAATATACTTCGTGCATGTCATATAGAACCATGTGGAGGAAACTTTTTTTCTCAATGGATTGCCCAGAAGATTCTCACTGTAGGTTAATACTGGCCTACACTCCATAAGGACTCTAAACGCTATGTTCATCATTGTGACAAGTTTCAGCACATGGGCTGACCCACATGCTCCGATGAGATGCCCTTACATCCATAGTTGGCCATAGAGCCATTCGAGAAGTGGGGCCTTGATTTTGTTGGCCCAATCAACCCTCCATCACAGAACAAGTAATACATCCTTGTATGTACCGATTATGTCACCAAGTGGGTGGAAGTGATAGCCCTAAAGCATGCCAGAGATACAAAAGTAGCCGATTTCTTGTACTGCAAGATTTTCACAAGATTTGGTGTGTCACACGAGATAACCACCGATCAAGGACCACAATTTACATCAGAACTCATTTCTTCCCTGGTTCACGAATACGAAATCCACCACTGCAAGTCCACACCTTATCACTCTCAAGCCAATGGGCAAGTAGAAGTCACCAATCGAGAGATTGATAATATTCTTACTAAGATAGTTGCTTTTCATAAACGTGATTGGGCTACATGACTTCCTAAGGCCATGTGGGCCTATCGAACAATGTGGAAGACCACTACTAGTCTAACCCCTTATGAGCTCATCTATGGTAGTAAGGTAGTCCTTCCCATTGAGTTTGAGATTAAAAATCTTCGGACCGCACTACAAATGGGTATGGATCTTTCTGATGCATAGAAGGCACACATCAACCAACTACATTCTTTAAATGAATTGTGCTAGGAAGCACTCTTCCACACCGAGACCATCCAGAAACATCATGCTCTATGGCATGACCACCACATCCACCAACGGTCATTTCAACCTGGTGATTGGGCACTCCTATACGACTCTCGCTTCCAAGACTTCAAAGGAAAGTTTCACACACACTGGTTGGGGCCCTATGAGATTCAAACCATATATGCTAATGGCATTGTTCGTCTCTGCACAGTTGACTCAGAAAGATGATCTCTTCTCATCAATGGTCACTACCTCAAACTTTACAAGAAGCTTTATTTTTAGAGGTGGCACAGGAACTTACTATTATTCCTTTCGTCCTCCTTCGAGATTGGTCATATCTATTTCAAAAAAAAAAAAAAAAACAACTTAGTGGTGAAAGCTGATTTCGCCACTAGGCGGTGGTAGATTGAAAATCGACAACCGGTATCGTCAAAAAAAAAACTTAGTGGTGAAAACCAATTTCTTGGTGCCACTAGGTAGCAATAGATTGAAAACCAGACAACTGATGGTCTATCGTCGATTTAAATAAAAAAAAATTATTAAAAAAAAAAAGAGAAAGAAAGAAAAAGAAAAAGAATAAGAACAAAGGCAGACAACACATGACCAAGTAAGATCTTCAATATTGGCACCCTGCCTTCCTAGCCTATTCTTCCTGCCACCTAGCAATTGGCCTTGACTTGTTCCTATCACCTGGTTGTCAGGAGCTCCTTTTTGTTTCTGTTGGTTGGCGCTATCCTTTCCGCCTAGTCGGGTTTTATGACCCTTCACATCTATTGGTGCCCTCCATGTCACAATGGTTGTTCGTGGCTTTCAGCCAACAACCATTGCTTGAACTGATTTTATGTTCCTATCTCTCTCATGCTAGGAACAGATGTGGTTACCTCCTGGCCGACTTTCTAGTCTCTTCTTTTATAGGAGCCCTTTTCCTATTTGAAGACCGTCGCCTTGTCAATCACCATACTCCACCTTGATGCTATTCTCATCCTTTCTTTTCCACATGGAATTCTCCAGCTGGTTGCTTCTATTCGGCTTCATCATGCTTGTACTTCCTGCACTACACTCTTCTGCCCTATCATTGCTATGGGTTGGCATTGGCATTAGTACCGGCTTCAACACACGTGCTACCACATCGCCACTCATGTCCATCAACGATCATCGGTATCGGTATTACACGTTTCTTTCCTTTTCTTTTTATTTTATTTAAATACTGCTTGTTCATTTCCTAATGGTGACGTAACCCGCGGCTAGGTAACTTGCTAAACTGGGGGAAAGTGTCACATTTGTTGGCGTGTCTCGTCCTTTTCAAAAAATCCCTGTCCCATTCTATCTACATTCGTTGATTTCCGGTATGATCCATCATAAATAGCACACTCCCTCTTAATACCATTGTAATCATTACAATTCGCTGTAAATAATAAACTAGAAACCTCCATTTTTTTAACCACTTATCATAAACCCATTCTTATCGTCTACACAAACTGCCAGTTAAAATTTGTCCTATTCCTAGTAATAGTTGTCTCTGCAAAACCATTTTCACTCTTTACCGGGTTTGAACTGTGAATTGTTTGGATTGCACCTCTTGGTAAAGATATGGTAGGAGAACGCAGACACCGCTATGAGCCAACAACTATGGGTGATTTAAGGGCTCCTGCGATGTCTGAGGCCTACAAGATATTGAAGCAAGCAGGATGGGATGTGTATTTCAAGAGATTGTAGGGGTTTGATGAGAAACTGGCTCGTGAGTTCGTGTTAACATGTAACAATACGCGAGCACGAGTCCGTGGGCTAGCAATTCCTATCTCAATCGAAAGTATAGCAGATGTCATAGGATTACCATTAACAGGAGAACATTATTTTCCTGACAATTTTGGGCGTGAGAAAGACCTCAAATCCCTCTGTAAGAAGTTCCTGGCGTGTGGAGAATCGGTCGAAATGGTATCAATTCAGGGCACAAAGTTATCTTCACTCCCCGCTCCCTGGAACAATGTGGAAAAATTTGTTATCCAATATTTGACTTGTGAAGGAAGGTATGTATATGTTTCCACAAAATAATTCCGATTGATGATACATTTGAGATGGGCTGCACTCGTGAACATTCCTTTCTTTCTATATTCTTCCTTAATGCAAATGCGTAAAGCAGTTCAGAAGGGTAGTGAGAATTCATTGGCACATCATGGGTTGATTAAATTGTTAATCATAAGAGAATTGAAGAGACTTTCACCTCCTAGGGACTGGGACTCCTTCATTGTAGATGAAACCCCTGAGAATTCTATTGAAGATACCTTCCTACTTCAGAACACTCTGCCAAAGAAGATTCGTAGAGTATAGGAAAATCCACTGACACCCTAGAGGAGGAAGAGTCGGGTCAGGGAAGCTTAGAAGATGATAAACGCACAAACCTAAGAAAGGAAAGGCACAAACCTTAGGGTCTAGTGGAAAAAAGGCTAAGGGTTCCAGTGCTAAACAACCTAACCCTAAGGTTACTGAAGTCTCTACCCCTGGCCCTAGGATTGAAAAGAAATGGCGTAGTGGGACTACTTCAACTGTTGTTTTAAAAGGAAAACAATTGTCAACTGATTCTGTAAACAAACTAGCCAACCTGGCTAATGTAGCTAGTGGTTTAGGTTCACAAACACTTGAGGATGTTGGGGATTTGACAATAGTGGCATCAGTCTCTCACAAAACTAAAAGAACAGAAGTTGTTGCTAGGGAGTTGAGAAGAAGTAAGAGAAAGAAGAAGAAAACGACAAACCTTGAGGATCCCTCACAACACCACTAAGAGCTTGAACAAAATCCCAAGATGCCACCTCAGAATTCTCCTATTTTAGGTGAAGAACTTGAGAAAAACTCTGAGGTATTGCCCCAGCATTCTCCTGTCTCAGAAAAGATGCCATGCAGTCAAGAAGATCTTCCTGATGAAAATGTTGTTCGGACTGAGTCTTCCTCGACTAAAATTTATAATAATCTTGACAATCTTGATGTTCACACACCGCATGAAACTAGCCAAGAAGAAGAGCATCAAGTAGAAGAAATAATAGAGTTTGAAGTGGATATGCAGAATTAGGAATAGGGGAATATTGAAACCCTTCACTAGGAACAACAAGTAGACCAAGAGGCAGAGGTAGAGGAGGAGTATGAGGAAGAACAACCCTTGCTCATTAATGATGACATTCACAACCTGCAGAACTTGGTGACTAAGCTGACTAAGGAGGATGAAACTCTACATAATCAAGTTCAAGTGGCAAAGTCACTCAACTCATCGCAAGAAATTGAAATCAATCAGTTGAAAGTAGCACTTGAGCAGGCACAGGCCTCCAAGACATCAGTGATAACCATTCAAGAGAATGAAAAATAGTTGTAGGAACTTCATCAATTGTGTGTCAAAGAAGTCACCAATACCCTGTAGAAACATGTCCCTTCTCTCTCTGGTTTGTATTCTACACTCTCTTTGCATGAGGACATGCAAGGTCTTCAGCTGGGGGAAAATGATGATGGCAAAATGTGTCATCCTTTTAGCTCTCATTTGTGTCAAAACTTTTCATCTTTCCTAGTGTCTCTTATCATTCCTGTCACTTTTTGTTAATGAATAGACGGTATTATATGAAATAGAAGAAAAGGTTAAAACTAGTGAAAATACTGATTTTGTTGACTATTGTTAACTGTCTTTTTGATTCTGGTGACAGGAAGTGTTTAATGGTTGACAATGCACATGAAGGATAACGGTGGAAGGATAACTGAATTGCTGAACTTATATTGTCATTTTTGTTTTTACTCATCAAAGATTAGTCATTTTGTTTTAGGTTGTTACGCTGTTCTTGGAAAACTTTCAAAAGACTTTAAAACTATTTTTGATTATCTTCTAAAGGTTGTTGGTTGAAAGCCACTAACAACCAAAACATTTTATCGATTACATCTGAAAAACTATTAGACATTTAGGTAGCTTCAATATGTATATATATGCGTGTACGCCGAAACTATATATCAATATACATAATTAAAAGCAGAACCATGGTGAGTTTATACATACTTTGTCTATGATTGTTTGGATGAATGGAAGCGATAATAGAATAATTCTGTGAACGTGAGTTTTATCATCCAACGACCGACGAAGGTAGGGCCCACTTCCTCAGTTGATGAGTGATTATTGCATTAGATTGTGTGTGTGGTAATGTATCCTTTGAATTTATAAGTTGTTTAATTATTTCATTACTGTATTGTTGTCTAAATCTTTTGTTGTGTGATTCATTTCCATGAAGGTATTAATCAGTATTGAGTTGTTAAATACTTACCAATACAATTTGTATTCATTCAATAGTTGTTTGCTGGTATATGCATATCATTAAACATAAGAGCAGTTGAATAAGTTAATGGGATTGTTCAAAATTTTCATTAAGTAGTATTGGAGGTTTGTTTTCAGTAGTTCAACTTCAACTCTGTGAAATGTTATTTTCAGATAGATTTCTATTTTGTTACTTTACTACTCTTCTATTAAGTGACAGTAATATGTTTCTGTGCAGAACTATTTCTTCACAAGTTCCTGTCACACTTGTGATAGGAAGTTTTTTAATCTGAATTTTTCCCATAAGTAAATTAAATTAGGTTGCATCCATCAACCCTTGGTTTGTTAATTGCAACTCTTCGCCATATTGCCACAACACAGTTCAAAAGCCTACATTCCTAGATTGACACTTTAGGATGAACTGAGGAAGCCATTTCCAAAAATTACATCAAATCCAATTTAAAGAGTAATTCCGAAACCATAATTTTATCCAATCAATTAGCATTATGAGATTTGAAACTTTCTAGAACACCCATTTTTACCCGATCGTGGTCACAAAACAAAAATAACTCATCAAAACTCATCCAAGGGGCCTGAACGTGAGCTTGCATGTAGAAATTTGAACTAAGAATTCAATGCAACAAATGGTTTGGAAAAATAGATCTCAAGGTACAATAAATTCAATTCCAAAGTGGCTCACTCAAATTGTTTTGCATCAGCACCTATTAGAAACCAACTCGAGCACACCAAGTCGCCTCCTTGAAAAATTATCAAATCACCTCTTAGGAAGATACCATTGGAAAAAAATTGACCATTTAGGTCCATTGGGAATGTGTGTAAGAGGGCTCTTCACCAATCCATATTCTTCACAAGATATTAAGGGTCAAATTTGACCTCAAAACATTCAAGAAATGTAAATGTAAAAATAGAACAAACTGCATTTTCTTTTGACCTAGTAAAACTATTAAAATTGATCCTATGACAATAAGATTGGACTAGGGAGCATATGAATATGAGAGGAATTTAGAGAACCAATCCATTTTTCATGACGATCATCAAGCTATGAAATATCAGTCTGAACAAGAGGCCACTTCGTAGACCTGAGAGTTTGCAAACAACAAAACAATTCTAGAACCCTCCAGCCTTGCATTTGAAAGCCCTATCAAAACTCATCATTGGAAGCTGAAATCAAACATACATGTTCACATATGAAAAATGAATACACTCACCAAGGGATTTGGCATGAAATCAAATGGGCTTTGAATTATGACCCTCCAAAGTAGGTCACTAGGGCATATTTTTCAGGTGCATTTATGAGTGTGCAAAGTGAATTTCACACCTTTGAAGGTGCCATCAATGGCTCTTTCTGGGGGTGCATGCCCCTTGAGCGAATGGTGAGATTCTAGATCTCTAGGGAGTAGACCAAGTGCCAGAAGCGTTGGGCAACAAAGTCTTTTAATTTTAATTTTTTAAACCTTATTTGATGGCCCCAAGCCACCAAATGAAAAGAAGAACCAATATTTTCCTCTATCAAACACCAGCCTATTGAAGGAACGAGTTTCCCTCAACCCATAATTACCTTTTCCATACCAGTGCAACAAGTATACCCCTCTTATCACAAGCATAAATATGTGATTACCACTGAATTTTTTTTATTACAAACATTGCCACTAACATCTCTAATAACGTTTCTGAGAATACCATTGCTAATGTAATCTTTGTCATTTTGTAGTGTATAACCAGGCATAAACTAAAAAAAATCATCATCACATGACACATATGTGTTTATTCATCACATGAAACATACTCATATTGAAAATAAAATTCCTTGCTCTTCATCTTATTTTCATGCTCCATCAAAATACCTCCCAAATAAACTGGAAATTAAAAGTGTTCATACTCTTCCAAGAAGTTGGCATCATGATACTCAACCTTACCTGCAACATCTATATCAAATGTAAAACATTCATAGGCAATGACCTCAAGGAATTCATCAATGTGTTGCTTTGTTTTCTCAAGGCCACATTCTAACCCTATGTCAGATGCATCATTAGAGTTCTCAGCAAAGAGTGGATTATCTCTACACCAATAAGGATCATCATTTTTATTAACCAATGAAGATGAAAGCTCATTAAATAAGGGGTTTTGTCCTACATTCTTTGTTGTCATAAAATATTTCTCCTCCTTAGCATGAAGGTATAAATATTTCATATCATCATTGTACTCAAAATTATTACAATCACTAGAAGAGCATACAGATATATTTTCAACTTCATTCACATCATCAATAGTTAATAGCTTTAACTCACATTTTAAAAACTCTTCATAGGAAGAAAGTTGTTCCTTCTCAAGAAAACATGTGTTCCCATCATCATCAACATATTTCTTATTTGAAGGAAAGGATTATATCTCTACTTCACGAGGATAATCATAATCAACAGGGGAATGACCATAATCAATTCCATTATAGTTACTACAACAAGGGGACTCATCAATACTAAAACTATGTTCAAAATTTTTAGACTGAATGCTTAAATTTTCATTTTTAATATCTTGACCCCTAATTTGCAATGAAATATCAACACTTGCATCACTATCACTGATCAAATCATGACATGGAATAAAATCTTGCATCTCTTTTACTTCTTTGTTATCCAAGATATTACAATGAGAAAATTCATGCATATCTATTTTGTCATCATACCATGTATCTTCATCTTTATCACTATTGTATTGATTGCATATGTACTACTTGTGAGCTGATTACAATCAATATCCTCATCCAAACAAGATGAGTCTTTATTTTATAATATACTCTTTTCAATTATGTGCATCATGTTTTGATTCCTCTCAATATGAGAGAGAGAGAGAGGGAGAGAGGGAGAGTGGGAGAGTGGGAGGGAGAGAGGGAAACTACTATCTATTGGCAAGAGACACTATAATTGTCATCTAGTGTTTTCATTGATGGTAACCCTATGCGTTGATCAAGTACACATATCCTCATTTTGGGCATACCAGCAAGTAGATTGAAAATCGATAAGGCAGAACAAAGGATATAATAACTTAACATGCATCGATCTGTGTAAGGATTTTAGGTTATCATTTTGTGTTGCACATCTCAAGAAGTGATTGTTGGTGTATTATCTCTATTAAGATTGAAGCTTAGTGGCTCGTATCAATTCGTATGGGAATTAGAAGACCCGGTTGGCATATTCTCAATTTTTCTTGCATTAAGGCTGACCTCATGAATGTATTAAGTTGAGTCTGTATGAGAACTAATTAAATGAGTATTTCTATGTTTGAACATATTTGTTTGGGTCCTAGCCAAGTTGTGGCCAACCATTAAGCGTACACATTACATATTTCTCATAATGTGAGCCGACAATTGTAATTTTGTTGTGTTCTATTGAATCCGACAAAGTGTAAATAAATTCTATGATTTTGGATATACATACAAGTTCGTCTGTATCATTTTGTATGAGTTATAAGTGGACTTAATGTTTGAATTGCGAGTTAGAGTAGAGAAGAGGTATGATAAAGTGCAGTTTCACTTGCGCATAGAAGATCTATGTTGTGTGTATGAGCAGAGAGGAAAAAAATTACAAAATCATTTTGTAAGACAACAGATCTATTATTGTGCTTAATCTGGAATTGTAATCAGGCATTTTAGATGTTATCATCTGAGTTCAAATCATCAGATGGTTTTAATCTGAACTCTTGGGAACCAAGCCCTCTTTTCTTTTAGTAGTGAGCTCTAAGCAGTGTGCCTGAATGTAAGTGCATTCCTCTTTTGTAATCTTCATTTTGAGTATACTCATAATCATAATTGTGGATTGGCCATCCACCGTGGTTTTTCCCCTAATAGGGTTTCCATGTAAAAATGTTGGTGTTATGGTGTTGTGTTTATTTTCTTGTTTATGCTTCATGATTGAATGTTGCTAATGCTTGGAAGTTAAAGGTTAATAAAGTTAATTTTTGCACAACATTGATTCACCCCCCCTCTCAATGTGGCTTGTTTCCAACAATTGGTATCAAAGCTAGTTCCTCAGAAGAAGAATTCTAACATCTTGGGAGATCTTAGAATAAGTTTCAATGGATTCAAGCAGTCTTGAACAACAACTTATGGTGGACCTAGATGACATTGATCAGTCAAAAGCTGAAGTCTAGAAACTACAAGCGAATCTCAATGATGCAAAAAAATTCATTGTCTCTAAAAGACCAAATCGACAATTCAAGAGAGAAGAGAAAGGAACTATGAGATCAAATTTAGTAGAAAGATAATAAGAGCATTGAAGATGAACAAACTAGTAAAGCCCTAAAAGAAAAGACAGGGGAATGTGAAAAGCTTACCCAAGAGAATAAAATTCTGAAGGTTGAAATGGAATCCATCATGATGAGAATGACCAAAGAGGTCGAAGACATAAAGAAGAATGAAGAAAGCCTAACACAGTCCTTGAAAGAAAAATTTGAATTATGTATCCGATTGGATGATGAATTGGAGGTATCTAGAAACAGTGAAGAAGCACTTGAAAGATAGTTGGATGATCTCATAAATAAACTTGCTACTACAAATGAGTACAAGGAAAAATCCAAATCTAGCTCAGTTATGCTTAATGAAATGATTGTTAATTAGAGGACTCATGGTGACAAAAGAGGTCTTGGATATGAGGAAGGAGAAAGTTCAAAAACTGGACAAAGGAATTATGGACAAAGAAGATTTAGGCAAGGAAATGAGATGAACAATGCTGGCAAGTATCTGGTAAGACAGCCTAATACTCAAATATTTAATGGATACTATTTTAATTGCAACAATTTTGGACACATGGCTTCTCAGTGAAAAAATAGAATGAATCAAAGTGGTCCATATTTCTCAGGTCAATGTTTCAACTGCCATAAGATTGGTCATAAGTCAAATGTATGCATAACTATGATGAATCAATCTCATAGAAACATCATATACTATACTTGCAATAGACCTTAACATATTGTTCATCAATGCAAATCAAGAAGAAATCAATGGAACAACTGGTCTGGTAAGAGGAATTTTGTGTGCTACAATTGCAATAAAATTGGACACATTGCTACATTTTTTTGGAACAAAAAAGGCCTAGTAAATCAAAGAAGAAATATGAAAAAGGATGTGAAAGGAAAATGTAAATTCACTACAAATGAGGTCAAGCAAAAAATGTAGAAAAATGGGTGAAGAAGAGTCCCTTCGTTGAATAAATTGCACCTGCACTAGGACCTGCCTCTGGTAATTCCTCCAAGAATTAGTCTCAGGCCTTTGGCCTAGGGGGAGCAATCAAGAAAATCATTAAACCCCCTAACCAGTAAATGACACCGGATGTAAGTACATAATAGAGATGGATAGATGCCCAAAAAATGTTGTTGAACTCATCAGAGGAAGTGGTATACTACATTAAAATTCCACAAAAGATTTGTCAAGTTTCTATACATAGAAATGGTGCAACCTAATGAATTAGGGAAAATGCATTTATTGCAACAAAAAGGCTAGGTATGTGAGTGATAAAAGGTCACTTCTATTCCTCATTTGTCACTTTTCCCTTTGGAGAGAAAGAATTTGGAAAGCTCCAGGTGACATAAGGCAGATCAAGCAAAAATCAAGTGTGAAGGTGATTCAACAATCAATTTCGAGTCCGGCGGAAAAAGGTATTTATCAAGAACTTCTTGGATTTTGTGATTTGGGCAAGATGAATACTCCTTTAGTGGTCGAAGTTAAGGAAAGACCTCACCCTTAATTTAAATTGTATCCCTATAAGTCTTTAGAGACCGATCCATTAGGGGAATTTTCGCTAGTTCCACACGGAGGCTTACATACAAAGGACATTAGGGTTTACATTCATGCAAAATATTAAAGAGCTGGGAAGTTCTCAACTTATGAATTTGTACAATCATCATATCATTGATGAATACTTCTTTGTAAAATTGGAACACCAAATCACGGAAATGAAGATATTCATTCAAATGGTTAAATTTCCCGTGTTTATGGAATCAAAATGGGTCTGTTATATCTTGAGTTGGGTACATGATGAGTTTATGTGGCTTACTATTGCCTTCAATATTAATAAGGAAGCCATTAGTGTAGTAACCGGTCTGAATTCTTCCAGTGGTCTACCTATTTTGAAGTCCGTGAAAAATCAAACCATCACCGATGTTACAGGCTAGACATATGACAGGAGAGAAATGATTGTTGACAATATTGCTGATATAAATGTTAGATTTGCATCTATGGTAATTTGTTATAAGATTTTCCACTCTAGCTGAGAAAACTCTATATCTGGTACGACAATTTATGCCACCTACTAAATGGTGAAAGAAAATATGGAATGTGATCTCTATGAATTATTAAGGATTTAGTTGATGGAAAACCTTAAGAAGATCAAGAAAGACAAGAAAAATTCATTCAAATATGGCAATCTGCTTTTATGTTTATTTTTTTATTTCATGAAGGAAGTCTTGGGTGTTGGAAAGGTTCAGTGGCAAAAGAACATGTCGGTAGCCGAATAGATCAGGGATCTATTGTACAATCTTATAGATATCAAAACTAGAAATGTAGCTATCTGGGGTTATTTCATAATCTTTCAAGCTAGCATGCAAGCTAGGGAAAGAATTCCCACTACCATTGCGGAGAAATACAAAGATTTAATCTGCTTTATGGTGAATGTCAATCAGTGCATGATGGAAGCAGCAGATTCAAGAACTATTTGGATCATGCCTATGGGCTATGAGGTTGATGAAAACATTTTGGAAATGTATTCCCAACATCTGTTAAGAAAACCTCTGGATCCAACTGATGAGATTTTTGGTACCTATGTAGAGAATCACACTCAAATTCATAATGAGCTTAAGAAACCTATAACAATGAAAAGAGTAAGAAAAGAAGTTGAAGTTCTTGCAGAAAGCTTGGGTATATCCATGGAGCAACTAAGTGAAGCTAGGCAGAAAAGGGTAGAAGATGAAGTAGCAAGGCAAGCTGCTAAGGAGGCAAAATAAAGCACAATCAGCTGGTCCAACAGCACCGTCTATCTGAACTAGAACAACCAGAAGCTTGACATCTCACTCAACTCCTACAGTGAAATATTCTCCTGTGAAAAGTGAAATCAAGATATCCAAAAAGGAAGCCAAAAGAATGAAAAGAAAAAGAAAAAGAGTGTACATGACTATTTTTTATGATGAGGAAACACAATCCGATGAAGATGTCAAGGAAATCAAACAACGAGACACTAAAGCAGCAATTATGTCAAAACCCTCCAATGTAGATGTTCAAGCAAAGAAGAAGACCAAGGTTGATACACCTAGTATGATTGTCGAAAAAGTTGAAAAAGAATTAATCTTAGATGGAAATCCTAAGCCACTTTTTCAATGGTATGAATCTTTTTCTGAGTCTAATAGAAGAATTCTAGAAGAAGCTACAATAAAGCACATGAATATCTTCAAAAAAAAAATTGTTGAAATCATGCCTAGCCTACCAAAAGGTTTGTATAATATTCTAGAATCAAGGAGATTAAATTCCAGGACAAAAGAAGAATGAATGAGAGAGACAATTCTTGTAGAACTATGTCTGGTAATTTTTTTGGAAGACATGCAAGCATCCCTGAACAAAGAAAACAGGAAGTTCAGAAGCAAGTCAAGGGTCAATAAACTAATGATTGGTCAAATAGATGAAGTCACATAAGAAACAAAACAAATTCTGAAAGAGCTACTGCTGAGTGAAAAAATTGAATTTGTAACTGAGGAGACTCGTACAGATGATGTCTCATCTGACCCTGTCAAGAATGCAGAAGAATAAAATTTTGATGCTAGTGAAAACCTCGAGATTCATCTTCCATATAACAACATAGAAATCCCCATGGAATTTGAAGCAACTGAGAATGTATTAGTTGAGATGACAGAGAACACTGAAGACCAAATCAAAAACTTCAATTGAGGAAAAGAAAAGTGGTGTAAAGATGAAGACAAGAGACACTGCCAAGTAGTCAAGAAATTCTTGGTGGATCATAAGGAAGAGATTGAGCCAGAATTAATTGAATGTCCCATTGACCTATCAACCTTGATCCCAATTTAGATAATGAAGGTGGCCTCATTTTCTCAAGTAAAAGCTCAAGAAGAGCTGCTGAAATCTCATATTGAAGATAGTGAATTGCTGCACTTGCATCTGGAGTACTAGATAAGATCATGCCCTCTTTTTTGAAAGATCGGACTGACTCTTCATCTAGTGAACTGAAGAGGCTTATCAGCTTGATGAGTACTCATTTTGAGTCTCTTGAAAAATATGCTTTGACAAAAGTGTAGAAGGAATTTGATACTAAAAGGTTCAATGGACTGAAAATATTGATTGCCAAAGAAAAAGTCACCTTGGCCACTTGTATCAAGCACATACAGGATGCCTTATCTGAAGGAGGCAATATTTACAAATCCTATTTGTCTTTTTCAAAGTTTACAGAAGAAAATGAGAAGAAGGTGAAAGACCTAGAAAATCAGTTAGCAACTATCTTTGAGGCTTTTGATCCACTATCTGGTGGTGTTGCAAAAGTAGAAGGAGAGGTAATGTCTCTGCTAAATAAAATAAAAGGGCTGAAGCATGAAAATGACAAAATCATTTCTAGACCAGGTGAACTTAGAAACATCATTAGCCCCAAAATTGAGGTATTGGGCAATGCCCTAAAAGAAGGAGAGGACACTATGGTAGTCAATGATCCAACCAGCTTGGAATCCATAGAAATGTTGTCCTATTTGATTTATGGACACATAATCATCATGGAAAGTCTCAAATTAGTTTGGGACTCAAATCTGGCACAACTAAAGAAGGATTTTGCAGACATCTTTCAGCTTTTGTAAGGTAAAGAAGCACCCTTATACACACACAATTTTGATTGATTCTTTTTGGTATGTGACCCCTGCCTTTTCCATTGATGTCA